>VXAD01001027.1:0-68361 GCA_013399195.1 Dicrurus megarhynchus | reverse complement strand
TTTTTTTTTTTTTTGTGTCTGTTGGTGTTATACATTATCAGAATCTTCACGTAATGAAATAAGGCACGCTATCTCATTTGTATTTCTTTAACTTGTGGAGTGTGCTCCTCTTCTGGTCTGGGTAGATATTAACAAGGGAAGAAATGGGAGCAGAGAAGATGCTGTCTACCTGCATAAATGCAGTGCCACGATGTTCTCCAGGAGCTGGTGCCAGCAAGCCCCGCTCACCTCTTGGCACACAAAGCAGTAGCACAGTGCAGCATAAGAGCAGGGGATTGGAGCAGGCTCCTTGCGTGTTGAAGCTGTTTGAGAATTTAGTTGCCAAACACTGGCAAATTTTCTATTAAGCCTGCGGGATTTTTTTAACTTTACAACTTGACCATATTTATATATATTTTTGTTTTTCACATTGGTGATATAAGTGCCATCTGTGAGACCACGGCAATCCTTCTGTCAAATTTTACATTCCTATTCTAAGCAAAGGTGTTACAGTTTTTCAATGGAACTGATGTTTATTTCTTTTTTCACTTGGACAAAAAGATGTCTTTCTTCAATTTTCCTTGGGAGTGGAACTATTTTAGCTGAAACTTCAAATAAAATAATTCTGAAGCAGTATCATGGAAAACTTCAGGTTGAGCCATTTCAGTGTGATAATTTTAAAAAGCAATGATAAAACAGAGGCCTTTCTCCAAAAAAAATATGTTAAATTCTATCTGCACTGCCTATGTTTACAGAACATGGGGTGATAGGGCTTTTTAGGGAGCCCCATGCAAACGTTCCCCCATTCTTTGTGGGAATTACACCAAGTTCACCTCAAATCCTGCCACTGATTGGTACGGAGGGTCAAGAGCTCTGGAGCCCTCAACATCTTCAGGGGTATTGAGTACATTTAAGTACAGACAACCTTGCCTGATGCCAAGTGCAGGAAAGACTAAGGTCTATATTCATCCCTCAGTTCCCAGGAGACATCAAAGGATGGTGTCAGGATGAGATCACCCAGGTGCTCTCTGCTGACCTCAGCTGTGGCTTGGTGACCTTCATCAAGTCCTGTGAAAGCACTGAGCCTGAGCAATCCTTGTCAGCAACCCAGACCTCTACTCAGCCCTGCCATTTCTGCTTGGAAAATTCCCGTGGCTTTGCTTCCTCAGAAACTTTTAAAAGCTCCATAGAGACTGTAACTCCAATGCCTCAAGTCACCAAACCCACACTGTTCATCCATCCCCAAACACATTGCTCATTTTGAGAAAGAAAATGGAATTAAGAGCTTCCTTTAATATATGAATATATTTTTTTAAAAGCAAAAATAAGGAAACGAGCGTTTGAGGCAAGCTGAAAATATTTTTTGCCTTTTATTGCCTCTGCTTGAATCAAACCATTTAGACTAATATTACTCTTTCCAATATATTTATGCGTATGCTACTGCCACGGCCCATTTATGACACGGGAAGTGTGTGAGGGGCATGTGCCTCTGAGCCCACTGCCTATGGGGTCTCTGCTGTTTGGCCCAAAGAACAGGCTAATAGCTGTATTTTCTTTGTCTTCATTCTCATGGAAGGAGAAATTGGATTTGAGGTGAAACATCTGGCTTGTTTTGGGTAAAAGTTATTTGTCTCTTCTTTCCCATTGGCTTTTCATTTTTTTTTCATTTATTTTCCTAAATTATTGCCCCTTTTTAGAGTAAGGGCCTTATTTGAAACCCATTGGATTTTTCTATCTGCTTCAACAAGACCTTGGACCAGGCCCTAGATATCGATATGGATTTCTTTCCACACTCCTTTGTAACTGTTCTTTTGTGATCCCTGGTGGAAATGGTTTGTGCATTTCCTGAAGTGTTTGTTATATCCCTTCCTACTGTTATATCCTTCCTACATGTGAACATGTGTTTCCTTATTCATGAATGTTCCATTCACGCCAGCAGCATCCTAGATAAAACACAGACATTTTTGGGAGTTTGGATGGGTCATTTCCCCAGGAGACAAAGATTGTGGGGGACTGGGGGAAAAGGGCTGCAACGCTGATTTTAATGCATTGCAGCACTGCTGGGCACATGTCAGTTGTATACGGAAATACAAAGGAGCCTGCATTTTATTAAAGTCTCTACCATACCATTAAGAGCTCAAAATACGCAAGAAATTATGTCTTCCAAACCTGCATGTGATCTACTGCTTGAACAAGTTCCCCAAGGATGTGTTCATGGCCCAAGTGACCAGGACAGCAGTATTACAGACTGAAATTCTTCCTCCTTAAACAGCAGACTTTGGACAGAAATTTAATGTTTCATACCAGCACTACTGGCTGACAGTCTCTGGCATGCAATGTGCCTACAAACCTAGGGCTGAAGAAATTTTTCTTCTGCTTCAAACAATGGCATCCTCTACATATTAGCAAAAATAAATCTTGCATGTCGGTATTCAGCATGGCTTTCTACATCCAGTATTTCTACTGGGAGACATTGATTCTACTTAAACACTAACCTCCAGCCAAATTTGGTTTAAATTTGCCTTGGCATTCAGTCAATTGTAGGGTGGATGGACACACTCTTAGGCATGTATTGCACTGACCATACAAGGATTCCTTTCTTTGGGGGGGAAGGAGCGCCAGAAAGCCTTGAAATATAGGTATTTCACTGGATATATTTGAAACCCCATGTTGTTGAGCCCATTTTGCATCTTGCTCAAGTTTCCCATCTGCTGTGTGTACACACACTCTATTGTGGCAGCTTTGAGAATGGCTCAGCTGCAGGGCCTTTCACCTCTGCCCACCTGCCCTCCCTTCTTTATTTACAAACCTGCAAAGCTGTCAATGTTATTTTAAAAAGTCTTGCTACTTGACTTTGTTTACACAAGTTCCCTCACTGCCTCAGAATTGAGCTTAGGGTATAACCCTGAATTTATACACTTATTCTGCTTTTGCTTCACCTGTGCACATTTTCATTTCTCTGCTCTTACCCGTTAGTCACATCCTCCTTGTCTCCTCCCCCTGAACACCAAACTGAATTGTCCATATGGTTTCTGGTTTCTCCTTACCTTCAAGGTAAATCTGTAAAGATTTACTCCTATAACAGACACATTCCTGAAAGTTGCTCTGGAACAAATAGCCGGTAGGAATACCTGCAGGTTTTGCTACTGTTCTCTATTGCCAGGCTACCAATGTACAAAGGACAGAAAATCATTATGCACTTCAAAGTGAGTCAATTCAGTGGGAGTAACTGTTTGCAGAATATTCTGTCCCTTCTTCCTTGCCTGTCAGCATATCTGAAGCTTGGAGGAAATTTCTAAAGCATGTGAAAATCTAGCAGTCAGGTCTATGTGGAAAGATCAGTTACATTTTCACCTAAGCCTTTGGTTTATTCACTAAGTTCTTTGTGCAGACTGTAAGATTTCCCTGTCTTTCTTGGTTTTGACCCAGGTGTACCAGATGGCAATAATTGAACCCTAGGTTGTGGAAAGTCATACGTTTTTGTAGAAGGAGCTATCAGCAGAAAGCAATGGCTGGAGCTGCCTTGCCAGCCACTGTGATAGGAAAGCCCTTTCTCTGCACAATGCTATTTGGTTTCCTAGAGTAAGGCACTGTACCCTTAGAGTCCCTGAGGCAGGGCATCCTCAGGAGTGTTCATGAGCATCTGGTTTTAGGAAACTAGCAATTGCCATCTTATTTCTCCCAATCAAGACATTTATTTTTAAATAACTTCCCTCTTTCTTGGCTTTCAGTCCATCTGGTTTTGTTTCCTATGTTCAGAGGATCTTATAGGAGGAAGTGGGTGGTCATTCAGCTAGAAATAACACCATGCTGTCACACCATCTGACTGTTTTCTGAGATCCTCCCAAGCATATTGCCCAAAAGTGACCTCCAGACTACTTATGTGCTGGTGGGGATTAAATGTTCAGACAAAACGTGTGAGCAACAGATGAAGCTGTATTGTAAGGAGCTGTTCTCCAAGGACATTCCTCCACTTGTCTCTTGAACAAGATCTGAAACAACATCTGGACTAGGATTTTTGTCACGTGACTTTAAACATGCTGACATTTGACTTCAGTGACACATTCTGATAGCACCTACCAGCTAAGGATTTTATTTATATTTAAGATCATATTTATTGTCTATTAATAAAATACTGCATAATAACTCAAACCACATTTATTGAGGCTGTTACAATTATGTAATAGGCTATTATGCTTCTAATACTTAGCTGGCACCACTCAATTACATATGAATTAAATAAGTTTTCTAGTTTGCTAAGAAGCCCGGAGTTGTTAGCATGGATTTGTTGTTGGTAACCAGAATAACTTCATGCTCTGGATACTCTGTTTTCCTAGGTGACAGATGCCCACAATTATGGCTCACCTTCTCTTTCTTGACTTTTACAGATCGCCCTGAAAAGGGAAGACGAGGAAAGGTAGAGAGTAGAGGCTGGAACAGGAGGCTGAAGAGACTGGCCTAAGATAACACAGCAGGAAGTCTGAGGTGGGTCAACATGTGAACATGGATCTCCTGAAGTCATTTCACACTGCTGGTGGTGAAGGTGGAAATCCTGCCCCTGCTGCTATTCCACACCCCTGGGGAATCTCTTAAATGCCTGGCAAGTGTTCCCCTGTGGTGAGGGAGCCTGTTTTTACAAAAAAAAAAATCAAAAACTTTGAAAGGTTGTTGTTTTTGGGTTTTTTCCACCTTAATGTGGAAAGGGAACATTTAGGAAATCTCAGTTTCATGGGGTGGAAAATTGCTTCTCTCTCTACTCTAGAGCAGATTGATAAAAGACTCATGATAGCAATTGAATGCTGGGGAGGGGTTTTGATCTGTGCAGCTGTGCATAATCCTTATTATTTTTACAAGTCACTGGAGGCATTTGGTAGGGTCAACATGGTAAGAAATCTGGACCTGAAAGTGAAACACAGTGTCTGTCAGAGGGGTCAGATTTTAATTGGAAACTAAATTTCATTTTGGAGGAAGAGGAAAATACCACACTTCTAATGAGATCCAGGGCACTCCAGAGAGCAGCCTGCAAGGAATATTTAAATTTAAAAAGTCCTGTTTAGAAAGACCATTTGTAAATGACTCCTTGATACTGTAGGTAGATAAATGAAACTTGAGCTTATTCCTCACAAACGAGAAACCACATATAAAACATGCTGATGACTTAAAGGAAGATTTTGAGAGTTGTTTTAACTATAATCAGGAAAAGTTGATTATTATTTTTCAAACTGCTCAGAGAAGCTAAGGTTTTCTTTTCTTAAAATTCAGAAGGCGATTATTTTTATATGAAAGTGGAAAGCAAGGACCAAATTAATTGTGCGTGAAAAAATCAAGTTTTCGTTATATGCTTTCAATTAAAAGACTAATTGAGGGGATGCTTTTTCGTTTGGATTTCTTTTCTCTGTTTTAGGTTTATATTTCTGCACCTTGAAATAATTCAGGCTGTTCAAAACATAGTACAAATGGTCATACTTATAAATGAGATTTTAGAAGTGGTAGTGAGGATTCGTTTGGGTATTTTGCTCTAACCGGGTGAAACCATGAGCTCGGGTTTTGATCCTTAAATTGTTGTTTGATGAGGACAGAGATTTTGTGCGTTGTGCATTTCAACAGCCAGAGGATGAGGGCCTAGGAAGAAAGGATGGTGGATTCCTGCCTCCTCCAGCATGCAAGGCCCTTGGAACAACCTGGGAAATGGATGCAGTGATCCTAAGTGGAACAAAGAGTTCACTACCTAAAGGACAAAAGGAGGCAGAGGAGTGATTTTTCTTTCCTATTTCACCAAGTGTACTCAAATATCTTAAGTAGGCTGCAAGTTCTTTTGGCTGAAGGATGAAGATGAGATTCCTTCCTTCCTCCCCCTCTGTTATTCCTAACCTGTGGCCTCAGCTGATTTGCTCTATAGCAGAGCCTTTAAGTCAGAGATCTCAGCAGAGAAATGATGGCATGTGAAAAGAGGCAGGCAGCCCTGTGGTGTCCTTTTGTGGTAATTAAAACTAAGTCAGGGCTAAAGAGAATAGTAACCAAGTCCAAGAGGAAAACTTGGGTGAGGAAGAGTTAAAAATGTCTCTTTCTTTCTCTTGTGTGAAAGTGCAAGGCTGATAAAATAAACAGATCTGTCGAAATCAGGCATTTCAAGCCAGAGACTGGTCATTCCAAACTCTCTAGGGAATAAGGGCAATACCTGTCTCCCTACCACACATCAGATCACACTTGGCTGTTTTTTAATTGGGCTGCCCCTGAATCCAATCTGAGTGGGTTATCACTGTGTGAAGGAGCATGGCACAACCCCAAACCCCCGAACTAACAGATTCTTGGTAACTTCTTTTGTAGCCGGGTTGACTTTCTCCGCACTCCGGGCATGGGGGCAGAAGGTTAGATAGAGGAGAGGAGAGGAGAGAAAAAGAAATTATACATGAAGAAAGCATATTTTTGCCTTCTCTCCAGCATATATCAGTGGATAATGAAATTTTTCAACTGATTAGATGTCCCATTGGTTGGAAAATTTGGAAGCAATCATGCAATTATATCGCAAAACCTCAGAGTCATGTACATTCAGCCAAGTAGAGAAACCAGCTATTAGCAAAAATAGAGAGAGAGAGAAGAAAAGAAAAAAGACTATTTATATTGCAATACTGGTCCTAAAAAATGGAAAAGAAAACACAATGGAAAATTTTCTGCAAACAATTAAAGGAGGGGGAGAAGGCTCAGGATGGGTCTGGTGTTTCAGGATAAATATAGAATTTATAACATAGTAAGAGCTGTTTTTAGTGGGCCTTAATTGAAACTACATTGCTTGCCCCTCTACTGCTGCATCCCGGTGCTGCAGTCCGTGAGAAAAAGAGGGACTGGGTGACTTTCCTAGTAAGGGACTGATACATCTCACCAGAGAAAACAATGATTGGCAATGCTCATTGCAAGAACTTGGGGCACTTTTCTAAACAGGGGCATGGACTTGTGCTCTACTCCACGCCACACTGTCTCTGCTTGTGACAGGCACTGTTCAGCCCCCATCTGCTCCAGGAGCCATCTGACACACAGGGTTTTGCTAAATGAAGTCAGTTGCCTGAACTTATGCTTTTTTCTTTTTCTTTTACTACTAAGAGAGTTTCTTGCTCCTCTTGGTGACAGGATGAAGGGAAACAATGATTTTGTGCACCCCAAATTGCCTAAACAAGGACTCAGAAACACAATGTTTTCATTGGTAGGAAGATGGAGTAACTTGGAGGGTGAAATCTGACCTCACTGAAGTCTCAATAACTTGTTTTGGTCTTGGGGATTAGAAACTGACTTCAGCATTTCCAGTCTCTGTCAACAGCCTCCTTCCTTTCCAGCTGCCCACTCTCTCTCCAGGGTCTCTGGGGATGACCTTGCATGTGAAGGCAGAGAATCTACAAGGGAGCTGTGCACCAGCGCTGGAATGGTGTGAGTGGCAAGTGATTAGAGCAGGATCAGTGGCAACTGAAGAAGGGACAGGTGTCTCCAGCAGGTTATGTAGCAAACTGAGGACCACATCAGCTTCTCAGAATCCAGGGTCCTGACTTATCTTATTAGCCGATGATGGACCCAGTCACTGATCAATACCTGGGATCTGGAATCTGGTCCAAGTCCATCTTTTCAGTCTTCTTTTTCCCCTTTGAATGGACTTCAAATCAATTTTAAATCCTTTTCCACTGAGGGACAAAAAGGAAGAGATAGGCCAGGATGCAGTGGTTAGAGAAATTAAAAGAAATATTAGCATATTGTTGGCACATATGAATGGGGAAAAATTGTTGAGGTGACCAAAATCATAAATTGAACCTGAACTAGCTACTTATCTGATTGCTTTACCTTGTCCCCATCCTGAATGTGACAATTGGTTTCTTCCCGCAGAGGCATTTCATCCCATGCTCCCTGCTGGGATTGGAAATGCTCTACTAGGTTTGATGTCTCAGTACTATTCTATTAATGGAAGAAAAGTGTCCCTTCCCCTTGGCATTACAGATATGTGACAGTCATGAAAAACTAGAAGTGTTTTTATTATTTAATACTATTATTTTCCAAGATAAAAAGAAAATATTTGGCAATTCCATGCTTGTTGGTGCTGTGGTTTGATCTGGTTCCCCAGAAAAGTGGGAGCTGTTCTTTGGACTCTGCAAAGCTTCCTGGGGTGAGGTGAAATTGGTGGCTCTTTGGGAGCTTCCTGGAATGTGAAATGCTATTTAGCATTGGCTTTATGTCCTCAGAGGCTTGGGGACTCCGGTGTCTCAAAGGTCTAGGGAATGCCGGGGAAGGATGGACAATGAGATGGGTTAAAAAGGGGAACTCATTAGAAGCATATTCAGATCAGAAACTGCAAGAGAACAGTTACATTCTTTGCCTTATTCTTTACATGAATGTTGAGAGCCAGTGGAAAAAACAGACCATCCCAGGGCTGGATCCAGGCCTAGCAGAGTCAGGGTTATGTTTTTGTTTTGTTTTCCACCAAAAACTCAACACCCCTATTTTCTCTTCTTCTCTTGCAGGGAGAGAAATTGAACTCAACAAAGAGTTGAGTTCACCCACCAGCTCCTACTGTCCCACTGAGTGTTTTACAAAGTCTAGGTGCCAGCAGGAGTAAGGCTTTTTTACAAGAATTATTTGCCTGGTCTCTGGACGGTTGTGCATCAAACCTGCCCCACAACATGGGAAATGAATGCTGATCTCTAATCTGCTCACACTGAAGAAAAAAGACCCTACCCCAGGCTACCAGTCTGTAGCAGGGCAAGGCTTATGGTGGGAACAGTTGTGAGAAATCTCAGGTTCTTCTATGCAAGGTGAAGGGATGGCTCTAGCCATCAAGCCTCAACAAGGCTTGAAGGGAGATCAAAATGACAGTGCTTTTCCCATATGTTGGACGACCTGACATTGTCCTCTGTAATTCTGTGAGGCTGACTTTAAAATAACCTGTTGAAAGAGAAAGGGAAAATATATTTATTTGAGGCTTTCACCCACATGTACTTCTTTAGTAAAAAGTGGACATCTGTCTTGAATCTGTCCAACTTACAGTGAAATCACCAACCAGAATGCTTCCTGGTTTGAGAAGAACTAATTTTTTTTGTATACAAAAATCCATCATTTTTTTACAGGAAAGGAGAAGAAAGTTTCTTTTCTCTCCACTTTTCCTGAGTGGATGATCTCCTGTGTTTGCTGTAGGCTGGTCTTTGCCTTTGTCCCCACAAAGACAAAGAACTTGAGCCAAATTCTTTCTAGGGAGCTCATGAGAATCACTGAATTGTGTTCTCTCTTTACATCATGAACTGAGAATAAACTTTGGCCTCCACTTTCTAGGTCTAGAAGTTTCACCCCTGTGCATGTCGCGGCTCCGGCCTGCCGGCCTTGGCACACGAGCGAGGGAGGCTTCAGCGCTTTGCCCATAATTCAGTCAGAGACCACAAAGCTGCTGTGCAGAGGTTGTTTATTCTAATGTTATCTATAGCTGCGATGTCCTGCAAGCCACCGCAGGTCCATCTAGCAGCAGAAATAGCCTAGAACTGCCCACCAGCTGAGCGCACCGAGATTTTTATACCCCGTTACAAATCCAACCAGAGGACAAAACGTGTCATTATTTACAAATTTATACCAATTAATTCTAACCTGTTCTAGACATGCAATTTCCTGTCTTATCTCTATTCTACCAATCAATTTGTGTCCCCGTCACCAAGAATATGGAGGACAGTGAAGAAGAAGAAGGAGAAGGTGACCACACCCTTTAGACTCCATCTTGACCCCCCTGTACACATCATACCCCCATGTACATGTTATCTGATCTTTTATATACTACATTTCACCCGGTGCAAAGTGACTATTAATGCTTATATTACACTCTTGTGGCTTGCAATTCATCTCTTAGAGTTGGTAAAGTTCTCCAAGGACAAAGATCAAAGGCAGTGCCCTCTGGGGCACCCCAATTTCGGGGTGTCAGGTCCCCTAAATTAGACAGAGACATGTCGTGGGTTCCGACATGTGCAGAGAACTACATGTCAAACACTTTATAGTCTTGGTTATTGCCTTTTCATCTGAAAGAATCCTCATGTCTTTTGATCTGGATAGTTTTTTGGGGTTTTTTTTCTTTTCCAGTTCTTCTCATTACAGTGACTACTCACAGTATCCCAACAGCAGCTGTGGAGGGGAACCCCTGCACAGTCCTTTAAGTCCCAGCTGAAGGTCTATGAAATAAATGATTGCGTGTCAGTGACCCTGTTCAACTGTCCCTGTTCACCACTTTGTCCTCAGCATCTTCTAAACTGTGATTGTTATCATGTCCAAACCTCAGACTAGTAAAATGAGAGGCCTGAGAGAGAACTAGTGAACTTTATTATTTTACTAATTTCTCAATCATTTAATTCTGTTGGCATGATTTAAATTGTTGATTGGAGTTGGAAGGCAGATCAGCTCTTACAGCTCCAAAAGTCCTTTAACTTCCCTTGTAGAAAATTAAGAACCCATAGATAGATCATCCACAGTCACTAAATTTGTTTCCATTGCTGCATCTCTGAAGGTCTCCAGAGGGCTGATCTGAAACCAAGGTTATTTCACATAAAATCAAATCTGAAGGTGAACTCCTATTAAGCAAAGTGGGAGTCAATCCTGGAGGCTGTTTGAACTCTCTGGAGTCTTTTTGGGGACCAAAGGGGTCAATTTGCCATATGGAAACAGATCTGTTGAGGGGAAAATAAAACAGCATGCTTGCAAAAGAGAGCAAAAGTCCTACAACACTGCACACACAAAATGTTCTTCTTTATATATAAAAAATTTAGTCATGAAACCAGTTTGAACTGACAATTTTGCATGAGAAGCCAGTGCCACTAATCACTTGCAGCATAAAAATGAAAATATTTGTAGAGGAGTCCAAACTCTGTTCTATTACAGACTTTGGTGGTTCTTTCGTCCACTTACATTGCTTTTTGTGGGATCACTTCAGCACAATTAAGAACACTTCCTTTGACCTACGCAATTTATATCAAAAATTTTTTGGTTATAAAACCAAACTGAGCACAATTCCACTTTTAAGAATTAAATCCTTCAATTACCCATGTACAAATCCTCAGTAAAGGTTTTGGCTTTACTGCTAAAGCCTTTATAACCCACAGAGGAGAGCCTGCACATAAAAACCCATGAAAATTAATGAACATGGACTTGCAGCAGTGAGAAATTTGGAATTCCTGTTCCTTGGGAACTTCCAGCGTGTCAAAACTTATTATTCTAAGCTGAAGCAAGTACTTTCAACACAATAAATTTGCAGAAAAAAACAAAAACAAAACAAAACAAACAAAAAGAACCAACACCAACGTAATTTCTTATGATTTCTGTAAAGAATTTCCAATACTTCAATTGTTCTTGAATAGAAATTATAATGGAGAACTACCTATATTGAAATGTTTCCTTTTATTTGCTAGATTTGACACACATGCTCCATTTGCCGGAAATTCAGTTAATACTGGACTTCACATTTTGTGAGGGTCTCTATTTTGACTTTGTAGTTAAAAGGCCAGAACCCCCAGGCTTCCCTACAGAGTAAACTTTTCTGTCCAAATTACATTTCTCGTGCAGCACTAGAGTCACATGAGTATCAAACATAGCACATAATTCTGGCCAAGCAAAGTGCATGTTATTTCTTGGGAGCTGAGTCCTCCAAAGGGCTATGGGTCCATAGCAGAGAGAACAAAGTTGCCAATTAAAACTTCCACAAGACAATGCTCAAATAATGAAACTAAGCTGAATGCCACGGTGAACCAAGACTAATAAAATTAATTATTTTGTACAAATAAAAAGAAAAAAACATTCTTTTATGAACCTGGGTTGTGTTTCATTTGGATTGCAGCACTACATTTTGTATCATTCCCACTGTGATTTTTAAAATTCCTCACTTTGGGAAACCAGTCTGGTGAAAACTGCCATTCCTGTTGGAACCTTGCACCAGTGGAAGTAAGCACCATCTCTGCTGCTGGTAGATACCTCCTCTTCCTCTCTGACAAGGACAAGCACAATCCAACGTTTGGTGAATCAACATAGGCAGGAACAAAGAAGCCAGAGGAAGTTAGGTGCTGTAGCCAAATGTCACCCGTAAAAGTATGTAGGGCTGTTAGTCATCTAGAATGACTTCTCTTTCTCACCCTCTCCCTGCCAGCCCTATGTCTTTTCTGCTGACAGATAACTGCTATCCTAAATGTTGTATTACTCCACAGCACATTAGCAGGAGTTCCACTGACATAAGGGGATGATTCTCTCATATAAAGAGAGAGGAGACTGAAACCAAAGACATTTCTGAGAAAGAACTGATCTTCCCAGTGTACTTGCTCTGTTACAGAGCAAGAGACTGCAGTTGCAGTAAACACATGTTCCTATTTTAGCCAGAATTTGAGCTTCCTGTTGCAGTTCAATGATCGTCTTGGGGCCAGATCCCCAGTGGGTACAAAACAAAGTAGTTCCTGCTGCTTAGACAGTTTGAAATGAGAAAAGAGTCCCCTCTCCTGTGGCATTCATTGCACTTGTTCCTGTTATACATTATACCCACAATGCATTCAGCATTGCCCTAAACACCGCCCGAAAGGCTCCCTGTCCTAATCCAGCCTACAAAGTCAAGAGATGGGGAATTGAATAAAAACCAACTGTGCAAATGCAGTTTGTAGGTCATGGAAAAGAAAAAAAAAGGGTTCATAGAGCACATTTCAGTTTTCATTGGTGCTTCTGGCAACCTTCTTCCCCTACACATCATCATCGAAGAGACAAAATCCAGGCTCCCCGTTGCGTACACAAGAAAGGGAGACTTCCCTTGTGCTTTGCTGTGCTGCAAGCTGTAAATTTCTGAAGAGATCTGCTATAATCTTTTACAGTCTGCAATCCCACCCTTCAGCTTAATGAAATGGAATGGTACAAATGCTCTCTGGACATTTGACTGCTGACAGTTACCCAAGGTTTGTTTCAGCTGTTACAATATGGCTATTTTATTGTCTTTTTTTTTTTTCTCTTGTACAATTTCATGACTAACTATGTGTAAAATGGAAGGAATTTGACTATCCTTTCTTCATCCAGTTGGACACAAACTGGACTGGTTCCTTTAACTCACTTTTCAGCTGGCAAGGCTTGCTTTCTGTTTTCTTTTAAATGTCAGAAAAGGTTAAATAGGCTCTTCAAATCTGCAATAGATTTGGAAGATCTCTGGGGGTAAAACCTTCACAAGAGAAACAGTTTATATTAGTTCAAACAACGAACTCAGGTTCTGAACCTGGAAGGCAAGTAAAACAAACCTCATGCACACCTCACATAAAAAATCATAGGATTTGTTTTTGCCCAATCTCATAACGAAATCTTTTAAATGGTTTGAATCTCTTTAGCCGTCTTGTTGTTTAGGGCTTTTTTGCTGTTGGTTTTTCACTTGATTTGATTTATATTACACTTCTATTTTACAGCTTGGAAATATTCATGCAGATCAGGGAGCTGGGCATGAGAAAGTGATTCCCACCAATTTCCTGTATTTGCCTGGTATCCTGCTTGGCCGCAGGAATTACAAAGGGGTCAAGGCCCTAGCTAGCCTGCCTCATCTCTTCCTCACTTGAAGCAGAAAGCAAACACAAACACCATGAAACTTGAAGGAAAGTTGGCGAGGACTTCGGCTTTCACAACTCGCTGAAAAATCCAGCATTCCTCATACCACTGAAACACTACCATCCCAGCTCAGCATTTGCCTGGCAGACACAATCTTTACCTCAGGTAAAGGGCAGGAGAGAAGACAGTAAAGTGATGCTTGGATCCATAGAGCTGCCTATTAGACATACCATCTCAAGAGACTTTAATGTTGAGGTAAGATGGGACCTCGTATAGGACAGAAGAACAACATGCAGAGATTTTTAAGAGTGGTGTTGTGTTTTGGGTGACTAAGGCCTTATGCTTTCAAAGTCCAAACACAGCCCACACTAGAGGACAGATACACTAATATCAAATTCCTGCTGATTCAAAAATAGCATGTCTCCTACTGCCAGCTACATTCAAGGACCTTACAAATTCAGGGTGACCATTGTTTTAAGATCCTTTGGATGCATCTTCTCTTGTTTCTCACTGCCAATATTGTTCATGAGGAAATAGAGAGAATTTGGCCAGAGAGTAAAAGTTCTTGTGCAGAACAACAAGTCTGGATTTGCTGCACGTGCCCTGGGGTACTTGGAGTCAGAGACTCAGAACGTGGCAAGCATCTCGTGAGGCAATGCTTCCCTGATAACTTGACCAACTGAAAGTGTACCCCAAAGCAGAAGGACCTCTGCTTCTGCTTCAGGTTTCCCACTGCAAACGGAAAAGTTCAGGTGGGACATTAAAACTGGAGAATCCCTTAATGCCATCACTGGTGACTGAAGTTCCTGATAACTGGTAATCCCTGCCTGCTCTGTCCTCACCTTGCTATGGAGAAGCCAACCCTGTGTCCAGGCTCCAGACAGGAGCTTAGGTAGGATGTGGTGGAGAGAGCACAGGCATGTCTGAGCAGAGGGATCACGTTACCATGGTGCTAATCCCCTCACCTCAGCACTCTTGTCAGTGCCAGGATCCCTTCCCAGCATTCTCCTGCTTTGAGAAAAATGTGAAAAGTGGTTTAATTGGCCTCAGGCCTGTTATCACTTATGACAGCAATGATCAGAAACAGGGGCCATTAACAGCCCTAGTATTTAACTCATACATTCACTTATAGAAAGGACCCTGTCTGAATGATTAATGTCATCTCAACATATTCCATTAACAAAAATACGAAACGCTTTGATTTTTTCCCCCATGTGACTGACAACATAAACACGTTGCCAAAAGCACTGAACAGATGGTAAGGCACTTAGGAAACTTTGCTACCTTTAAAGAAGTCACTGGCCTTCAGCGAGTACTTAAACCACTATGGGTAGTAATTGAAAGAAGGCTGTCCTTCAACTCCAGAGTGAAATGGAGTGAAGCACAGTCGCTCTGCACGCTTCATACAACAGTAACTCTGCATTCTCATGATGGTTTCTAATGGTAAGCCACCCTCTTACCTGGTGGTCTATCAGCAGAGAATGACACAAGGAGCAGAGAATGGGCAGAGTGTGGGGCAGCAGCAGGCAGGCAGCAGAGCTCCAGTACATATAGTGTCACAGTGTCAGCATTCACTCTTGGATCACTTGCAGCTGCCTTCTCCATCCTTCTTTGCTGGGAAGTATGCTCAATTTCTATTTTCTACACAGTAAGCCTTACATCCTCACCTGACAGTATCCTTGGGTCTGGCTGTCTTGGCAATCAGACTACTCTTTCTCATAATTTCCTAGAAATCATTACCAGTTTCACCCTCCCCAGTGTCTTGTTTCACTTTTGGGTCTTTCAACAGCTTGAGTAATGAGCATTGATCAACAACAACTGAACTCCCACAACATGAACTAATTATTTCTGCAGAGACCTCTTACCATGAAGACAAATCTGGAGGGGACTTTGTCTTCCCTGCTGCTACCTGAGGGGGTTTCAGATTTTGTTGTTCTCCTCATCTTCCTACGACATGGATTGCCTTGTGCAGACTCTCGTTCTAGCAGCTGGTATAGCTTGCAACACATCCAGGGCTAAAAGCTGGTTTGCTGAAAACTGGAAGGAACTAAACTGTTATGAGAAACCTGAAACACCCCCTTTCCCACTTCTGTTTTTTACTGTGTAAGCTAAGTTATCCTCATTCCTCAGGCTTTACAATCACTTTATGAAGTCATGCATCCAGAAGTGAGTTTGTTCAATTTCTTCTGAGTTATTTCCCACAAATATTCTTGTCATTTTCTCATTATACTACTACAAAGTCTTTAAATATAAGGATTTTTAAAATTCTGAATAACATTTGCATGACAGCTTTCTAGTGCTAATATATTACTATAATTTGTTTTACTATGCCTTTTTTTAAAGTAGATCCTTCATCCCCAATGGAGATATGGTGGCCTTTCATAAAGTAACTTGAATACTCTAGCATTTTTTTATGTACAGGCACTGTCCTGATAGCTCTCTTCCTTGGATCCTGCTATTGATGAGCTGCCTGAACCCATTTCAATCTTTCTTTTTGCCATCAGATAGCTATTAACTCACTAAGTAAATATTGATCAAAAAGAGATGCTATATATAGAGTCGCCTGATTAAAGAAATGTGGAAGAAATATCACAAAACTAAACTTGGACACACTTTGGACAATAGCTCTTGTCAAACAAATTTGATGCCATTCTGCAAGGTCAGCCATCGTTCAAGTCTGACTCTCAGGCAGGCATAAGGTAAATAAAGTTAGCAGAAAAAATATTCATATTCCCACCTACCTAACTTCTCATTGCCATCCTACAGCCTTTGTTAGAACATGAGGGCAAAGATTTATGATTTGGTGTTTAACACAACTAAGAGCCAGGCATGGCCATGGACCAGGGGACCTCCAAAAATATAGGTATTGATGTAACAGACTTCCCTATCCTGAGAAAGGAGCCATGTTTCCATCGAGGGCACAGAAATCCTTCAAAAATTTACCTAAACTTATAAGTTAGTATGGCTTCCAAAAACAACAATCACTATCCAGTTACTGCTTAGCAACATTAATTAAACATAGCTCATTAGAGAGCTCATTAGAAATGTTGTATGTTTGGATTACTGTCATTAGTTTCACTGAATTGCTAGGGCTCCATATTTTGATTTAAAGCAAATGAGCACTGAACATTATATAAAGCAGGAATTAATTAAAAACTGACTGACAGATCTCAAAATTTCAATCGGGGAAAAGCCTGAATGACTGTATTTTTAGTGCTGCTGTTCTAGGATGAGGCTCATTTTGGATCTGCACTTTCCTCACTGATTTAGTAATGGGTATAAAATCCCTGCTGATAAAAGTTACTCTGTGAAACAAACATTGCTGGAGCAATGATCTGTAATCTAAGCATTCAACTGATAAATTCAAATGAAATATTTCAGTAAAATTTTTTGTCTAGGAGAAAGGCAGTTCATCATATCTCCACAAAGACAGGTCCTCACCACAGTGTCTTAAGATAGAGTTTAGCAAAAAGACTGTTCATTCTGGTTAAGAATACATGCTAAACAGGGCTGAGGAATTCAGAGGATATGTTGAAAGAAAAATAATAACCTAACAGATGACATTATTACCTCTGCAGATGACATTTACTGATGCCAGCTGGTTGCATTCTGTTCTGAATCCACACCAGAAAAGGATACAAAACCACCCTATTTAGCATAACAGAACCACATGGTTGTTTTGGACCTGTAGAAATCCCCTCATCATGGGAGAGTTAAAGAAGTCAATCTGTTTAACTAATCACAAAGGCAGTTGGGGAGACAAGAGGTGACTTGATCACTCTATAATTACCTTCCCAAGGAAAAATAACAGTTGCTAAAGAAGTCCTTAATTCAGCAGAGAAATGCAGAACAAGAACCAGTAGCTTGGAGTTGACTTAAAACTTGGCACATTATTTAACTGGGAAGGGATAAGAATCAGCTAATTAGTGTAATCTGCTTGTAGAAACAAAGAACATGCCTTGTTCTCTTGTTCTCATGTTCTCATGACTTGTCTTCTCCAAATAAGACCTGAGCATCTCTCTAGAAAGCACAATTTCACTGAGCATTGTTAATGGATTTTATTAGGTGGTGACCAGGAGAAACACTGCACCTAGGATTCACGAACCAGTCAGGTCAGGTAACTCCAATGGTCTGGCCTGGATTCAGATACTTTTAGGACTAAGAACTGCCTGGTACTGACCAGGGCTATTTGAGATGTTTCATAGTAGTACAGTAACATTTTGAACAAATTGTATTTATCTCGTATCCATTGTAGATAATCCTCTTGGGAAAATGCTTTAAAAGGTGTTCGCTGAAAGTTTGGCTGCCACTATATTGATTGGATTACTGGTAGCAGGCAGAGACAAACCTTGCAAAGTCATCTAGTACAATTAATATTTATTTATATGTTCTTTTTACTTCTTTCTAGGCGAAAAAAAAAGTCTAAAATGACACAAAGTCAGCAGGTTCTCCTGTAACAGAATTCATGTGGCACTGGCACAAAGGACTGCAGTCATAAATCAAGCCAAACTGAACCTTTAATGATAGTAGTTTTTATCTGATGCAAGTAAGGCCAATCTCTTATAGAATTTTTTTTTTTTTTTCTGTTTTGACTTCTTTTGGGTTGAGGGAAACCAATACCAAATAATCAGCATTTTCAGTGGAGTCTATCTAGACCATATTCATTTGTCTGTCTTCTTAACTAAATTTTTGTATATATATCCTGACAGTAACCTCCTGCATTGGAGGAATATGACATCTTGGATTTATCTCATGTAGGAAAAGCCATAGAAAGTGAACAACTCTCTTGAAATTCTTGCATTAAAATCACCATGCTTGCTTGGCCCATGTCCACAGACACCCCTCTTTTCCAATACACTAATATTTTTGGAGAAGTGACATTAGATGGACTTACCTTTACCATCAAAAATTTTCTTTGTGTTTTCTAGAGTTTCTTGAATTCTCATACCAAGATACGTGTGCACGTCTCATCCCTAATATCCTCAAAGTGTTATTCATGACCTACTAATTTCCAAGGCATATGAGAGAAATAAAATGACTGATTTCACTGATGTTGTTCCTTCCTAATCCATTCAGAACATTTTGAATTTGAGAGAGGAGTTGTTTTCTTGAGCAATTTAGTTTTTTCTGGTTGTTTTCCAAAAACTAGGCAATGTTGGATAATCATTCATTTTCCAAGTACACCATGGTGCATGGTCAGACTGTGACCTGTCTGTCTGGAATAGTTTGCAGGATGCATTTTGCTATTTTATCCCGCAGATGTGACACTAAGACATATCTTCCATTAGCACTTGTTTATGCACTGTGATACAAAGATAAAACTAACCAGTCGAATCCCTTTGTTTTACTCATCCACAGCAGTCAGGGATGGACGGGTAGACTTCAGGAGGTCTGGAGCTAAGAATACCCCTAATACACAAAAAGTCCAAGTTGTGATTTCAGAAACCCTCATAGCTTACAGCCAGTGAACATACTCCCAAACACTGAAGTGTCTGGTGTCTGAGCTTCTGATTCAGATATGGACAAGATCTGTCCACCCAGATGAAGTCTGCTGATCTCTTCCTGTATGATATGCATCCTGCCAATGTCAAAGTTGTTTGACAATACCATATATTTTATACATAATAGAAGAATATTCAGTTCATGCATCTTCTGCTGTTAACACTAGTATCTCCACCCAGCTGTTAAAATTACATTCTCTTTCAGCCAAATGTGTTAGATCTTGACATTCTCCTAAAAAGAACATATCCATTTTTTGGCAAACTTCTTGCAATTATCATTGACTCCTTTGTTGTTGGTTTGGTACTTTAGATTGCTAGAGGAGAATGTTCCAAAGCAGTGCAGTGAATTTTTTTTTGCTTTATTTCTCTGGAAAGGTCAATAAGCCAAGGTAAAATCCATGCAGTTGTTTTGTGAAGAAAATGAGAGACTCTGGCCCTGAAAGACATTGAACAGGACTGAAAACACCACAGAAGCCTGTAGCCTCAGGTTTGAAAAATATGAGCAGTCAGCTGTGCTAGGAAATAATTCAGTGCCATGCTTTAAAAGGTAAAATCAAAGAATTCTGTGTGCCATATAAAGTTGAAAGGAAAGCAGAATCCAAAAGGGTTGGGTGACCAGTTTTGAAACACTGTTTGAATAAGATGGATGGATTGGAGCTTGCCGTACTTGGTTTGCAGCCAGGAATAATCTTTTCAAAGCTAGAAGTGCTTTTGATCTCTGCCTACTCCTCCTCATCACTGTGAATCTCCAGGGATACAACGCTACCATGCAATACAAGGGAAAGAAAATGTGCTTCAGAAGAGGGAGAGGAAAAAGGAGAAGGAAGCCAATGAAATAGTATCTGAGAACAACACCGCTGCCTGTAATGACACTGACCTGCTGGTGCCAGTGGAAGAGTTTTGTAATATTTTTCCAGGTCTGCTCTTGTTTTTGATACTAGGCTGTGGAGTTGGTTCTGTGACTCTATACCACCCTCAACACACTTCCAGGGGTATTGGGAATGGTTCTTATGAACCTGTGACTTGGAAGTAGACCCGAAACGTTTGCAGGCCAGAAGAGCCGTCAGTCAAAATTGAGCTAAATTGATCTGACATCAGTGGGAATAGATAAATTGAGGAGCAGGGGTCTCTGCCTCACTATCTCGCTTCCAGATAGGAGCTGGCTGTGTTGGAGGTCGAATGCAATGCGTTTGCAGTGTGCAGCAAACCCAGGGAATAATTTGGGAGGAAATAAAGGGGGATAATCCACCAAGTGAATGCAGCAGAGGGCTCAAAGGGCACATGATATTGTTTATAATGGAATGCACACAGCTCAGCTGGAATGGCATTGCAGCTCTAGTTTGAAAAAAAGTAAGCGTCTGGTCTTTCAAGGACCATCAGACCTCCTAGTTACACAGTGCATCCAAAAGCACCTTGGTGTGAATTTTGGTTTAGACTGTACTTGTCGAGAAGGATGTGTCCACGGAATTATTGAGGCTGCAGACCTCTCCCCGGAGGTCTCTTGTTGTATCCTGTAAACACTAGAAAATCAGAATGTACTGCTCGGAGCGTAGCAATCCAGTCATTTCTGGATGCCTCTTCTTCTCTACAACTCAGATGCTGCTAAGACTAAAACAGAATCACCACCTCCTGTTGGGTGGCATATCTTATGATGCATGGGAGATTTTAATAAGTTTTTTCTGTGAGTAATATAATCTCCCAGGACTGTGGATACAGGCTTGAGCCATGGAATAAATGTGGTTTTTTGGGCTTGCACTCGTCCTGAGCAACATTCTCCACTCCAAACCGCACCCTGCGCTTGCTGGCGGGAGAGTATAAACAGTCAGTTGGAAACTTCCTCTGGTTTCTTCCCATTCAGTTTAGAAATCTCTGGTATGGAGGTACCCAGTGGCACCTCCAGCAGTGACCACCACGCAGGCCATTTCTGAAAGCCACCATAGTCATGGCTCCAGAGAAGCCTGCAAACTGCTGGGTTCCCTGAAGCCATGCCAGGGAGCCAGGCCCTCCAGGGCTGTGGAGCTGGGCAAACCCAGGAGGGACACAGACCATACATCATGTCAGCTGAGATGGATCTCTGCCTGATGGGTGGCTGAAGGGCTGCCCAGGGCCCACTCAGAGCCCACATTCTGATCAGTTCCTTTACAAAGTTGTTCTCTTTTGTTGGCCACCCTGCCTCACATGCATACTTAGTCATGTCATTCTTGGAGTGTCCAAGACAAATGTGTATTGCTTGGTGTTTCCCTTGCTTGTCTCTGCATCATCCAGCCCCACAGTTCCTGTCAATTCCCCTTCACCAGCTGTTTGCCAGAACATTATTAATTTTCCAGAAATGGTATCCCCTAGTGTTTGGCATCCTGCTGTGCACAGGGAAAAAAAAATGTAATCTTTTCTGAAAAAGAAATATAGAAAGAAAAATGGAAAAATGGTAAGAGGAGAACAAGGGAGGGAGAGAGAAGAAAAGATGAAAAAAATTAGTCTGTGCCCTCAAAGGTTTTTCTTTTAAAGGTTTTATGAGTTTGCTGACAATGTTAATTTACTGGCATCTCCTTCAATGCCCTACCTACTCCATAGAAACGTTACCCAGCTTTTAAAACCAAACTGAATTCTAGGGAAAACTCACAAGATGCACAGAGAAGTAAATTTCAGCTTGTCAAGTGTTACACTGATTAGTGGTAGAGTAAAACAAAATCTCAAAGAACAACCTTCCCTCTCACTTCTTGTCAAAACCCACATCCTCCTGTTTTTCTCCCTCACCACCGCCCCCACCTTAAAAATAAAAGCAATAAAAAGGAAAATAAAATAACCCCCTTTCTAACCACTCTGGAGAATGAAAGCTTTGAAAGCAAAACAATTCCATAAAATGATCCAACTGCAATTCAAAATAAACTGGTCTCACAGAATAAGTTTGGTTATAATATTTGGAAAAACCACTGCATACGTTCCTACCCGAGGTCTGGTAAAGGGCAGCCACAAATTGTCTGATCACAAAGAAGGAATTTCCCCCTCACTGGTTTGTGGCAAGTGTACATGAGGCTGAGAGTGATGTTCAAAGAAGACGAGCTGAGCACAGCTTCTGCTGAGTGACTGACCCCTTCTCAGTTTCCACGTTAAGTAGCAGTAAAAATGAAGTAAGGAGAGAGGAGGAGACACAGCTCCATACGTCAGCTGTGGTGGGAGCCAGCATAGACACAAGATGCTTAAGATCAGCAGTGAGCAGGAGGGAATCCCTAAAAGATGTTTTCAAGTATCTTGATTATGGCTGATAGGAACAGAAAGCCCAGACATTAGCGTGAAAGCGTTTCTCACCCCCTGCATCTCTGAAGAAGTAACTCAACAGAAGAATTCCAAATATGAGGCCCCTTTTGTGTGCTCTCAGGTAGAGAAGACACTGAATATCTTCAATCCCACTAACAATTCACTGTGTCAAGGGGAGCTCAGTAGAAAAGAAGAGACCCTCAGGTTCTTGCTAAAATCATTGTTTCTGTCAACATTCATTATCCTTCAGATTCATTCAGCACATGGAGAAAGTTAAAAAAAAAAGGAAAAGAAATTATAAAATAAGTTGGCCACCACCCTATCTTACAGATCTCTGTGCAACCCCAATAGCCTACTCCTAGAGCTTGTATAGGATCAACCAATAAAGCAGAAATGAAATCAAGAGAAACAAAAGCTGAGGAGAAGCATCATATGCGTCGCCTTTGGAATCCTTCACTGTTTTGACTGCTAAATGGGAGGTGCTGTGATTAATCTGTGATTATGTGACTCACCATAATTATGTCTTGTTGAAATTGAATTTATTGAAGCATGAATCATTCCACCCAAAGTAGAACCTAATTGCACGATTGCTGTGGCAGCCATTTAGGGTTTAGAGGAGAGGTTTCTATGTTGGGTGAAGACTTCCGCTCAATTCAAGCAATGAAAATTCTGTCTTGTGACTTGCAAAAGGGTGAAACTTGTCTCTGAAATGAGAGGAGAAGAACCTATCCCGTGAAGTTCCATTTGAAATGCTGGAAAATGTTCAGCCAACCTGACAGTGAAAAGCTTCCTTAGGCTGAGAAGATACATTAAAGATCAGCTTGGGTCTGTGAGCCTGTTGTCAGTGTTTGAACGTTGTATCCCTCAAGCCAGAGACCTCCCACTACTTCACTGTTATTTCTGGGCACATGCTGACCAGGACTGGTATATATTCACAATAAACCTGTAATTTCATCAGTAAGACTAGACTAGAGGAAGATGAGCCTGGCACTCCTGCTTTGGATGACACATGCAGGAGGTTGAAGTATGTGGTGTGTCTGTGGGGTATCTCCCAACCAGCAGCTCTGTATAACAGAGAGAAAATTAAGGGCAACTTGGAATTTTTCCCCCATTTTAAAGAAGAGATCCACATTTTCTATTCAGCTGTTTGGACTTTTGGATGGAAAAGACTTTTTTAAATGGGAATTTTTATGGGTAGACTTTTTGTTCCATTTTTTTACCAAAAAGCCACATTTAATGAAACAGTCTTTGTATTCAGTTTAGGAGGAAAAAAAAATTTACATTTTCTCCTCTCATGTAAAATGGACCCTTTTTCCTAACAGACTTTAGTATAATTATTGCTAGCATACATGAAGGAGTATAAACAATGACTCTCCAGGATAAGGAGTTTTGTACAGTTGTTAAATATCCTGCTCTATTTTTAAAATTCTTACTGCTGCTGTTGTCTACAACACAGCAGTAGCAAAGGCCCACAATAGCAATTAAGGTTGAAAGGGGGATGAAAATTGCAACTAAAAGCAAATCCAAAGTTAGGAAATACTTTGCAGTCCATAATGCCCAACCAGGCAGAAGAATTAGACAGGAAAGAGTGGCTGAAATTTACACTGTTATTTCCTACTTAATGCCCATTCAGAGATCTGCCACTAGGTCCTAGGGTAAAGGAAATAATCCTGCCTCATACCACTCAACCTCAGTGCTCTGTGTATTGTTGTTTCCCCCCAAATATATTTAGCCAATGGGAAAGGGATGCAGGAGTCCCATCTGGTACAACAGAAGATGCCTCTTTGTTGGGATCACATCTGTTTTATGTTCACACTGAATCTTGAAAAGGAGATGTGGAGCCAGGGTATTTGCTTGCCTATTACAGATTTGTTACTTATTTCTAGCAATGCACCCTTGAAAGCAAATATTCAGTGAAAAATAGCTGGGCTTCATGGATGGGGAAAAGGAAATAAATATGACATTTTTTGAGAGACACTATATGAGTCTGTTTTTCATAGGTGTTGCATTAGTCATCAGGAAGCTCTCTCCTTCGAGAGACTGCACAAGGTGTCAGCTTTTCTTTCTATATCTGCCTCTCCAGAGAAGGCTTTCACTGACCCTGTCAAAAAACTTTCCAATTTTCAGTCTGATACTAGAAACATTGGTTCTTGTGTAGGTCATACATGATCCCATTTTTTTTAAAGGCTTGACCTGTTCAGCTCTATGGCTGTCATTTTATTCTCAGGCTCCTGCAATCTGCTCTAGAAGAGATTTCATGGTTTCTTGCAGAGACTGCTTTTGTTTGCTCTTAGATTTTTTTGGAATGGAGAGATAGAGTCACTTCTTGTTGTTTCATTGCCAAATACAGATTTTTCAAAATAATAGTAAATTGCAGTAGTTGTTCTTTTTGCATGCAAAGGTGACAACAGGAAACCTTTTGCCTAGAACTGAAGTTGCATTCAATCTTTAGTCAATAACTCTATACATTTTCTGAGGGCCATTCATTCATGGCACAAAAAACTTTTGAAACTAATCTCGAGAATGATGCTAGATCAGTCCCATTGCCACCTTCATGTGTCCATTTCTGGCTTGACATTGCTGAATGCTTAATGTTTAAAGGAAAGCATGCAAAAAACCTTGCTCCAGGATGACTCACGACTTCTCTCCTGGGGCTTGGAAACCAGTCCCTGCGGTCTCTGCACATGGAATGGCACACAGTCCCTGCAAAAAGGACAGGTGAGAGGAGGCAACAGAAATAAGTCCCCAAGGCTGGGAGGAACACATGTTCTTTGCCTTGGAAGAGCCCTTGATCTTCCTTCTGGTTCTCTGCATCTGCCAAGTGGAGTTAGAGCTGCAGAGAGGGACGGATAAACACGTGTACGGACACACAGCAGTACTGCAGGCCACTGAGTCAGAGAGGCAAAGATGGTAAAAAAATAGAACTTTTAAAGTCATTCTGCTACTTCATCCCTGAGCAAATTTGTGGATGACTGCCCTTTCCAGAGTGAGAGAAATGGAAAAAACAGTGACATTTCAAGATCAAGGTAGCTTCCACGATTTTGCCACATAATTCAGTGATGGCTCTGACACCTTAGCTAAGAACAGTAGGGTATGAGTCTTGTTGTTTTAGCAGTAGTCTGCTCCTGATCCACACCAGAAGGTCTGAACACCAGCAGAGTCGGTTATCTTCTCACAGGGCATGGGGCCAGTCTTGATTAGATGGACAAATGTCATCTGACCAAGAGCTGTCTGCTGTCTTCACCTCCACAGGAGCCAATCTGCTGATCAGCCAAGCAGGTTCCAGTTATTGGCATAACTTTCATCCCTGGTCTCTCTATGTTAAAATTTTATCTCTCCTGTGTCCAGGAATAAACTGCTGGGTTTGTCATTCTCAAGTTTCATGCTAGGTAAATGACACCATTGGTCCCACAGAACA
Organism: Dicrurus megarhynchus; assembly: GCA_013399195.1. Classification (NCBI taxonomy): domain Eukaryota; kingdom Metazoa; phylum Chordata; class Aves; order Passeriformes; family Dicruridae; genus Dicrurus; species Dicrurus megarhynchus. The sequence goes on along the minus strand of VXAD01001027.1, from coordinate 42,648 downwards.
GGTGTCTGTTTGCTGGAATCAAACACTTATGTATTTCTTTCTTTCTTTCTTTCTGTCTATCTATCTATCTATCTATCTATCTCCTTGTCTATCTGTATGTATTTGCTGAGAAATGTATAACCAGACATTTTGATGAGTGTTTTGCTGATTTTATCTGTTTCCCTTTTTCTTTTCCAGTATAACATTTTTAAAAAAGCATTTTTTAAAGAAAGAAAAACTCCCTCCAGAAGACGTTTACAGACAGAAAAAAAGAAACTTTCTTTTCTCTTCAAGCCCCTACTGTTATTCATCTGAAACTTGCTACCTTCCTCCCCACCACCTCTGCAGATGTCTTCACCAAATCAAAACTTTTACTCTAGAGTGCTTTTCCTGGGAAATGGAGTTTAATGTGATCATGTTGTTTATGTGTCAGCCCGTATGACTTCCAGCTAACAGCTTTGTAACCTGACAGGCAGGAAAGAATGCCTAAAAATATTGTGACTATCATATTTCATCAAAATAAGCAAGTGGAGAAAGGAGAAAGACTTTCTTACTCAGGGATCACACCTTTTATTGAACACTAGAGAATCCACACAAGTGAGAGTCTTTGGAATGAGCTTTTGTTTCTTCCTCTACTTATGGAATCACTTTGTCTGTGAGTTGTCACTGCTCCCCCTAATTACAGCCCCCTCCCCTGGGCTGTATCACTTTTTCAGCAAGTGTGAAATATTGCCTTGGAACCTATCATCCCACAATTCACCTTGGGTCTGGCCTGGAGGATTGTGCAATTTCTGCGGTCTGCTCCAGCGCAAACAGGAAAGAGAACCCGAGCCCCAGTTTTTACAATGTGCAGCTTGCGTGCAGGAAACGGACCTGCTCGGCAGCATCTCTGGGATGTTTATTGCTCTGCACTCCCGCCAGCGAGGCTGGGGCCATTCGCTCTGCTGGCGGAGGGCTCGGAGCCGTCAGCGTTCATCGGGCCTCTGGTGGCCCATCATCCTGCTGGAGGTCAGCTGGAGCAGGCCAGGAGAGGTTCTCAGGCACTGCTTGAGGAACAGTGGGAAGGTTTCTTCTTTTTCCAGAGAGGTGATGAAAACAATTGCAAATGCTTCCACCCCCCCAGCCCCAAAAAGAATGAGCTCCAAGTTACAAGCCAAATTTATTCACTTGTTTTCAACAGCAGCCCTGTGTCAAGTGCTAACGGCACAGTCATCTGCAGTACGGTTGAGACCGTAGGTGAATCCATCTCTGCCCAAGAGATCCCCTTTCTTCACCCACCTGCTACATTTTCTACCTAGCTCAATTGCTCTGTGCTACTTTGGTTTTGTCACCTTCTGGGGATGAATTTTCTCTCTCTGGAATAGAGATGGAGACTTGGAAAACTGGGTTGAATTCTTCAGCCTTTTTGTTAATTCATCCCATTCATATCCACATGGGATGAAGCCCCATCCTCCAAGCAGTGGTGTTTCTACAGTCATTAATACTGCACAAATCAATCCTACAGCTCACTAGTGAGTAGTTCATGCCAGCTAAAACAGGCAAGCTCTAAAAAAGCCTTTCTCCCACACTTTTCATGTTATCCAAATCCATCAAGGAATAATTTCTTTTTCTGAATTAATTTTTATATCCATTGACATGTTTCCTTCACAGTTAACTTTACTCAAAGGAGGAAATGGCCTAGTCCCTGTTTTTTACTGCAGACAAGGAATTTGCATTCTCTCCTCTGATCTTTCACACCATGAAAACAGATGTGTAGATGTGGCATATTTTCGGACTCCCTCTTCTAGCTTTCCAGACTCCGTGCCCTGTCACTAGTTTGCTGAACTGGGTCACTCCCTCTGGTAAGTCACTTTCTCCTTCCATAGACCTTGGTTTCTTTACCTTTTATAAACTGCATTTGTGTTCTTGGATGAGAGGAAGCCTCAGAGAACGCAATATTAACAGCAGCATAAAGGCTACTACCATGTGTACACTAAAATTCAGGAGATTCTTAACCTTGCCTTGGTTCAGGCAACCTTTGTGGTTTGTGGTTTCCACCTACATGTTCTTCTGACCCTTGAGCAGTGCTGGGGGACCCACGTGTGTTGGGACAGAAAACTGCCTTCTGCATGCCTTGAGCATGTAATCCAGTCCTGGAGAGCAGAGGGAGCCACCACACATATTTGTGGAAAGCGAGTGGTCCTGTGTGCAGCTGCAGATGTGCTCCTGCCTAGGGGCAAGACCAGTGAATGAAGTCCAGACATTACTGTCCCAGGGCTTTAGGCCACACAGCAAAACTGCGTGTCAGCCACACATGAGAGGCAATGAGCCCTCGAGAGGGGTTAGGAAGTGAGGATGTTTGAGACACAGACCCTTTCCTCAAATGGGCACTGGAGGAGCTACAGGAGAACATGCAATCTCTGAAGTGTTGAGCTATATCAATCCTGGGCACCCAGGACTATGGAGGTATTAGAGCAATCGCTAGAAAAGCAGCAAGCTCTGCTGAAGGCCACTAGAGGGGCAAGGTTCAGTAGGTGACTGCAAGCTGCTTCACGTCACTGTTTCATCATTACTCAAATCACAGTGTTGACTCGAGGAATGAACTCAACAGATCTTCCTCACTTCCCTTCTCCTGCCCCAGTTTATGTAGTGGATGACCAGAAGCAGCTGAACAGTACCCCTGCTTTACCAGCACAAGGTATGACATGCTGCAGCAAAAGCTTACCTGCACTGGGTAGGATGATTTTCCACTGGTACACAGGAATATCAAAGCCTTCTGCAGCAAAATGTCATTTTAGAGGTAGGGGGAAAATCCGGTCGGATTTCAGTTGCCTAAACTCCAGCCCAATTGTGTCTTTCCTTACGAGATCTCAAAGTGCTTTATTTTTGAATCTGTGTCATGGTGCGTATCCTTATGGTACTCTGCAACAATCAGGTGCCCATTCTCCCTCTTAGGACTGCAGATTTCCTAGAACACTACATATCCCCCAAGGCAAACAAAAGTTGGAACTTTTTTTGACACTTGATGCCACTCCTATTTGGGTAGTTTAATGGGAGATGTAGTCAATCTGATTATTAGCTTATAGAAGACAACACAGGCTTGGACAACAATTCCCAGGGGGCAACATAATGATGAAGCTAAAACTAAGTGCTAAAATTACCTCAGAGGAAGGGATCCTCCGTTGGCTGTCTCAGGGATGAAATGCTTCCATTATTTACATTTTAAATATCAAAACAAGATGTTTTGACATTTACTACTAATAAAAAACACTTTTGACATTTTCTGCAGATTAGAAATTCTGGAATTTTTTTCTTTTTTTTTCTTTAACCTCATGTTTGGAATCTAAAACAAATTTTAAAATGTCAGATTTTCCCTTGGGATGGAGATTCATAATTTTTTCTCAGCTCTAGTTGTGATGCTTGGAATTACCTCTGAGAGCCAAGGGACCTACAGTCCAAAGAGTGAAACAGTCTGCAGGCTCAGGCAGAGGAGAATTTCCTCCCTTTGTTCTATATTTTGAAACAGTACTCTTGCTTAATTCTATGCCTCCTTTATCTGATAGAGTTTAGCAAAGCAGACAATTCTATTTTATAGCTTCCTTTACTTACTTCTTTACTAATCCCCTTTTTATTTAACCCTGCCTAAATCATGCGTGTAAAGTTCCTAGGGAAGACAAAAGGATCTTAGTGCTGCAGTTGGGACCTGTGGATGATATTTCTCTTTCTACAGTTCAGGCTGAGGTTCCGTACACCCCATGGCCATTCCCTGGACAGCCAACAAAGGTCTGAATTCTGAAGATTGCCAACATCTTGTCTGGATATCCCACATTCAACCCCAGTAAAAGATCAGGAGTTGACCCTTACTATCTGCCCTGTCAGCAGGAAGTGCATTACACCTGGGAAAAACTGAAAAGCAATGAAAATCTGCTGACTATTGCACAGTAACCAAGACATGAGAAACACACATCTTTATCCAAAGATTCTGCTAATATAGTCAGGTGTCAAGTCCCTGTTAAACAAGGTTTGGATGTGATGCTGGAGGCCCAAAGGAGCTTTTATCTGACCAAACTCTGTGCTTTTAAATAAGGGGAGGGTAGATGAGGGGAGCAGAGCATGTTGCTGGGACAACATAAAAAAAAAGAGTCTATGAATAAGTGGGAAATGTGTTCCCATGTGCTAGCAAACCAAGGCACTGAGTTGATTGCCTTTGCATTTGGCAGTGTAAGGAAGGCATGTCTGAGCCTGTGATCAGACCCATGAGGGACTGCTCAAGTTCCTTCATGTGCCTTTGCAAACAGGCTGTTCCTCCAAGATGTGCCACATAAAGGGTTAGTGCACATGACTATTGTGTTAGCATTGAACATGAAATAAGACAGGCCACTCACCCACAACAAAAAGCTGTTGATACTGAGGACTGGTCTGTCTGATGATGCTAACCAGTGGCAGCTGCTCTAGGATAAGTGCAAGAAACCCCATGACAAAAGCCATAGGTTATATGAAGACTTTTGATAGTTAGAATAGCTTATATCCTACAGTTTAGAATAGCTTACACCCTACAGTTGTAGGATGTGTTTTATTTTTGGTTTAGAATTAGCTGTTGCAATCCGAGATGCTCAAGCTCTTACTGAACATGACAAATCTTTGACTGACTATATCAGTGAACTACAAAGAATCATGTTCTCTAGAACATATATCCTAAACAGATATCCTAAATAAATCTGGCAAGGCATATATATCCTAAAGAAAAAGTGAGTAAAGGTAAAGCAGGTCTGATGGCATGCCAAAGAGCGAGCAAGGAATCATCAGAAAGGATGAGTAAAGGGACAAGTGTTGTCACCATCTTCCCTTTAGAGAAGAACAGTGGCTTTGAAAAGAATCTGATGTGATCTTGATGACTACTTGAAAATTTACTAGAGTTGGGTCCAGAGCACATTCCTCACAGGGTGTTAGCAGCAAAGATGCTTTTGGACTTCAATAGACTGTCAGAAGCTCCTGTCACAGCTTTGCCTACACAGGGTGTGCAGCATTGTTCATCACAATTAACTGGGGGGCTGAGTATAAAGCTGATGTTTAAACTAAACTGGACCCCTGGTTAGACTATCTCATTTAGTATTAATGTGGCTTCAGTCTGATTTACCTTAATTCACTCTGGAAGTGATGACTGAAATCTTAGGAAAAGAAGTGCATTTAAGATAGAATTTCAATGATCTTAGGGACAAATGAACTTGTCCAAGTTATTTTGAGTTAAATAATCTATTTGGAAAAAATCTAATTCAGATTCCATTTTATTTTTTTCTTAAATGTTTCTTTGCAAATAAATCTGTGCAGATAATGGTTTTCTCATCCTGTGAAGCTCTCTGAGACTTCAGAATTCTTTCATGTCCCACCACATGATAAACCCAAACCCTTTTGTAGTGGTTTTGGTTCATTTAGTTGGGATTTTTGGGGCTTTTGCTCTGTCTTCCCTTCCTCTCCCTGAACAAACAAACAAAAACTATCTCTCTCTGGAAAAGAGTCAGCTGACTAAAATAGCAGAGAGATCAGCTAGGGAAGGAGATATTGCTCTCATGAAGTCAACACGAGCCTGAAGACCATCTTTCAACTTTTTATGCTTATGAATGAGACCCCAAAACATCATCCTCCTAGTTGAGATGAGGTCATATTTATTCCAAGACATATATCCCCTGTATTAGCAACTGTTCTGAGCTGAAACAATCTACATTTGATCAGAAATTTCATCATCAAGCTGGGAAACCCACCTTTATTGCATGTTTGGATTTAGTTTATTTTATAATGGTGCTTTCTTGTAAAATCATATGTGGTGAGAAGGTTGGAACAGAAACATTCTCTACTGAAAGCCTTTGCAGTCAATAGTCCTGTCTGTCTGTGAGGTATTTTTCCCTGGTCTGTGACCTTTGTGTGCTGCTACTGTCTATCTCAAGGGCTGTGCTTACATGTTTGATTTTTATGTCCTCTCTTGTGGGACAGCCTAAACAATGCCACTCTGTGAGAGGTTTAGAAAGTACCATATCCAAGGGGCTCTACTGTCACTCTTCAGCTGACCCAGGCCTAAATGAAGTACATAACAAAAGTCTGAGGAAACCCAAGATAAGGAACTAAGTAATGATGAGTGAGTCTAGATAAAGGTCATCTAAATCCTTAGGCTTGTTTAAGACTGTTTGGTGTAAGACTTGAATCTCATTCTGAAGTTGCCGCTTATTTCTCCAGGACTGATGCACACAAAAGCATTTGGGGAATATATTTCTGATAGCAAAGTTCCTGTCAACGTCTACGTAGCCAAAAGAATTAACGCCAAGGATTTAGCATGAGTTTTCTGCCATGAATGAAAAGTAATATGGAGTCTAGTAATCAAACTTATTTTTCTAACTACAGTGATGAAAGAAAAGAACTTGAGAGCATTTTCATTCAAAACTGGAATCTGCAAGTAACAGTAGCAAAAAAGAACATATCCAATATAATTCATGACAACTCATGACAAGTTGTTGATATAGCCTGGTGAATGAGATTGTAGAAACTCCATTTCTCTCCTCAGTGTGCATAAGGAAGAAGAGATGCAAGCAAACATGTCTAAGAAGTGGCTTCTTACTAAAGATGACCAAAGAGAGCAGCCTGCCAAAGCCACTTTGCTTGCCAAAGCCAATAGGTTGAAGCCAGATGAGAACAGACAGCAGGACAGCTCCTTGGGTTTTTGATTTTGGGTTGTTTGGATTTTTATCTAGAGGAATTAGTACTACTTCAGCCCCACTACTTTGAACGGGTGGATCTTTGTCAACAGGATTGAGTAATAACTAATCATTGCTCTGGAACGACTTTGGTGACTGCGTTACAAATGGCCCTAGTAAAATAAATCATTCAGAAATTTGATCATTTAATACTTCACTGGTTTTGAAGAAGATAGCAATGCCTTATATCCAGCAACATCTGAACAGCGTTGCTCAGAGCTCTGACTTTTTATGGAGAGGAGGCACTTGTGGAACAATGTCATTTTAACAAGGTGCCTTAATGCTGCAGTCCTGCTCAGGTCCAGCTCCAGCTTTCTGATGGAGTAACACCTGTGGAGCGTATCTTTACATACTATCCCTTGGTAGTCCAGATCAAAGTCCCTTCTCTGTCCTAAACTTCAGGAATATGGGTCAAAGAAACACCAAGACAGCTTTGCTATGGTGGCCTAAATAAAAACACGGACATCTCTGGTGAGAGGTTCACTCGGCCAAGAACTTTTCAGGGATGCAAACATATTTACTTTATGTCACATTGCACCATGTCCTCATTCAGTCATCCTCTAAATTAGCCTATGACTACATCCAGCTGTGTGTTTTTCTCTGATTTTTCACTGGAGGAGACTTTGGGTCATTGAAAATTCAACCAGAATAGAGCATGAAAGCGCCTGCGCTCAGGGGGCAAACCCAGAGGCTCCCAGCATGGGCTGGGAAAAGGGCAGCTTGTTTGGATAGCTGGGGCAGTTGCTTATTCAATGTATTTCCCTCAGCCCATGGTCAGTTTGCAGTGCGCTATAAGACCCTTAGTAAACTTGATGAGGAAGCAGGAATAGAAACAAGACTGAAATTCCCAAGTAGGTCAGGGAGGGTAAAATTTCAATCTGCCTACTTTATCGGAGAACACGTGAAGGGACAGGACAATATTCATGACACAGACTCGGCAAACTCAGAGCCAAATTAACAACATTGATAACACAAAGTTTGGGTGGATTATTTTCTTTTCTTTTTTCCTTTTTTTTTTTTTTTTTAAATGAACAATTGGAACCAAATTTCTAGGAAGGACAACAGTGAATTCACCTTGCAATTCCTGGTAATAGGAGTTTGGTGACCCTTCCACATATCCTGGGGGTTATCTGAACGCTGCTAACAGGAAGGCAGCTATACATATGTCTTGCAGCAAGGACAGAAAGAAAAATGAAGCAGGGTTTTTCTTCTCCTCCCCATAAAACTTGAGCATTCATACTCAGAGTAACTGCAGACAGCCCTGGGACCTGTAGAAAAGACTAGCAACTGGCTGTAAGCACCATAACTTAGAGCACATTCCACACTAAAATGAGGAGAACTTAGGAATAACAGAAATAGAATAATAGAAAGTGCCTCATCAAGCAAATTCCCAGAACCCAGCTCAGAGAGAGGTAAAGGATCGAGAGAATGGATTGAGATTTCTGTGGCCAAATGAAGAGAAAACATAAGGGAAGAATAGGAGTGTATACAAGCAGTTGATGCCTTCCAGTAAATCTTGCAATGTTTGCTTGTCAGGAGCAGTTCTGTTCTGCACTGCTGATGTCTGAAATCTTCCCCTTTCTCTTGATGCTTCTTGCTAGGGATGCTCACTGAATGAGCTCTTTTGTTTTCAATGGCTTATACTTAGAGAGGAAAGCAAACACATCTTCTTATATTCAGTTATTGTGGTGAGGAAGAAAAAAAATAGTATTTTGAGCTTTAAGGCAAAATAGCATATTTAATATCCTATTCTGGAAGTGATCCAGATGAAAATTCTTCTGGGTGTAAAATATTTTCCCAGGTTTACTCACATCTCACCTCAGATGTTTGCCTGTCCCATATCCAACTGATCCGTGGTGTGCGATCATGAATCTTAACTCTCTGCAATTTCAGCTCATGGAAACTGAAACCCATCATCTGAAAATCTGATACTTGCAGATCAGCTGAAGCTTCTTGGAAGCCCATGCAGGACACAGCTTTAGGGCATCACATCCGAACTTCTCTGAATTTCTAGAAGGAAGGTTTGGATTCAAGGCTGTGGAAGATTGACTGTACCTCATAAAGAGCATGTACTTAAAGATCTCAGAGGCAGCAGTGTCCTGTCGGTGAACATTCACTTTCCCATATGCCACTGAGTTTGAAAAATAAAGATTATTCCCAAATTCTGTGGAAATTCTGCTATGAATTCTGCTATCTTTGGGAAAAGATTCTCAGATCCTGCCTAATCACATAACAAATTTCCCAAAATGGTGATCACAGCTTTTGTAAATGTTCGCCAAAATCTGCTTCTCTCTTTGGTTTTTGCTCTCCTGCAAATGTGTATTAACCTGAAGAGCCTAAATGCAGTAACCCCTGCTAGGGGTTCCCTCTAATCATTACAGTCCTGCAAAGGAGACTATCCGTTCCTGCTGAATGTGTTCCCAACATTGTTTTCCCAGCATTGTTTGCAGGTCATTTTCTTTACCAGGAAAATCACTGCAGCTTGTTTAACAGGAGAAGGAATGAGAGCTCCTTCTTGAAATCCCTTATTTACAGAAGAGCAATTAAGGGTATGTCCATATAGCCTACTTGTGCCCTCTCCCTTCACACAAAAAAATAATTTAAGTCACATTTCTACAGGAAAATTGCAATAGAGACTTTTGGACCCTGCAGTCAGACACCATGCAAACAAATAAGAGTTCTCAGCTATCATCACCTCCAGCTAAAATTATAACGACTGAATTATTTCCAATTTACTCAAAGGCGATGTTAGTTGGAAAGATGAAAAGAGATTATTTTTGTCTTTCGCTTTTTTTATTTAAGTTTTTTCAAAGAATAAATCTTCATTTGCGGGGGTAGAAATTCCTTCTAGCACTTGGTTTAGTAGACACAAGGAAAAAAAGCACACTTTGCCTATTTTTATTTTTTAATAATTAATGTGGTTTGATTGGTCACTTCCCAGGAATGTTTCAGCCTGTTTGATGCTGATGAAATTGTGGTGAAGTTAAAGAAAAGAAGAGGTTCAGCACTTACACAAACTGTCCAGTCTCTAAGGCATCTGGTGTTGGTATGAAAATTAAATATGGCTATCATGCATCACACATGATGGGACCCACTTTTACTGTTGTGAATGCAGAGGCTATAAACTAGACACATCCTGGAAGCTGATTAAGCACCACTTGGTGTGCTTAAATCCAATGAAGAAAACCATGACGCTGTCAGAGCAGGAGCCAGCCATGACTCCTATGATCATTTTTCAGTTTCTTTGGAGAAAGGGCTGATGTTGGGGGGTTCATTGGGCAGAAAAAGGACATGCCATTGCATAAACATATGAAAATGCATCTTTTTGTGTCATCTATAGCCTGAGAGTGAGTCAAGAAGTTGTTGAAGAGTGAGGGAAAACTTGGGGAAGGTGTATCTAGCAGCGCCAGGCTGCAAGGTGGTGGGTCTGACAGGCTGGTGTCCAGATGTGAGATGTGAGCCCTGTTCCCATGGGGGTGTGACACAGCTGTGCACCATTAGCCTTGCCTGGGAATGAGTGCCCAAAGCCAGGAGCACTTATATTCCAGAAGCAAAGTCTGGTGGTTGAACACCTCCAGATGGATGATTTGAGTAAATTTCTTCCAGTTGAGACTCGACCTGGGCCAGGTTTTAAGCACATTCTTGCGTAAGCACAGTTTGCAAGCACAAATGTGTGGGTTTGGGCACAGCATGCTGTGCACATGGGTCTTTTCAGGGCAAGACCTTTTAATTGCTGCCTTTCCTTCTAGTGGGTCTGCTGCTTCCCAAGAAGCATTTGCATCTCTGCTACAAACTCTCAGCTAGAGTCCTCTCCTGAAATGCTGTGATTGCTTCAGGGCCAGAGTCTCCCTCAGACAAGAAGCCAACAAGTTCTGAGCGGGTTTTAGACCATGCACCATTGTGTACCTGTACTGGTTTTGCACAGACTGGTTTTTAGTAGCAGGGAGGCCACAGAGGGGGTTCCAGTGAGAAGCTCCTGGAAACTTCCACCATGTCCAGCAGAGCCAATCTCTGATGGTGCTGAAAGATGGACATGCTGCTGGCCAAAACCGGGCCAATGAGAGAGGCTGGTAACACCTCTGTGATGACATATTTAAGAAGAAAATCTAAACAAAGTCACAGGGTTTTGAGCTTCAGAGAAGAGGAGGAGATGAACACATGTGAGGGAAAACAACATGGAGACACCAAGGGCAGTGGAGAAGGAGGGGCAGGAGGTGCTGCAGGTGCCGGNTGCCCGTGGGAGGGGCTCACGCTGTAGCAGGGGCGGTGTGGCTGCTGCTCCTGAGGGTGGCCCCACGCCGGGGAAGTTCAGGGGAACTGTCTCCTGTGGGAGGAATCCACGGCCTCACAGGGGAAGACTCCTCTCCCGGAGCAGGAGAAGGAAATCTCGGTGATGAACTGACCAAACCACCATGCGCTGTCTCCCTGCACTGTCGCTGGGAAGGAGGGAGGGGCTGGGGGTGAAAGGTGTTCTAAGGGCTGATTTTACTTCTCATTATCCTCCTCTGATTCTGGTAGAAATAAATTCACTTTGTAACTTCCAGTTAAGCCTGTTTTGCTCTTGAAGTGTTTTCTCCCGGTCCTTATCTCAACCAATGAAGCCTTCATTAATTTTTTTCCCTCTCTCCTCTGCCCAGCTGTGGCAGGGCAGGGTGAGCAAGCAACTCTCGTGGGTGCCTGTCGTCGAGCCAGTGTCAAACCACAGCAGTACCAAAAAGGTTACTGATGCCATCACAGTCCACAAAGTGATTTAGTGAGCTGGAAGGCAGAAATAGGTATAATCTGCAGTGTGCCCATTAGGAAGCCATGTGGATGAAAAGGATAACATTGTCCCGGTTTCTCTCCAGGCTCTGGTGTGAAAAAAGTGCAGATATAGCCAAAAGAGGATAGTGCACAAGCTGAAGCTATCTAAGAAACCAAGATGAGTATCAGCAGCACCAAGAGAACCAGACCTCAATCCATTATCTGTCTATCTTAATGAAAGCCTGAGGGAATGAGCATTTAGCATGTCATTTCAGGCTGCTACTCATGATCTCAACATCTTTTTCTTTAGTTCATCTTTTTCCTTAAAATATAATCTATAAGAACCTAGTAATGGCAGTATCCTTTTGTCCAGTTAAGATAACTGGAAAGTCTTCTGCAGTTAAAGTAGGTAGTAAATTGCTGTGATATTCAAAGATAATTTTTCATCAGTAATGTCTTTTTTCATCATCTGTATGTCTCATTTTTTCACCCAGCTATAATCATATGAGACTCATTTATATTCTTCATTCTAGGGTAGATATGGCACATTTACCGTGAAAAATTTCCTGATTTTCAGACAAGTCCAAGAGTGTCCCATCAGATTTCACAAAGGTGCTTTTGAGTTGTCAGGTAAAATCTGTTCTTCCACAGCTTTCTAATTCCATAGGTTGTTTGTTTCAGTGCAGAAGGGACAACAAAATAAAGAACCAAGCCAACAAACTTAAATACATACACTCCCCAACAACCTTTCCAGTGATATTCCTGGAGATGAAGAACATCCAACCCCCTGGTCCTCTAGTGTCTGTCTAAAACATCCATAGGCTCAAACACAGTTGTCAGCTTTACTCTGCTGTGGTGACAGCTCAGGGATTTCATGTGGCATCATATTTCTGGTAGCAGTTTCCTGGAGAGTAGACCTGACCTCCTGAGAGAAATGGTTGCGCTGTGTGCTTGCTGTGCTGCAGAGAGGGTGTCTGCCTGGGGGTGATCCAGGTGTCCATATGCACTCAGACTCCCTGCTCCATGGGCAGTTGTCTCCCTGGTTTCAGGAGTTGAAAGATCAATGTCTCCATGAAGAACACTCTGTATACCTGCAAGCTAATCAACTTCTGCCTCATTTTACAGACAGGTGTTACTGACCCTTCTGCATGGCTCACACACACAGAGTTCCACGTGGCTCCCGCTTCCCGGCCATCCAACATGAGCCGTGTGGGATGTCCAGCACTGGCTTCACCCACAGTGAGCCCAGCCAGCCACCTGCCTAAGGGTAAGCCTCCCTTCTCATAATTCTCAAGGCAACGGACCCTTGACACAAAGGCGCTCAAAATATGACTTGGTGTGTGTTCATCTCTCAAGGGACAGGAAAGCAAACAACCACGCTGGTTTAGCTGACAAGGAGCAGCTCTGTTACATGAATACAGCATGGTTTTGCAGAACAGAAGCTTCCACACATGGGAGCCTTTCAGGACCATGTTGGAGTTATGCTGGTGTTATGTGTCTGCTATGAACGAAACCCACCCCTGTTCCAAAACCAGCCTGCTTTTATGCTGTCATGGTAAAAAAGGATTGTTTTCTTCCTGCAGCCTGATTCAATTTTAAACCCAATTTTTATAGCTCCTATCTGTATAGGCTTCCAGTAAGACTATTCTCATCTGAGCAAAAACTGTTTTGAGGAAGTTTTACCACAAACCCTTAAATACTTTGATATGATAGTGTCCATCGCACTGACAAACTCACAGTTAAAAATAGAGTTTACGGGCTTGAGTTTGGCATTCAAGCTGACTGCAGTATTGCAAAGCAATTTAAAGTCAGCAAAATAATGTTTAACATGTCCCAGATCCCAGATCTCCTTGGAGGAGCAAGTTAAAAAAAAAAAAAGTAAATAAGGAAAAAAAGCTGAACAACCACAACATCAGGTCAGATGGTAACCTACTGCTGCCAAGCCTCCTCCATACAAAGTCATTGCAGATGCTTCCTGGTCAGCGACAGTCTAAACAAGCAGTGAAACACTTACAGCTGTAAGCCTGCATGCCTATCCAAAACAGCCTTCTGGAAGGGAAGGTGCATGGTTTCAGAGAGGGCCCTGATGAAGTTAGGATCCTGTGTCAGGATCAGGGCAAACCTGGGGTTTAGAGAAAGGGTTGGATGAAGAGATGTGTGGGTCTTCCTGCAAGGGATGGTGAGAGCAGTTTACTGACACTTTGCTGATCCTATTTGCATTGTTGCTTACAGAGTTTGTAGGGGATTCACATCAGCTAGACAGAGGGAAAAGGAGGATTTTATTTCCCTTCATAGGCCCACTTCTGTCCCTTTTTACTCATTTTTCCCCCAGTACTTTGCAGCTGAGTTGTAACTAGAGACAGGGTGTGGGACAAGCATCCTGGTGGTGCCAGAAGTAGTGAGAATTTCCCCTGGAGCCCAGCAGGTGTGAGGTACTCATGCCATCCAGATAACTCCCATTGCCAGATTTGGCTTTTTGAAGGAATTTTTTTCCTGTTGCTCAGATCTGGCATGGATTATTTTAGAGAGATTTTGCTTTTCCCTACGAGGAAGGGATATAATCTGTTCTTCGGGATTGTCATCATAATAAACTCATCCCTGAAAGGGAAGGTGCCAGGAGCGCACTTTATGCTCTCACCCTGAGTGTGTGATGGTCCTCACATTCTTTCAGAATTTTACAGCCAGGTCTTAAACTTCAAAAGCACACATGTGGATTGTGCTGGGAGAAAAGCACCAATTGTGAAGATGCTTTTTGGCTACAAGTTTCTGCACGGTGGCTTGCAACTATCAAGATGGGGAGTTTTTTCCATCCAATCTGCTTTTTTTCTGTCCACAGTTTGTTGTGGTTTGTTGTAGAGGCTTCACACTATCACTGAAAAGCCTCAGCAAAAATCAGGTTGATGATGTGCACGAGTTTATTAGAGACTGACTTTGAAGCACTGGCCACTTGCACAAGGCTTCTATTACAACACATGCTGTTTTCAGTTGTTTATGACTTTGCCAAAGCTGAATGTTTGGGTTCAGGTTTTCCATGCTGGATGTATCCCTTCAAGCTGAATTGCTTTTTGTTGTTCCTCTTCCACCCTCCAAACACTTTTCTCATCTAAGTTGACCTGACAAACATCTAAAAGAAGAAAAGCCACACAGTCCCCATTTTTCAGGCCTGGGTCTGAGCAATACTGAGGAGATTGTGTCAATAAGCATTGCTACACAGAAGGAATTAAACCACTAGGAAAACATCAGGAAGGAAGTACTTGGAGAAGCCAAGAACCACAATCAGGTTTCCCTAGCCTAGAAACTATATCCTAAATCTCAAGCTTTTTGTTCTTCTTCTCCCTTGCTGTAGGACTTGTCATTTAAAGGTTAGGATGACATGGGTATCAGAGGAGTCAGAAACTCTGGGTCAATTGGGTTAGGGGATCTTTGTCCTACAGAGAGCTCCCCCTGCAAGACTTGTGTTGGAGATGTCTTGTAATGTGGTATTTCTGTACACTAACCCTGTTATCATGCGCTGCCCCACAGCCATCTGTGGTATCCACTCTCCCTGCTGAATTTCTTAGAGATAAGCCCAGAGCAGGTGGGGGACAAGGACAAAAAAAGGAGGGTGATATGAGGATAACAAAGCGCAGCCCAACACAGCACCTGACCTCTCCATGCAGAGCTCCAAGGTGTCCATCAGTACTGCCCCAAGGTGTTTAACATGTCTCAGAAAAATTGGTAACATAGGCTCCTTGGTTGCCCTGCTTTTCTTCTGTGCTCTGGGGATGGCCAGCTTGGACCTGGCCTTGTGGTTCTTACTGTGACTTCCTGGGAATGAGACAGAGAAAACACAGACAGAACCTTGGTGGAAGGTCTCAGGGCACTTTGTGGGACCTACAGAAACCCTTTTGTGGTAAAACTGAGGCCTCAGCCACCTGCACATCTAGACAGAGGGTTTTGAGAATGGCTAACCAACTGCTGGAATGAGGTGCCAAAATTTTGGGTGTTTCAGAAGAGACCTCTCCAATATGTGAGGAAAATGTTGCCAATTGAAAGTGTTTCAGATGGGAAAGTTGAATAAAGCTGTCTGCTTTCTTTCCCAAATACATAAGATGTGATTTGGTTTAGTTTAGAAAGCTGTAATGACCTACCATCCTTTGAAACCAAAGCAGAATCTTCTTTAGAGGTTGATTCAGAGCAGGAGCCTGATTTCTTGTGCTCTATATCACCAATCTCCCCACTGCATGTGACAGAGGAAGGCAACTAGATGTCCGTACACATCTAGATGGATGCTGGGACGTGAATACTCTGTATAGATTAAGTAGGTCCTGTTCTAACACATTTCCCACCAAACTATACTCTTCTTGAGGCTGTAGTGCCTTTCTTCTTCCTACTCTCAACAGTGATTGTAATTTACACATAGATAAAGGGTAGAGGCAGGAAGCCAGCTCAGTTATTTCAGTCACATTAAATCAACTCCTTTCCTTGGGTCATGTCTTTATTATTGTGGTCAGGAAGCCTTGAGGGCTCAAGGTCCATCCACAAGGATACCTGAATCTGTACATCACTGCACAAAGTGAGGAGGCTTTGGAGAGAACAAGGGATTGCCCCTAAGAAATCAGTGCAGATGATGGTCTTAGATGAATTGGAGTCTCTGGCTTGTTCCTTTTGCCTGGTACATCAGGTCAGAGGGGGTGTTGGATACATCTCCCTGTGATCTAGTGCTGATGTGGCATCAGCAGCCATAGGGAAAGCTTCAGCCTGGCTCCTAGTCAGAATCACGCAGCACAAACTGAAGGAGACAGTCCTGCTCCAGCCACATGGTATTTCAGACTGGAAAGCTCATCCAACTGAAACTGAACTGCTTTTATACTTCCACTAGTTTTCAACCAAATCAGTTCCCTGACTGCATTCATCATGAGACCACAGGGATACCTCTGCTGCTATAAGAGCAGAGAAGGGAATGGGAGAAATGTGGGGTAGGTGGATTTACCCCTGAAGATTAATGCTGGCTTTGCTTGGCCTGACTCAGGGTAGTAGTCAGAGAGAGACACAACTCTGTAACATGCTCTAGCTCCAGAACAACACAGGTCTGTGAAATTCCCTTACTTTGAAAAGACATCAATGAACTCTTGGTTCAAATTTAAAATTATACATAAATCACAGCATTTTTTGGCTTAAAATACAATGCCTTACCAAAAAAAAAAAAAAAGAAAGAAAAAAAGTATGTTCACTAATCCAGCCAAGAACTGTAATAAACTGTCAACATCAGTCTTGTTTTTTGGGGTCTTACTAGTCCTTACAGAAATGTTCTTCAGCTATGATATCCAGCCTGGTGGTCCGTAGAGATTTTTCTGTTCCTGTGGTTCTGTTTTTGTTTTTTCTATCTGAATCTGATAAACCTCATTAAAAGGAGTCAGAACCCTACGGGATGAAATGTCAGGCCTGTCTTCAAAAAATACTGTGCTCTGAATTGACCCAACACAAGCCAGCTCCATGTGGGATCTAATGCAGTCATTTTAGTGCATTGCTGAGCCCAGCTAATAAGAGTTTTTGAGAAGTAGATTATATTAGTTGCCACTCAGCACCTTGTGATTGCATTTCCATAGCTTTTGGACCAGTTTGGAATGTGGGCAAAACATGTCCTGCCTGCCTGCTTGCAAAAGACTGTGTGGATCCATGTGCATGTATATCTAATCACATAAATGAATTCTCTAGGTGACAAGAAAATCCTTGCCCATAGTACAGGAAGGATGTAAGAAGCTGCATAGTCTTTGCCTTCCTGAAGTGCTGGGGCCACTTTGAATATAAATCTGAACATGAGAAAATTTCCTGAGGGAAGGCAGGGCCAAGTCAGGGTATTTCAGAGCTACACAAGTAATATAAAACTGCAAGAAAGCCATAAAGATTTACAGGGAGGGTGTCCTCTGTTCCCAGGTAAAGGAAAACAAGTACTTCCACAAGAAAAGGAGGAGGAAGGAGAAAAGCATAATTCTTGCTGTAAATTTCACTTAAATTAGGGCTGTGATACAGAGGCAGCACGTGTGGCAGCTCAGCTTGGTTTTCACAGTCCCATACCTTGTTTGTTTGATTTTGGTGGGCTGTTTTCCTAAGATGCTGTTCTCTCTTGAGCCACCCATGCCCTAATCATCCCTGTGACATAATGCTTCTATGTTAATCCGTAGTTGCTATCCCACATATTTGTGCCTGCTTCCTGCACCCTGTGCCAAACCTACCTTGGTTTTGCTGCTACGCAGTTTCAGCCTTCACTCAGCTACACCAGTTCTTGCCAGTACAACTTGTCATCACCTCTAAGGTCAGTTCCTCACTGACATCCCATTCACACGTCATCGGGCAGCCATGGGCTCCGAGCTAAATCCAACCCTAAAAAGAAAGGGGTTACCAGTGCTATAAAAATTAAAGAATTGCCTTTGTTTGTCTTCATCACCTCTCAGGTGATGCTCTGTTGAGAGCAGCAGTTCCTAGTCCAAGCCTTGTGCCCATCAGGAGCACTACGTGGCAGGCAGATCTAGTCCAGGAGGCAATCAGCATGGAGTAAAAAGACCACACTGGCAGCTGCTGTTGCAAGAGACATCATTTTTATTCAGGTTTTTTCTTACGGCAGGCTGTGTCCACCCAACGATATTTTACTTACCACTTCTCGATTGTCTTAGGAATGTTTCAGACAGGTGGAGTTGGTTGTCAAAGAAGGCACCAAAGCCATTCCTTCTTGCTCAGGTTTGACTCCATCCCAGCAGACTCGACTGTTCCTCAAAGTGAGCAGCACGTTTTGATTGCATTCCCAATAACAAGAGGTTGTGGCTACCCCAAATTAATCTCTGACTTGCAGGAGCAGGGTAGGGTGCACGAAGAGGAGGCAGTGACAGTGAAAAGATAAAGTGTGAGTTTTTTGTCACAACCATCAGACTCTCCAGGTTAGAGTTTATAGGTTGAGGGAGTCTACTGTGATGTTTTCTTCTTTTTTGTTCCTCCAGGAGAATGTCTTGGCCAGAACAAACATTCAAATGACCACAGAGCACCAAAGGGTTCCGAGTGCTTTGAGACCGCAAATGGATTTTATGTCCGGAACGCTTCTCCTCATGGGGTGGAGGGAGACATTCATTTCACCAAACAGAAGAGAAACCAAGGACTGGCTCGTTGAGAATTTGGATACAGATTATGAGATAAAGATCTCTCAAAGTGCTAGTCTTCCATCACGCCAGGACCCACTATTCACATCTCTCTCCCCTGTTCAGCAGGGGTCCAACCTCGGATACTATATGCACTATTTAGGTGGGGTGTAAATTCCTAATCCCATCACCTCACAGGTCTGGCTGAAACAACCACTCCAGTGGGAGTGACGGAGCAGCTGCTCCTTTCTCTTCTTCCTTGAGCCCCAGGCAACAGAGCTCATGGCAGGGTCCCTGAGCTCATGCCGTGAAGAATCTATTTTGCTGCTTATGGATAGTTCCCTCTGGCATGGAGAAGTGACTTTTACTCCATACAGCTTAATCAAACCTCAGATGTGGCATCAGCCCTAAAGAGGAGGCATTTCTTCTCGGGGCTAAAGACTAGAGACTTTGGCTGCATCCCGGTGTGGAGGCAGTCCCTGCAGGTGACCTGCCATGCACCAGCTGGTGTAAGCTCACCAAGCTCTGCACTCAGATGCTGCACATGGTTTTGTCACACAGACCTGTGCACGCCTGCCCTGTGCAGCCCTTTCCGGGTGGACAAGCAGATCTGAACTTCTGAGTGACCCCAATGATCACATTAGGAGGTGCATTGTACCTTTGCTCACGTACCATTGACCAAATCACTAACATCACGTGGAGGAGGGAGAACAAACAACCTTGTAGTTTCCAGGTTTGCTTGGGAGTGATACATACCTGGAAAACTGACTTGACAACTGCAGCAGTCTGAATAAAATACAAGGCCCCAGAACATGAAGTAGATGGAACGTGCTGAATCAGACTCCTTAGTCCTCCACAGCAGGGGATGGCCTCTTTTTGCTGGTTACAAGCACCATTCTCCACCACACAAGGGTCTGTTGCTTCTGTGTGCAGTTGCCCGTCACTGCTGAGCTCAGTGTGGGAGTGTGGCTGTAAACGTGCTGAAAAGCCAGCTTGTACTCAGGAAGCACAGGAATGCCTGCAGAATAAATAACAATGTAAATTAGACAGGAGTGGAGCTCACCAGCCCCAGCAGGAGTTATCCCCTTGTCCAAACATTGAGCCAGCAGCTGATGAGCTTCCCTGTGTGCTCAGCAGGGCTCCTGCCAAGCTGAAAAGATTAAGAAGGAAAACTTGCCCCAGCTGAACAAATAGCCCGAAGGTCTGCCTAAGGCTCAATAGCTGATTGGGGTGGCATGGTTAGGGATCAGTTTCTGTAGCCTGAGAGACAGATGCAAGGAGCACCCCATCCAGCAGCAGCTGCCACACTAGCCTGCAGGACCTGCAACAAGCCTGAAATTCTGCCCTCTGGAAAAGACCTTCACTCAACAGGTGAGAGCAAGGTTCAATTCCAATCATACAAATTCAAATACCATCCACTCTTAGTCATGCTCTTCTCTTAACCACAAGAACAAATACCTGGGAAATCAAATGCCTCCTACTTTCTTTGTCCCAACCCTAGCACAGGAAAACAACCAGTCTGTAAAAGAGACATCATGTCTTCCAGAAATGTTGGCAGTCCTCCGTGTTTCACCACTGCTTCTGAGCCCTAGAGTCAAGTTCCTCTTGGCTTACCTCCCCTAGGATGGTTGATGGCTCAGCAGGGACTGCAAATCTATGTCTTACAGCTAGTGAAGCACGGCTCAAAAACATCTTCTAATTTACAGCCAAGCATTTATGCAAACATAAATCCAGTGTTGATCCATAGGGACCAGCGTAATCATGCATTAAGAAAAACAGAGCATTTTGAAACTCTAGTGACAGGTTCAACCCCACCTTCTTTAAATCACCTTCAATGATCTTGGCCTCATCTTAGTTCCCAACTGAAATTAAACCTGCTGTCACACTACTTTTCCTGAGTTTCTGCTGCACCTGAACTCATCACCAGAGACTGACAGCAGGAAGGAGAGGGGGCTGGAGACCCCAGTGAATATTAACATCATGGGGGGACTTTTTAATATGTTTTCCATCATAGCCATAAACTGAATGATCCGGGGACTTTTATGATGCTATCTGTATGGCATCCCAAAGGATGGAAAATAAAACATATTTTTATTAAGTCTCTTGAAAGATATAACCATTCATTTTTATCTGTTGGAACCTTAAGGATGGGAGACTTGACAACTACTTTGCTTTCTGAATGCAAGAAAGTTTGTGGGGTGGTCATACTGAATGTTACTCTGATAGCTTAACACCAGGACACCCCAAAACAATGTAGACAGGGTTTGGCATCTCTAGACGCTCAAAAGTCAGTTTTGGCATATTCTGGAGTTAAGCTGTGACTTGAAGAAAAATTTGAGTGGTGATTCTCATTTTCTCTGGTAAAGGAACAAAAATGTGAAGGCCTTTGCTTGATGACATTTGATATAAGCAGATGTGACTTTGCTCTGCTTTCCTCTGCAACTCTTCTTTCACCAGAAATTGCTCACCACTCTATGCTGCTTGTGTTGCTCTCTGCCTGCATTCATTCACTAGAGACTAAAATTTGACCTAGCAATGATTCTTCTGAAATCAAAGACTCTGGAGGGACAGGTAGGTTTTCCACCGAACACGTAGAAAGCACAGAGTTTTGCTCATGGGAATGTATGGGACAGAAACCCAGGGGAAAATACTGTTGGGTCTCTGGGAAGTCTTTCTGTACTGTCCTCAAAGGAGCCAGAGAAATACAAACTCTAAAGGGAAAGATCTTCACATGAGAGAAAGTACTGACATGGCTGATCTTCCCAGGTGATGTTATGGGAACAAGAAACAAACAGAAGTCTAACGTCCATATAGCATTTCATGAACCTGGATTCAACATGTTATCTCTGAGATGCTTCAAAACAGAGGTAGCCATGTCACGAATGTTATCCAGTGGGGATCCCTACCTGGACTGTGGAGTGATATTAACATTTAAAATTTGGTCTTAGATCTGTCTTTCTTAGGAAGCACCCCTCTTTTGCTCTTAAATATATGCACAGAATGTCTACAGTGATTCTGATCCTGATATAAGCACCCAGAGTTAGAGAAGGACACTTAGATGTGTTTTCACTTCCCCAGTCTCGAGGAGTTTCCATCAGAGCATCTACAACCCATGTTAGCAGTCTTGTTGATAACACTGTCCTTGTGTAAGAAACAGTAAAAAACATGATCCATGGACACCAAGAGATTTACAGATGCAGAATGCAGAAAGCAGGACAGTGGTTATGGAGCTGAATACATAGCACCCAAGGATAGGAGGTGATTTAAAGGGGCCTATAAATATCCAGGCACTTTTCACCGGGGATGGTTTGGTATATTGCCTCTGAAGCCTTCAACAAATCACATAAATAAAGAAGTCACACAAACAAAGGTAAATCAAAAAGTGTTTTATTAATCAGATACTCTGAAAAGGCCTCTGATGTGGCAGAAAGTTGATTACAAAGTTTAAAAATGTTAACCTGGCAAAAAGAAAAATAAATTGCACTTTTCTCCCACCGTGCAGTTCTTTTTCTTTGTCCTGACATCAGACCAAAAGCTGCTTAAATCTTTGGAGGCATCTCACAGTACTTGCTTGGGTTCTGGACTAGAAATTGCATTAAGTGCATCTTAGACAACAGAAGTGCCCATTGCTCCACTACAAAGGGTACTACAGAGAAGTGTCCATGACAAAGAAGGCCTTTGGGAAGGAAGGTCACTGTGAGCAGCTCCCCATGGGAAGGTTGCTGAAGTGCTCATGCCTTGCCTGTGTCTGTGTTCAGCCTGTATCACTGTTCACAAATAGATGTCTAATTTCTCATTTTACGCCTTCAGCTGTGGAGATACCCCAAATTACCAGGCAATTCAGAGCTTCACTCCCCTTGCTATTTTCCCAGTGCAAAACTGACATTTTCCATGCCTCTTCAAGCCTGCACTCTCTCTTCTTGTGCACCACAGAACCCAAGAGCTCTTTAGCGTCTTCCTCTATATCCATTCCTCCTTAAAACGTGAAGGTAGAGAGTGTGTTGGACACTAAAGTTTTCAGTCTTTCCTTTAGAGTTTTCTAGATACTCGGTCAGCCTCTTATTTTTCCTCTGGATCTCACCAGTTGCTGTGTCCCTTTTTTGAAGTGTGAGGGCCCTGTACTTCAGCTAAGGCTTCTCTGATGCTGAATTGGAGATTATTGTTTTGGACACTTTGTAAGGCAATGTCCTGCTTTATACACCCATTTTTCAGTGCAGCCTGAAACCCTGTCTCCCATTTTGTCTCCCATTTTGACCACTCCCATTTCAGGGTGGTCCATTTTCCACCCCCTCAAACTCATATTGGACAGTGCAGAACTGCTGCTTTGCCATTTGTTCCCCCATCTTGAGTACTACCCATTTGATCCATTGAATATCCCTTCATAAGCAGAAAACTTTATGCCTGTCTTTGTGGAAGGAAATCAAATTTATTTCAGTCTGCTCCTGCAACTGGGAAAGACCTCTGCAAATTGCCAAGTCTCCATCTCATCACAGACAGTTGAGATGGAGTTTTAAAATCTTCAAGGTTCAAACTAAACTCACTTTTAACCTTTTGACCATTGTAAAAGAAGCTTGAATGCCATGCTCTGTTCTCCAGAACGGAGAACATGACTTAAAAAATGTGGCACATCCCCATAATTCAATATGTCCTTGACTTCCATGGGCTCCAAATCAGTTCCTTCTCTTTAAGAAAATAGTAATTTAAAGGATTCTCTATGTCTGTTGCTGAACCACACTGGACAACTTCTCTTCCTTTTCTGAATAGTAAATGAATATATAATAAGTGTCCTGCTACTTCCAGTATCTTACGTGCAGTCGTTATGGTCCATAGATCAAACCTAATGATTCCTGACAAATGTCTTTAGTCCCCCTGGTTGCTTACATGGCTGTAATAAAATCACCAGGCAAAGGTATCTGGCAAGAATTGCCTCAGTTCCTGACCTCATTCCTCATGAATCTGCATACAGCTGCCTCTTACCCCCATCAAATCCAAACCCTAGAGGCCTGAAAGATTATTGTACACACCTGAACATGCCAAATTCCCAGCAGATTAACCCTCCTTCACACACCACATCAGAATGCTTTACCCTTGCTTTGAAGAAATCACTTCCTTAAAATGCCTCTGGTTTAAAGCAACAGATGAGTTCACCCCTGTGGCCCAGTCTTGGCCCTTGATCTCTGCTGAGGTTGACATTTTATACACAAGCTGATGTCTTCTAAAAGCTTTAAGGGTTGCAAGAGTCTCTCCATTCATCCTTCATGGTATACCCACACTTCACATGCACTGTGTCCCCATAAATGGATATGTGTGGTCACTTGCCCATGGATCCAGGTTCTGTCTGATTCCTTCAGGTACTTCAAGACCAAAAAATTTGTGGCTTACTAACCTTCTGAGCCAAAATGTTTTTTTTTTTTTGTTAAACCCTTTCGTTTATTTTACTCTTGTGAATTTTTTCTAAATATTTTTGAACCCAAATAAACTTTCCCCAACCACAGAAGCACGAAGTTCTACAGCTGAATTGCAAAATGTGTGAAAAAGCATCCTCTCTTCCTTGCTTTGTCCTGCCACTTAGCTTCTTTTGATATACCCCAGTTCTTGAATGGGAAGAGACAGTGGGAAATCATTCCCTATTCATCCTTTCAAAGATATTCTTACAGATTTCTACCACACTTTTCTCTGATTGTCTTTTTTTTTCCTGGGCATCTCATTAGCTTCATACAGACGGACAGATGGTTCCTTTTCACTTTTTCAAAGATCTACTTTTCCCGTGAACAATTTCTATGATGGACACCTATTCTCCAGAAATGGGCTGAGAACTGTTACCCTTATTGCATGTCATCAAATGGCCATTTCAGTCACTACTGAATGTGCTGCATTTGGACTCCCTCCCTAGACCAGTAAGTGGTTAAACACCTGTAGAAGAATGTGGCAGAACTACTAAGTACCAGTTGTTTTCCATTCCCATCAGTGTGAAAATGCCTGAACTTCTCAAGTGGCCAGAGTTGTGAGTTACCATGCCTCTCCTCAGCTGGGGCAACTCCCTACATCTCTTCTCTTTGCCTGTGGCAAACACACAGTGACTCATTTCAGCTTAGTCTGAAGTGTTAAATTACATTATTCTTATTTGCCCAGGGATAAATTGACTCAGCATTTAGGCTAAGCATTTACTATAAGGTTTGCATCCAGACAATTACCTCAGCTTAGCTGATGCTTGGTAACTTGTTAAGCCACAGTATCTTAATTACAAGACGTAAGGCTCTCATAAAACAGATTGGGATTTTGAGATAACTTCTGCTTCTATTTTGGAAAGTTGGAATAAATTCCAGGGCAAAACTATTCTAAAACAAAGCTCTGCATTACAATCTCCCATCATGTAGTCAGAATAGTTTTGTATATAAAACAGGAGTTGCAGCCATTTCTTTTCTAATCCAAACTGTCCACCAAATACAGAAATAAGATGAAAAACTACCCTTGGCATAGCTAATTGCAATTAGAGACTTTTGAAAATTCAAGCTCTCGTTCCCCACTTCAAACACAATTCAGCAAAGTGTTTAAGCTCTGACTTGAATGGATGACTTAAGTGATTAGAATTAACCACGTGCTGAAGCATTTTGCTGAACCAGGAGCCTAAGGAGGAGAATAATGCCTTAAAGCTATGACAATTCTTCAACTGAAAGAACACAGAAGACCCTTATTCTAGGGACCAAAATTATATTTCTTACACATTTTTTTGTCTAAAAAAAAGACTCTTTTAACATGGCTTGTGCTGCAGCCTTTGGATAGGGATGAGTCTGGTCTTTTGCAAGCTGTGACATAACTTCTCAAGGAAAATGTCTTCCCTTAGCAGTGAAGAGATAGTGCATGAGTCTGCAACACTGACAGCAAGCCTTTAGCCCAGATATTTTCCAGTTTGGTTTAACATGTATTCAAAGGTGTGTGCTCAGCAAGGAATGCTAATTTTTGTACTTTGCTTATTAGGATCAATTTTGACAGCAGCATAATCTGAGTAACTTCATCACTTGCTCAAGACCAACAGTATAATTTAGACAGTACAATTTAGAGTAGTTTTTGGCACAGTATAGCTCTTAATACATGCTCTGTACCAAGATGCATTCCCATATGTTGCCACTGAATTTGTTAATATTCTGTACTTAATGTACAGATATGTTGAATAGGCCTTTAATTAGTTTGAATCAGTCCTTGAAACTGGGACGTGATTTTTTGGTGGGGTAACATCAGAGAATGTACTTGCTCCTCCCCAACCATTCACCATGCACAACATGTACCTCCATGATTTTTATGACCTTACAAATTCTTCTCTCACTCATTTGCCATGGTAAATGCCAGTCATTTGCCACGGTAAATGTGACTGCAAATACCAAGGAAAGAAACTGTGAAGGCTGCAGTACAAATTCAGTTCTTGTAAATATTCCAGGCATTCGTGTTAGGCATCAGCTGTGGTTGAAATACGGGGATTTGGGGGCATTTTGTTTTGCTAGATGATTGCTTTGTTTGGGATGATCACTGAAGCATGGCCTTGAAAGAAATGACTTTGGTTCTGAGAGAACAGTTTTGCCAGTTAAGGTCCACAAGCTTAAGGGTGACATGTATAGTCCTGCTTTTGAGAGAGGAAGTGGCAACAGGAGCATTTTCTTCTCAGCCCACTTTCCTGTGCTTTGTGTGCTCTCCAGTAGAGGTAAGCTGGCTTCCACAGTCCATCTATTCTAGTATCTCACTGCTACAATCTCTTTTTGGTCCCGTTATCAGCAATGAATTAATTTAGGCCAATAATGCACTCAAAAATCAAAAATAAACTCCAACAGCATATTAGAGGAGCAGACCTCATGTGTCCTGTGTCAAGCTCATTACTGTGTTGAGGACCACATAATTGTCAGCTGTTATCCTGACTTTTGCATCAGGCTACTGAGGACCAAGGCCATTCCTAGGTAAACTGTTCTGTTCTTTAAAAAATGTGCAATTTATACTTTTCTTCAATTTGTTGTTCATTTTACAGTGAATTATGTAAGGTCTTCATTCATTAGGTCAAAGTCCTGTATCAATAAAGCAATTTAGGCTAATAGAGCTGGAAGGAACTCCTAGCCCATCTCCCTAACCTAAAGGAAGACCCACTCTGCCTGTGCCCTTCCTAAGACCTCCTGCAGTCTCCCAAGGCCTTGCAAGCTAGAAATCTCATTATCCTTCAGGGAGTTTTACGTATTTCAACTACTTTGATGGTGCAGTGACTCTTCGTGGAAGAAGCCCTACCTCAGGATAGTTGGGCTTCTGTCTTGGGTGTCTAAAGATACTGCTTGTCAGTCTTTGGGGCTTGCTTGTCTACCCTCTCACAGAGACCCATCCTCCAGAGCCATTCTCCTATATGCCACTGACAGACACCTACGTACAAAATGCTCAAAAACCTTCAACTCATAACCCCCTCTGAGAGCAGGTGGGCTCCTGGTTCCTGTGGAGAGTCCAGCAGTTTTGCTGTGGATGTTGCACGCCTTATCCAAACTCCTTCGTTTCTAGAGGAGCTAAAAATGCCTGGCTCATGCAGCCTTTGCACACGATGCCTGGCAAATGCTGCGGATGAGGTTTCTCAGTCTAAGGAAAATGCTGCAATTAACACTACATTAATTAACAGAAGTAAAAGCAAGCTATTTTTGGAAGTAGGGTCTGCCCACTCAAAAGCATTCAGAAGACCCATTGTACCCTTCTGCTAACAAAGACTCATTAGCCCCCCAGAACAACCAGTCCAGAGATGGGGGAAAATGATTTAAACCGGGGCTACACACTGTGCAGATCCAGATTTTGAGAATCCATTTTCTGGCCTATGTCCCAAAATTCTGCTGGATTGGAAAAGGAAACCCTGGGATGCCAGTAGAAGCAGAAGCTAAAAAGTAGCAGGGACTGCCCTGCTTTTTATAATTCTGCTGTCATGGGATAGAAGAACCAGAGCTCCAGTATGTGCTTGGCTGAGAGATCTAAGTCTGTTTTTGGAAATCCATACTCGGCTCTTTTTGGACAGATAGTGTCTCTTTGAAGCATTAAAAAAAAGTGCTTACAGAACCTGGCTTGTCCAATTTACCAGTGTAAGAAGAGGCAGGGCTCTGCCTGATGTCATTTTTCACATCCAGATAAGAGGACCATACCAGGGCAGCTTTTTAGCTGTCTGTGGTCAGTGGCATGGTGGCCTCATTAGGAAGCCTCCTTGAGAAAAGAGATAAATAAAGATAAACCACAGGAAAATCAATAAACAGAGGGAGAATGAAACTATATGCAAAAAAATATCCCCAGAAATCCTAGCTCCTTCAGTTTGGTCAGACCTGCTTATGGAGCTGATTCAGGTGGTGGTTGAATGATTCAAAGACCTCCGTGTAGGTTCACCAGAGGTGCAAATCAGAAGACCCAGCAGTGTTACACCCACGTGCCAGTAACACAAAGCCAGATTGCTGCCATGCACCAGTCCCAGTGTGGCTGCCGTCTTCCCGGCCACAGTCTGGGTATTGCTGACTCTGGAAGCAGCTCTGGGGACTCGGAGAAGGAATAAATTAGTGCTCATCATTGAGAACTGGGGAGGAATTTTCCGATGGAAGTGTTTGTTGTCGGAAAATGTGGGTTCATTGACAGCTGCACACGTGGCAAGGGTGGACTGACTTCAGTGACACTTTTTTTTTTTAGGACGAGAACAGTTTTCATGTCCAAGCATGGAATTTTTATTCAAAAACAGAGCCGAAAACAGCAGCTCCAGAGTGCCCATTTATCCGGTGATTGCCATGTAAATTCGGAAATGGAAAGCATGGGTTTAGGTCCCGGTTGCATAGGATTTGATTTTTGTGTCCTTGCATTTCTAGCAGGTCCCCTCACTCTGGAGGTAGTTATCTGGGGAGAAGAACATGATCCCTCTTGCTGGGGAGGGCTGTTTCTGTCTTTGTTTTGCTTTGTTTGTTTGTTAAGAATACAGCATTATTTCATGCAGTAAGAGAAAAAGAAAAACAAAGTTCTTGAAATCTCAAGTGATGCCAGAACATATTTTCTACCCAGCTACTTGCCATAAATAAAACTGACATTTTATATCTTGGCCATTACAGCTAAATGACTGCCATGATTGTTTTTTTTCTTCTTAATAAAATAGAAGTCATGTTAACACACACTCGCTACCAGAAAATTTGGTCTCGTTTCAGTTGGTGCAAAATGCAAATAGCAAAAATATCAGTTTAGAAAGACACATGAGAGGCGCTTTTTTTCCTACCAGGCTTAATTTTCATTTGGGTGACTCGTCTGCAATCCAGATGGTATCTATGAGGGGGGAATGAAGACAGGCACCATTACTATTTCTCTTTTTCTTCCAAGAACCACATTGCAAATAAATTTGGAAAGGGGACCGCTTAGAGAAGACCTGTTCCAGGAGATCCCAATTTTAATTCTGCCAAGGTGATTAGCACAGTTCTATTTCCATACAGTTCTTTAAATTTTTCTAAGTCCTCAACTGGTCATTAAGTGACTCACCAGGTCTTAGAATTTTTTTTTCAGCTGAAACATTTCACTGTGCCCTTTGGCAATGGATTTTTATGCTGCAATTTTATTAAAAAGTTTGCATGAGAACCTTCAAGATTAAGAAAAAAAAGGTTAAAAAGTTTATGGGTTCATCTATAACTGCCTAGTTCTGCACATCTGGAGAGTACCTGGGGATGGGATCTTTTCCTTTCCTGGCACAGATCTGAGTTTGATCCAAAGCTTCCATTGCATTACACATTTTAATGCATTTCTCTGCATTCTCAGACAGTGATTTTTATGAGTAAATAACATTAACAATGAATAGCTCAGAATGTTAAGCTCTTGAACTCAGAATTGGGTTGCACAGTGAAGAGTGGAGCTCACTGTCTCAGGATGAAAATAACAGGCTTGTATCTGACAGAACCAAGTTAAATTCTTGCCATGGACTTTTTCAGTCTTTGTGATGGCTCTGGAGCTAAGACTGGGCTTTGCACATATATACAAACACACTCAATGGTATGCTGCTTTTAGTAAGACCCTTTTATTTCCTCTGAGTCCTGGACTCTGTTCATGCAATGACTCATGAGCAAACAGCTTTGCAGAACTTATCCTTTGATTTGTAATGCTCCCTGCTGTGCCTCTGCAAAGTCTTTTATTTCTTTGCAAAGTTTGCACAGAACACTTTCATAACTATAATCTCCCAAAAGCTGAAATCAATGAGGACTGCATCCAAATGCAAAACCAAATGCCTTGAGATGGTGACACTTGCACTTAAGGTGGGACCCCAAGTCCCATCCAGCTCTACCATCTCAGAAATTCATTTACCTGAAAATTCTGAATTCGGCTGAGAAGCCAGACCTGGCTTGGCTTTTTAGCTCATGCTTCTGACAAGCAAGGGAGGCTGATAAGACCCATTTTGGCCTCTGCAGACACAGGGAGGGTGAAGGGGTATGTCTTAGCTAACATCAGGTAAGAGCACTAGAAGCTGCCCAGAGACGTCATGGAGTCTCCTCTGGAAATATCCAAAACCCACCTGGACACGATCCTGTGCAACCCCCTGTAGGTGAACCTGCTTTAGCAAGGGGGTTGGAGTAGATGATCTCCAGAGGTCCCTTCCAACCCCACCCATCCTGTGATTCTGCTTGATTATGGGAAGAGGTAGACTTAGGTGCATAATGTTCACCCATCTTTTCTCCCCAGCTCTCATTTCAGTGGCATTTTCATATCTAACTCCCCCAGCTGCCCTAGACAAACTTGGTAACTACAAACAGCACTGGCAGCAAAATATTTTCTCCCATCCTCCCCAGCAACGTCTGAACAGTTCACAAATGCTGAGAGAAGCAGGCTTTGCAATACCTCTGTGGAGAGCAGGCTTGTGCTTTTATTGACAGATGAAGAGATGAATGATGTGACTATTTCGCAGAGGTTGTCAAAAAAATTTCCAGCTAAGTGACGATGAACATAAATTGTTTTGTATTACCTTGGAAGCCTCCTTCTCCTTCTTGCCTCGGAGTTGAAGGACTACTAAAATATTAACTGGACAGCGAGAGCTAGATGGGAAATTTTCTCCCATTCATCTTTCATTCTCTCTTATGGG
Organism: Dicrurus megarhynchus; assembly: GCA_013399195.1. NCBI lineage: Eukaryota > Metazoa > Chordata > Aves > Passeriformes > Dicruridae > Dicrurus > Dicrurus megarhynchus. The sequence goes on along the minus strand of VXAD01001027.1, from coordinate 12,004 downwards.
ACACTTTATCGTGTTGGGGACTTCAAAGGACTGCACCAGATAAGCAGAGGAGAAACACAGATTAGCTGAGACATCAACAACCATTGGATGAGGTCAATTAAAAGCCAAATTAAACAAATGGAGCTTTCAAATGCAATCCAGACAGGAAGAAGCAGTTGAGTTGCAAGGGTTGGAGATGAAAAGAATTCCAAAGGCCTGATACAGAACAGGAGCATGGGGGTGGGGAGTCTAGGAGTAGCCAGGGGCGACATGGCAGTGTGGGGCAGAAGTACCTTCCACCTATTGTCTTCAGACAGGACCAAAACCCAAACTTATCTGGATCAATGAAACCTGGAGGACCTGAAAGGGAAAAGCCCTGGCCAAGTTAAGAAGTCTCTTGGTGGCTGCAGAAAGGAAGATGAAGCAGAGTCCCAGAGTAAAGGGTCGGGGTGAGCGAGGGCGAGGACAAGCTGTGCTGCAGCAGGCAGAGCAGTGGACCAGCAGTGAGAAGAGGCAGATTTTGTGCCAAGTGGATTCTGGGTCACGTAACTGGAGCCAAGCTGCTGAGTCACTCTGCAGAGCCTTCCAAAAGTCACTTTGCCCACCTCCTGCTGCCTCAGTCAAACCCGTCTGAAAACAGGGGTCAGGACAGTCAGGAACTGTGCTGTGAAAACAAGGTGCTGGCTGAATATGCCAGAGGTGACCATGAAAAGGTCTGAGCCCACAGCAAGACCCTCTGAGACAACAGCAGAGGACCCCTGAAATGCTGGGATAAAAAGACTGGCTTTGTCTCATACAGGAGTTTTTTCAATTCTTTGCATTATTCTTTGCCCATCCAATCCACTAACTTGGAATACTTTCTGTTCTTCAAGGCTCTTTTTGAAGTCTGGACAACTAAAGCAAAAGCCATACTTGTAGCAGTGGTAGATTAGAGTTTAAGCAGTTCATACCCTTCCCCTAGGCTGCCTCAATGATATTTTTTTCCTAACATCTTCTGGATTTACTCCCCTGACCATTAAAAAATGGTACCTTTATTCAAATAACTGTTCCAAACCACTTTCCAGAGTCATTGTTTTCCCTGTTTTAGTCTTCCGTCTCCCAAGTTTGCCTAATACTTGTATCCTTACTTTCTAAAATGAAATCATCTTAATGGTCTCAAAATTACTGTCTTTTGGCTTATGCTTCCATGGGGGTCATCTGACTCCATCAAGAATCTTCGATCAGTGCAGTATAATCTCAAAGACATTATGTTCCCCAATTAACAATGGCAGATTATAGAAGCTAGAGGCCAACTAATGCTCTCTTGACAAGTGAAAAGCCACAGTGTGATCCCAGCAATCATCTATTGTGCTTGGCCAGAAGCTCCCAAGTTTGAAAATAGGTATGTGATCACTTACTAAGATCTAGCAAGAAAAGAGGAGTTGATGAAGGGGCTGGCTACAGGACAAACAAACATGGCAAGCAGTCATACAGCAGAGAGAGGGTTGCTGCATGGTAAGGAATGACAAGGGAAATACTGGGCACAAATCCACAGGGAAACAGTTTTCATGACTTTTTGTGTCCAGAGACATTACCCTGGCCTGGATCAGAACATGGTTTACATTAACAACCTTTTCCTTGCAAAGCAGTCTAGTTCCAGTAAGACACACAGCATTCCCTTTTCTCTCAATTTACTGGCATTGCAAAGACAAGATCTTGGAGGCCCCTCCAACCATTTCCCTTCAGTATCTCAGTTTATCTTCTTTTTCTTCGCAAGAATCCCAGGACAAGCCTGATGTCAAACTTTTCCCTTGAGGCTGATTTCCATCAGTCCCAGAGTTATGTTCAAACACACATATAGCCTAGTAATTAATACAAACTATCATGAGCTGACATGTACCTCTGTCTGTGTATCAGTATCCTCCATGCCTCCAGAAGATGGATGGATTTAAATAGCATCTTTGAAGACAGCTGAAGCAAGTTAACTAGGATTGACTAACACAGTAAAGCTATTTTTAGCAGTCAGTTTATATCTGGTTACCTTGTTACGGGAAGCTTATGCAATGCTAGTAAATTCTTAACTAAGGAGATTGGACACCAAAATTATTTCACTCTGAGAATGCCTATAGGACTTTGAAAATAAATACATTTGACAGAAAGAGATTTACTTGCCTTCTGATGTTGCAAGGGGTTTATTTTTTCCTTCAAGGTTTCCTCTGAAGCTATGCAGGCTACCAATAAAAAAATGGAAATTCATTATGAAATACCTGCCTCCAGGAGCAACTTACAGAAATAAAGTTTCAAATCTCACCATCTTCACCAGTATTTCATATGACCTAGTAGCACCAGCATTTTGGGGCATGCATTTTTAAAAGACTGCTGTTTTAGCATACGCATGCAAAATAAACTTTTCTGGGCAGCCGGGAAGCATCGGCACAGCCACAATGATCTGATCAGTCCTGGGCTGACCGTCCCAGAAAGTGAATAGCTTTGCACAGATGGAAAACACCGGGCAAAGCATGCTGCCATTAATCTTCTGCCTCTCCTCCCTGGAGAAGGAGGACGGAAGAGGAGGCACAATTCTAATTTTGTTTTTACCTTTGCAACTCCACTAAGATCGTCCCTGGATCCAAGTAAGGACAGAGTTTGGCCCGTTGACTACTGAGCAGGAGTAGAGGCTGATGCAACTGGACCCATGTGCAGAGGCAGCTGGCCAGTAACACAAACTGTCTTGGGAGCCAGGGCACGATGCTGTGAAATGCTTGATCCAGCACAGCAAGATGTTTTCCTTATTTGCAAGACCTAATATGAGAAAGAGGCACACCAAGTATATATAGCTCTGAGGTTCTGGATGGAGAGCTTGTGTGTCCTCAAAAAAATAATAAATAAATAATTTGCTGGACAAAGGGGGACAGCACTGCCCAGCTTGGAAGGAATTGCTTTTTTTGGAAGGATCAAGGGAGGGCAAATGGCACCAAGCCGCTTCTAAAAATTGATTAGGAGGGCAAAGCATGTGCAGGTTTCCAAGCAATGAGTAAGCACCATGACATCAAGGAAAGGTTTTGTCAGTGGGATGAAGAATTCCCACCAGTGATGTGTCCTGGGGATGCAGAGCCAGGCAAATGGAAGCTCCCTGGGGAGGGAGTATTGAAACATATCACATACCCTAGAAGATGCAGTTCAGACTTCTCTAGACAGATAGGGCAGATTATTTCATAGGATCACAGATAATGGCAGAAGTAAGGTCTATCTATTGCCATGTCCTGATTCCAACAGTCAGCAGCACCAGGAGAGCACCAAAAAGGAGCAAAATGTTAGAATATACACTCATGGGATGAAAAAACCCAGATCCTAAGTTAGGTCATTTTCTGCTCTCTAATAATCAATATCAGCCTGCACTAGGTATCAATGAGTTTAATATCCCTTTCAAAATCATGATAATTCATTCCAGTTACTGTGAAAAAACTTGTATTCAACAGAAAATTTAGAGACTTTCTGTTTTCCCTTTAACTTGGCTAAATGTTCTTGTAGCTACATCCCATGGCAAAGTTCTTGAGTATGCCTATATGCTGTGTTAAATACACACACACACGTATTTACTCTGTCCCAGGTCTGAGTTCATGCTGCTACTTAATGTCACTGAAAGGAGTCTGTTCCCAGACTCTTATGCCCTTTGATCTGTGCAGGGGTGGAGGCAAGATCAGTCCCATACCCTTCCATGGCAGCCACTTCCCTGCTGGAATAGACTCACCTCCCAGTTTCTGGCCTCCAGCTGCAGGGATCAGTTCTGTTTTCCAAGGAAAGCAGCCCTGCCTGCAGCACCTCGCTAATTGTGCTCCCGTGTGGGCGTGTGGACATAACTTGACTCACGCTGCCAGTCAACGCCACCAGGCAGGAGGCACAGGGCTCTTGTAGCGATTATCTTATCTGCTGGAGCTGATGGGTGCTGTTCTTACAAGTGAAGTACCTAATCCTCTTTTCTCTCTCCTAAGCACTGGGCCTCCAGGTAGCCTCAGGCAAGCCCAATCCCTCTATTAATTACTGGTTGCATTTTCTTAAAGCCGCTCTTCTTTTCTTTCCTTTTATTTTCTTTTTTTTTTTTTTTTTTACAGATTCAGTCACTCCTAAGCGAAATTCCACCCGTCACCCTTCCCTCATAACGGGCTCACATCTGTTTCTGTAGTCTTTCAGTATCACAACAAGCTCTGATTTTGCAACCGTAGGCAGATTTGGGGGTCTGAGGGCATTTTTGGGAGGGGGGGTTTGGCAGATTAAACCGAACAAACTGAATAAACCTTGATGACATCAGGCTGAAAGTCAAACTCACAGGAAGCAAAGGTCAGCTCCTCACCCCCAGTTCTGCTTCTCACCTGCATTTACAAGTGCATGCTGGGGCTTTGAACAGCCAAATGAACAAGAAAGAAATATCAGGTGTGCATCTGGCACAGAAAACACCTCCCCAATTCCCCTTTGCTGTCCTACTCCCAGCAGCTCCAAAAATGAGAGACGGTCAGTGCTGGGAGAAGGTTCACAAGCCTTTTAAAGGAGTACCATACTGCTTTCCATGGTAGAACAGCACAGGTGCAAGTGAGAAAGCCACAGGCACGTGCATTCCTTATTTTCCAAATGTAAATCATATCTTTGCAATAACCCCAAGCCCAAACCTATAGCAACTCCACCAAATGAATGGTTTTTGCTGTGCTTGCCTCTCTGCCTGCACCGTCAGCATACAGGAATCCTCAGCTTTACACCTCCTGTGTGCTTTTTATCACTTTCCAACCAACCTCAGAGAGGACACATCACTGTGCTCACTATGGTAGGGCCATTTGTTCCACATTTGGAATGGATTGTTGCCCAGTTTTCCCTCACTCGCAGATCAGGCAACCAGGGCCACCTTGGCTGTTGCCAGATGGAGGTGGATTTCCAAGGGTAACCTTCACCTGAAGACTTTGATCAAATCACCTTCTTTCCTCTGCTTCCAAGGTGAAAAGGTTGGAAATCTCTGAGGCTCTTGAAAATGCCTTCAATTTGGAGAGGCAACCCCACCTCTTCTCATCTACTTCGTGCCCAACATTGACCAGAGCAGAGGAAATCCTGCTGAGCAGGGGCAGGCCTTATTCCCTCCTATCATTTACCCCTGAAAAAAGACTTCACTGAATTTGTACTGCCTGCTGCTTCTACTGTTGAAACGGCCTCAAATTTATCTCCCTCCACTGGCTACTCTCACACTGAGCCATGGCTCTGCACATCCTGGCCCCTCACACATCTGCAGGGAGGCAAAGGTTAAGTATGACAGGAATCTGTGTATCCTCCATCTCCAGACAACTTCTTAGTGCTATAGTAGAGAGGGACAAGGAGAGGAAATGTCCAAATGTTTACAACTTTTTACAGCACAACACCCAGAATATGTCCGTAGTCCTCCCCCAAGACAGGCTGTTAGGGAGCACAGCCATGACTGATGTCAGAAAATCTTCTTGAGACAGGACTTCAAGAAAGTCCCAAACACAGATAAGAGCAACACAGGTGTGCGCTTCCTCAAACAAAACAGAACTCAAGTAATCTCCCTTACCAGAGCTTCATGTCCTTGAGTTTGCCAATTTCATGGCTCAAAACCTCATCTGTTCCAGTTTACACTTCTCCATTCCACTAGGATTGTGCTGGTTCTTGAGATGTCAGACCTCAGTATGAGCCCATGTGTGCATGTGCTTCAGGTTTTAGAGAGCAGTGCTGACACATGTTCTCAGAATATCCTGGCATTGTGCTGAAGCAATGCTAAAGAAAAATCATCCTCCTCCTCATTTTTGCAGTAGAGATGTTGGGTCCCATGCTGTCTATTCTTAATCTGTAGCACCATCTTTTGAGGGCATGCTGTACTCCCAAGCAAATAGACTGAGCTCTCCCCAGAGGATCCCCATGGGCCCTCACTGGCCGCAGTCAAAGCTGGCTGAAAAAAAAATGTGACAGAAGCTGTTTTCCATTGGAAAGGGATGTTTCGAGGCAAAATGTTTCTTGGGAACATGTGACGCTGAGTAAATTTGTGACTGAAAAATGTCAGGCTGCTACAGCAGCAAGAAAAACTTACTTTGTTCCAAGTTTTTCAATTTGTTCACTCCCAGTTTGTTTTTGTCCAGCTTACATTTTCATTTGGGCAGAGGGTACCATGTGAATTGGTACTTTCTATTCCATATTTACATTGTTACATTTAATATTTTAGAATAATGTTTTGGCATTGATAAAATGTGTCATTTTTGGTGTTTTCAAATGGAACTTTTAATTGGGGGGGAATAGAGGAATGTTATCCTTCCTTACCCATTCCCCCTCCCTGTTGTTAATGGCATCATCATCCATACAAAAACAGCTTAACTGTCCTGGACCTGTTACAGTTAATAGCAAGGAATTGCTTTCTGTCACACTTAAGCTCTGAAGGACTTTGCAAGGAGTGAATGTCTGTGTGCAGTGTGTGCTTCCCTTCACTTCATCCTGGATTTCAATCAAGGCTGAGGGAAGACACAGCAATGTGTGCAATGATGTGTTAGTAACCTGTGGTGATGACAGGGCTGTGCACTTAGTGACTTTTCTATCCATACAGTGCTCTGGGGCGAAATATTCACACCCAACACATAATGGGGAAACCGAAGCACGGGGAGGGGACGTGATCCTTCTATAGCTACTCTTCAATATCTTCACTTCTTCCTTTCAGAACTTTATGAAAGGCCACGGAACAAAAGAGGTCTGTTTCAGGTGAGTAATTTCTCATTCCCGTTTAGGTAGGCACTGGGTATTGGCTCAGCAACGCTGCTCTGAGCCACCTGCAAATTGCTGCTCAGGCATGTGTGAGTGGTCACCTGCTGAGCTGCAGAAGATGGGCAAGGCCACTGAAGCCAGAGCCTGGCACGGTGAAAGCTCATGGATGCCATGGTGCAGATAATAATGGCAGCATCTTCCAAAGGCTAGCCATGTCTAGGGAGAAACATAAGCAAGGAAAAAAGTTTCCACTTTCCCTTTATTTTTATTTCAACCCCTTTTATCTGTCTTGTTTTATAGCTTTACATTGGAAGACAGCCCATTTCCTGGTACGTACAGCAGCTTGACTGAGCATAGCTTGGCAACAGTGCCTGTTGCTTTAGGGAAGAACAGAGCATATTCTCATTGTGCATGTTTTCCCTTGGAAACATTTCATCCTGTCTATATAATTCTATATATGGCTTCCAGCCATGCCACTACAAGCTGCAAAAACACCAGCTCCTATACACTAACAATGTCAGGCCTATTTAATGGCTGGATCCAGGGCCATCAAGAAATTACCTGATATTCTATAGATTGTCTTCCTTGGGCAGATTTGGGAGTTTTTTGACCAACATAGAGAAGAGAGCTATTTTGCCTTTTTGGAGGAAATCCTCAAAATCCTTGTTTCTCCCGTGCTCAGTGCATGCCTTCTTTGCCGCTTTTCACAATGGTAAGAAAATTAATTTTGGTGTCTCAACTAAATTTCAGCATTGGTAATTTTTGTGGTTCTCCCTGTCCTGTAGAGTTTCTTTCATCCATCTCAAACAGATCACGTGGAATGCCTGGGTCCCGCTCCCACAATGGAAGCTACCTGCTTCTCGGGTTGAACAGGGTATGCCTGCACTGAAGGACTAAATTCAGTCCCATTCTTCTGATAACAAGCTAAATAAAAGTGAAAGGGAAGGAATATCCCTCAGGAAGAGGGATGAGATTCTTGGGAGTCCTATCTCAGTAAAATAAAAAAAAATGTTACATGTTCAGTTCAGGCCTTGTTTCATGTCTGCCCTAAACTTGTGTCTGTTTTGCTGTTAATAACCATGTCAATGTCAAAACAGGAAATAGAAAGTTTGCAAACTTTCTTAGTGTTGAAGTCATAGCAGCTCTCTCATCCATGTAAGCATTGTTCAGAACAGCTGCACTATTCTAAGAAGTGCTATTTCTCTGAATACTTTTTGGCCCACACCATCTGAAGTCACTTACAGAGCTGAGACCTTTTATTTTTGTTCTTTACTGCATCACATTGAGTGCCCTCAGCTCCCAGCATTAGCAGTGGGAACTCCACACTGCTCCAGAGGTGATCTCTGCAGGAACAGTGTTCCCTATGTCGGCATAGGGGACAATTACCATGAGTGTTAGGAGGGTGTTTGCTCCCAAAAGGGGCAGGTTCAGCTCCACATCTGCCCTTCACATTGCAGCCCTTGCTTGATGTATGCCATCCTCAGGCATAACCTCAAGTGTCTGAGATCTCCTCCCTCTGGCCTCTTCTCTGCTGAATGGAAGAGTGCTTCAGTTCTGAGGTTAGTCTAATTTTTGGATGTTTTTCAGTTCCTTGACTGATCTGTCTCCTCAAACAGCTTGTGCAGTAAAGCAAGAGGAAGGGGCCCCTCAAACATTTCCTTGATGTGCTCACTGCTGTCTCTCTGGCAGTTCTGTGGATGCCATGCTGTCCTTTAGGATGTGTTGTTTGGCCGGAGAACACCCTGGCAAGAAGGGACAATGAAAAATAGCAATAGCAGCAATGGTAGCAATAGATGGGGCTAGCAACCTTTCTCTGGGTGAGTATGAGATCTGCTGCTCTTCTCAGCTGTTTGGGTGGTCATTACTCAGTTACGTACCAGTGATGTTTGCACTGCGCTCCGGCCCGACATCGTACGTGCCAGATTCCTCTGGTTCTCCTCATGGTTTTGCTTTAGAGTGACAGCAGTGTGCTCAAATGCTCGCCAGAGGTTCTGCAGACTCTGAGTTGAAGCAGCCATAAAATGTAAGGTCCTAAATTTTGAACCTTGTTCATTTCACCGAGCTGTATGCATCTATACTGCATGATTTCTTGTCATGCATCTTTGGCTCCTGCTGTCTGCAGCCACCAGGAGTCTCTGCTTGAAATCCCGTTTGCTCCTGGGCATCACTGGTTGTTATCTCAGGGGTGACTCATTATCTGCCTGGATTGGTTACCAGAGGGTGTGAAATCTTTCTGTAGTGGAGTCATGGACTACAAAGCCAAGGAGGACCATTTTGGTGCACCTCAAATAACCTCTGAGCTGTTCATGTATTGAGCTGCAAGTGTTGGCTGGTGACTGCAAGGGTTTTGCATACAGAAATGGATACTTGCATTTTCAGTGCAAGTTTGCACTTGTCTGCCTTCCCTCACTAACACTTTCCATGTTTTCATAATAAGATGGATTCTAACCATCCTTCTGTGGCACAACAATTATGGAGTAGAAATCCTTTTCCCAAATGGCCCTCAAAGAGAGTGGACAATAAAAATTAAAAGTGTCATGTACTTTGAACAGCTCTGATTCTCAAGAGGGACAGAGTAAGCTGATGTCTGCATGGTACAAACAAGTGCAGGACAGGGGTACTTTTCCCAGGGCCCCAGATGTGACATCCACATGCCATCAGGCACCACAGGAAAGTTGCCTTTTCATAAACTGCCTTGCTAGCACAAAGTCAATTCCAAAATTGTAAGTCCACATTTCCAGTAAAGAAGACACATCTGAATTCATCCAGGCACATCTGAGACAGGAAATCATGTTGCCACTCTTGCAGTCCTTAGTGTGAGTCCAGCCTCAAAGGCAAGGTGTCCTCTGTCCAGGATGAGCTACCTGAACACCTGAGGTCACCACATCAAGCCAGCTTCCCTGAATAGCACAGTCTCTCCATGACTAGCTGCTCCCTGTCAGACCCAGCCCTTTGAGCGAATAAATGCCTGTTACAAGACTGACCGTGCCCTGAACTAAAAGTGTAGTCAAGTCCCACGCATCTGGATGCCATACTGCATGGCTGAAAATGTTTCTTTTGACCATGATTCATCCCTCTTCATTTTTTCACTCCATAAGCTTCTGTGAGTGACTCAAATCTGACACCCATGAAAAGCCTTTATTTCTTTATAATTCTGGTCAGACCACTAATTAATTGCTGTGTTTGTTCTTTAATACCTGACCAATTAGCGTAAGTAAATAACATGGGCAGAACAAGATGGCATGCAGGGCTAATTAAACTGCTGCAGTGGTTTTAATTGCCAGCTTAAAACCCTGTGAAGTCTTTAGTGCAAAAGGAGAAGAAGAAGAAGGAAATAGGCTGAGTGGCTAAATTATAAACTACCTCCATAGGCTACACTTCCAACTTGTGGACCACTTGTAAAAGGTCTACAAACAATAATATATTTTTTTAAAGGCTAAAATATTTTCAGCCAACATGAAATCAGGAGGGCTGATGAGTCAACAAAAGTTGAAGACCAGCCTCTAAGCAAGACCTATAGCTGGGTCCAGATCCTCAGTACTGGGATCAATGTACTTCCAGGCAGATTCCTATGTCTGCTGTTCATTTATTTTACTAGCTCACTATATAAAATTACAGGGTGGAAAGAGCAGGAATGTCTAGGGAAACCTTAGATGTCACTGTAACAGCCCTGCTACATTTCTGAAGCTGTGTATATGCATTAACACAGTATTGCTTTCAAACTAAACCATATCCTGCCTCCCAGCTTGGCTTCTTACCCCAAACTCTAGTTCAGGAAGGCAGGTACATGGTTTCTGAAATAGAATCACATATGCCCAAACTGCTTCGCCAAGGAGTAAGGGCTATTCAGAGGTCTCTGTGTAGAAGTGCCCTCAGTGATGGGAAAAGGTAGTAAAAGCCCAGAAGCTACCTGGAGACATTAGAAAAGAGGGTGGGGAACAAAAGCCTGGCCAAACATGAGGATGATGTTTCTCACAGCAAGAGCTAGGGAGCCACATGGCTCTCTTGAGGAAGCACCATCACTGACTCATTTCAAACTAGTCCGAACGAATTAAGAGAGGAAAGAGAAGCAGGCAAGCCTGGCAACAAGATTTAAACTACAACACTGCTTGATCCAAAAAACTGTTGGCCTTTCTCATCATGAGCTTTCTTTGATTTTGCAGAAGCTTTTAATAATTTTATGGATTTTTGCATAAAACAGCTACAGTGTCACATAAGGTCTCTATTAGCAGCTCCCCCTCTGAAGACGTGTCAGCAGTTCTGGTAGGACTGCACTCAAAGGGGTTGGGGCTGCAGGCATTGCGCACACCATGGATATCCTCCATCACCACTCTTTGTGGAAGATGAGTTCAAAAATGAGATTTGTGGATTTGGTCTTCTTTTAATGTGAGTTGCCTTTCTCTACCGAAAAGCAGGCACAGGTGTTACGGACTGATTCTTCCATAGTTCTCTTCAATGCAGGCTTTGCAGCTGCTACAATGCCCAGTTTAGATGTTGAGATACAGTTCTCCTGGCCACAATTTTAAAGGCCTCAAGAGTCTCCAAGCCTTTAATGGCTGTGCAGCTTACTTTGTGAGCTAAACCCACTGTTTAGCATGGAAATTCCCAGGTGTGAATCTGTGGTACTTTCCGTAAGCTGGGGATTTCTGAAATTTGCAGGATGCCTTGGGGATGGTCTTGGGCTCTTCCCTCGGCGTGTTCTAGTTAGTTAGTTACCTGCCTATGTGGATACTTGCCTGAATATGCATGGAGACCTGGCAACTACAGGAGCTGGCTACCAAAACAATGCACAGCAGGCTTTAGATGTTTGCAGGGAGCATCTTACAGGCACACAGTCTCCATGCTTATGTGTGCAGATCTCATGTGAAAGTTTAACACCAGGTTTGACCCCACAGTTACAGCACACAAGAAAGGCTGTTGGAAGCAGCGGGGCAGTTACAAGGAACATTTGGTATGAATTTTCCCTTGTTTTGCAGTTAATGAATCATTCCTGAGCCTGCCCTTCCACTATTCTCATTATTTCAGTTTAGACTGTTGGGAAAAAAAGGCTCCTTAGGAGACAGAGCAGTCTCTTTTTATGTATTTAATTTGGTTGGACAGAGGGAAGATGGACTGTGTATGTTGTAGTTGCAAGTATGGCTCTTCCAACAGGGTGCAGTGCACAAGGGCCTTCTGTTTACCCTTTCTTGGAAATTGTTTTCTTCAGCTCTGACCCTCAAGTGTAATGAACCTGATTCGAATAAACCCCCATGGTAAAATTTCTATCTTCTTACTGTCAGTTAAAAAAAAAAATCCAAAAAAA
>VXAD01001026.1:206589-306791 GCA_013399195.1 Dicrurus megarhynchus | reverse complement strand
TATGCTATAGGACAGCAACATTATAATATGTTTACATAATGGCACATAGTGTTTCTGCAACCTATGGAGCCTTTTTTTTTTTCTTTTTTTGGCTTGGTTTCTGCAGGAAGTCCAGCACTGTCACTGAAATATAAGGAAGTGAGCTCCATGAAAGTATTGTTTGATACCTTTGATAATAAACATTGACATGTATTTTAATAACTGCTTTTTTATACTGTTTATGTTTTATGTTCTCATCAGATTCTAGAATTAACCTGGACTGATTATTCATTTCCTTATCAGGCAGGATAAGGAAAATCTTTACTTTCTCTTTATATAATTGTTCTCATCTTCATCTAGGAAAGGTATAAATTAATACCTTTGTTCTTCTTTTTAGCAACATAGTTATAAAAAGAAAAAAGTGGAAGGAGAAGGGAACAAGGAGAGGAGAGAAGAGAGGAAGAAAGAGAACATTTGCTGATACTTGTTCTTTTAATGTTCACATTATTCACCTGGAAAAAACACAGCAACTAAACTTGTATTTTTGGGACTGAATATTCACTGTGCTGGCTTTAAAAACTTGGAAGCACACTTTGCATAATTCTTATATATAAAGAAGCCTTGGAAGGTCAGCCCAGTGAGTCTGGTGGATGCTGCTTACAGTTTCAATTGATTCATTGATGACCCAAGAAAATGCGTGTAAGTGCAGTGTCCCTTACATCCCTTTGGTCCCTTATGGCAAAGCTGCTTGTGGAGTGGTTGCAGCTGGAGTCAATGTGATCAGAAGTATGCTCTTCTTCAGTCATATATTTCTACCTCTTTTTTAAAAATAAAACCTTCTGCCAAGAAGATGGAAAAAAAGTCTACTTTGTTGTCTTAGCTTTTTTTCCCCTAATATCTATAGTAAAAATTAATATTAAAGATAAAATATTATATAGAAATACATAACAAAACCCAGAAGCATGATGTTATTCTAGCCTTTGCATTGGCTGTAGCTGATCATTAGCTTCCATTGCTGGTGTTTAAGGAATAATTCAGTAGTACCTTCAGCAGCCAGACAAAAGGCACACTGAGCGACCAGGTGCTGCTTCTATGAAAGGGATGAGCAGCTCAAAGATGGGGATAAATGTGGAGGGGAGAAAAACTATTACTAGCAGACCAAAGAGATAGAGAACATAGTTTGGCTCATTTTCATGGAGTGGTTGTTTTTTTTCTTACAGTATTCTTCAGACAACTGTGATTTGCATGTTATTTCAAGAGTTACTTAAACAGATTTTTTTCTCAAAGGGGAGGTTTATGAGAGGTTTGCATTGTTTAGAGGGGGAAAACTTAGCCTTAGTCTTAGCCTTCAAGCCTGAACATCTGATGGAGTTGAAAATAAGCTGATGCTGCAGTGTAAAAATATTGGAGTTTGGTGATGTTTGCTTTTGCTTTAAAAAAACCCAAAACGTCCTTTTAGTTAAGGCTCATTAACTACAAAATTTGCACTTCAAAGATTTCAGTACAGGAGAGGGGTCTAAAGTGACAAGCCAAGGCTTGTGAACTTTTCTTAAATTTGTATTATTTCATTTTACTAACTTTTTCCCTCCACAACCTCACTCTCCTGCCCCAGTTCCCTTTTATGTGTATTTCACCTAACTGTTTAATATTGACTGTAAGTTCTCGTGGGAAGATGTTATTACCTTATTGGTTCGATGCCTAGTGGGATGGAATCTTGATTCTGGATTGGTATTTATATTTAACATAAATCTATGTTTGTCATAAACCAGATAATTGTTCACTGTTAAACTGACTGAGTATAGCAGGTCATTTCAAAATCTTGGTCATGAAACTGTTAAATCCCTCAAATACCAAAAAAAAAAAAAGCCATAGAGAAACTTCTGAACCAAAATTTTTGAATCTTTGCTTGAAAGAAATTTGGTATTTCACCTTTTTTCCTGGTCTGAGATGAAAATATTTAAGTTCTGATCTTTAAATGTTTGGAATTGAGTAGACTGACATTGACTGAGGAAAAACATTAAAGTTTTGCAGGAGCACTGAGGTATTGTTTAAACTGGTCAGGATCTTGGATTTACCCTTCAGACCAAGTGCTTTTTCATTACTGCTGTTTTTACAGAGTTACAACAAACTGAATATTGTGAATATTATCAACTGTTGTAAAGCAAACATGGAATTCCCTGACAGACAGATAAACCAAGACACTGGGCATTGCAGTTTTTTTGGCTGCTTTGTTTTCCTCTGGGGAAGCAGAACCCTTAATTTGGAAGAGAAAGACTGAAAGCCTTTTCCTGCATTTGTCTTCTGCCTTTTCCTTCATTTGTTTTCTGAGGCCATGTTTTGAGGAATTTGGGTGGGTGGTCTCTGCATTATACTTTGCTCATTTGCATGTACTCTTTATTACTTTTTCATCTGGATTTGTGTGTGTAGAGGCAGTTAGGCTGCCACAGTTGTTCATGGGCATCAAAACCTAGTTGTTTAAATACAATTATAGCTTACTATGTTAAACTTCTTGAGAGATAAACTTTAATTTTAAATTAATTTGAATATTAAGGTTAGAAGACCCTGAACAGTCAGAATTCAGCAGCAGGAACCAGAAACAACAATTTCCAGTTGTACTAAATATCAAACTGTGACAAAATAAAACCCAAATGTTCTTTCACTCAGCTGTTTTGCAGCATCCCAGAACACTACCTTTCCTTCAGGCCCCATGTTAAATGTGATTACAAATAGAATTTGGCCCTTCAGGACTCTGTATAACACTGAGTGCAATATTAGTGTTGTAATGTTAGTATTTGATGACAGGAGTAATTCTCAGAAAACGCCCTTTACATGACACTGCCATATTTTAATTTGATTAAGAGAAGTCTGCATGTTTTTGAAGTATTTAAAAAGAGACAGAAGAATGATGCCTTTGAACTGGAAGCTAGGAGCAAAACTAAGTTAGATTTTCTATGCCAGCTTTGAATCTAATACCAAGACACATCAGAGTGTCAGTTCAACAGGGCTCAGGAAGCTTAAACAAGAGTCTGTCTCTGTTCTGACTAGCTCAGTGTGACTTCAATCACTTAACTGAAATCAGCTTTAATTTAGGGTCTCAGCCAACATAGAATTTAAATATGTCTTTAATTTTAAGCCTTTAAGTAGTGGGACTAGTGATGTACCTCAAAGAAAGTACGTGCTTATGACATTTGCCAAATTGGAAGCTTATGATGTCAGAAATAAGAAAAACCCCACATTTCTATTCAAGTCACATTTTAATCACACCAGTTTAAAATCTGACAAGCCGAAATAATAATCCATTTCTTACTCTTTAGATATGGCCTAGTGGTAATTGTAGCAAAAACTTAAAATTCTCAAGATACCTTGGAAAATATCAGCTTCTCTGTATTTTGTTAGATTAAATAAAACATATGCATGTTTACTAGTGGATATCCCATTTCTTTCCTCTGGGCCAAGAACACTGTTGGAGGCGTATATTTTGGAAGCAATGAATATTTTTAAAGATCTCACTTTCACTATAAAAGCCTTGTCATATAATTAGGGAGATTTCAGAAAAATATGTCTGAATTAAGTTCTAGAAATTTGGAAGACAGATACTCAAAAGCTGAATGGCATAGCCTGTTCACTAGCAGTGCGTGCTAGAGAAATGCATGCCTTTGAAAAGCGTGTCAAACCTTTGAAAAGATCTCACATGAAAAAAGGTCACTCTTACACAACAGCCTTTATTAACTCATTTTGGCCACCTATGCCCTGGCCACCATTCTAAAACTTTGTCCGCTTTTGTTTCCTGCTTTCCCAGAGAGGCTTAGACTTACCAAGGCTGCTTTACAGTGTGTCAGTTTTGTTTTGTGGCAGGCTTTCTTTTCTAGAGGAGCTTCTATGATTCTGATGGTTCTTGGAGTGGTGAGCTGCTGCCTAGACCGGGCTTATCTGCACTATTTTGTCTTGGAAAGTGCTCACTCTGCAGCTCCTCCTCGTGCGTGGCAGCCCCATGACAACTCTCACTGAGTGCTGCACATCAGGGATGCAGTTCTTCAGCCTGAGATTCAAGTATCTTTTCACCCTTTTAGCAGAGATGCTCCATAATATATTTATACCATAACATTTCTAAATAATGAAAAACTTAATATTAACCATCAAAATATAGTAAATGAGATTTCATGTAGCCGGAAACTTTGTCCAAGAAGACTCTGAAATCTGAAATGGTCTTAAAAAATTAATACATTAATATATTTACATAATAGATTACATTAACTGCAATATAGTAAACAGAATTATAACTAGTTGTAGTGTGGAAGTATAGCTGAGAAAATGTGTTTCCAGTCAGCTGCTTGTATTCAGCACTCCTTTTGCTTGCAGGCTTCTCATCAGTGGGTACTAGAAACATAGATTTCATTATTGACCTCATGGAGGTGGTGATTAATCCTTTTTTACTTTCAGAAGTGGAAATCTGAACACGTATGTCAATTTTTTGTGGCTAGCAGGCTAACCACGTCTCTCTTTTGCATACAGATGCTTTTCAAATCCCATTAGGTGTCATAGATGCTATTTTTTTTTTTCGATTGCAAAGGTTAAAAGATCTCAGGAAGATTTATCAAAAAAGTTTTTTAAAGCTTCTTTCTGGATAAATAATAAAAATGTTAGATACACTGAAATGTAATATATAATTTAAATATGATAATCATAATGACATTATTTAATGGAATCTTTCTTTCGATGTAACGGAGCACAGAAAAATGAAATCCCAATTTCAACTGGGAAAACAAAAAAAGCACAGTATAAGTAAAAGTATAGTCATATGACCATATTTGATTCTCATTTTCTGCACAAATCCCTTTGCAGAGATTACTAGAAGCAGATTATACATGGTATTTCAATCCAAAATTCCCATTCACTCTCTTTCAATAGTTACACAAGTCACGAGTAACTGTATTACTCCTTGACTGGCTGATGCATGAAACTTATTTAAAAATTAAGTTTTCCAGTTATAAATAGGATAGAATTTTCAGTTTTGGTAAACACACATAAAGTGTGAGGTTTTAATTGAGGTAAAAGCATTAGCACTAATATAATTGCAGTATGAATTACAGACAATTCGATAATAGAGATTAATGATTAGTTAGAACGAATTAAGAGAAAAAGTCTACTATGTGTTTGAACTCTAGAAATAGTACTACAGTTGGCCTTTAAACTCCAGAGAAAAAGGAGTTACACATGATTCAAAAAATACACATTTATATTCACGGAAGCCTTTCTGACTTGAACCATTTTCAAGTTTATTGGAGCAGGTTTTTTTTGCATTAAGCTAGGGAAACTGTGTTACAGTGTTTACAGGAAGAACATATGGGATTTTCTTTTTGACCAAATACTTATCAAAGAGAGGAAAAGAATAAACCTGGACTACTTTATCTTTCTCATTAGAGCCTGTCCCAAGCTGTCCAAACCTTTATGATGACTGACTCAAGGAACAGTGGTGAATTCTCTTTTTTGTAGCTATATGCTTCTTCTAGTTATATGTTTATTCTAACATTAGAAAGTTTTACCACATTTCAAAAGGTAAAACTACTAAAGCAAATCAAGATACAGTGTTCTTAAACAACTCAGCACTTCATAATCTTCTTGGCAGGGACATCAGTCAAAGATATCAGCGTCTGAAAAGCATTAGGCCAATTTAAACAAAGCAATATTTTGGCAGATTTTCTAACTGGTATTATGCCAGGTCTTTTTCCCATGCAAAGTCATTTGGAGTCATTTTGCTTTCCTACCTATAATGTGCAATAAATGCATAAAAGTGATAGAACTTTCAGTATATGCTAGTCACAACACTTCAGGTCTTTCTTGGATGTAATGAGTCAGATAAATTAATTTTCAGTAAATGGCTGGATCTGAAAAGAATGTGGCTTGCAAAAATTAATTTGCTTTGTGGGGCCATTAGCAATCACTAGCAATACTGACATTTAGATTTGCTGAAAACTAGGCAGAATCATTCACAGTGATAGTTATGTTCAGACTAGTAATGAGATGTGTTAGGGAGGAATGGAGAGAGATCTTTGAGTGACCAATGTATGAGGAAAGTGTGAACTGTGAGTTTGAACTTTATCAGACACCAGGAAAACCCACTTTTTAGTCAAACTTGCTCTCTACTAGACAGCCCTGTTATGGTTCAATAAAGCATTCAGCCAGCCACAAGACACAAAGCCACTGGAAATCAAACATTAATTCATATGGGCCACTGGAAATCAAACATTAATTCATATGGTCATGGAACAGCTTTAATTTTGTGTAATTACCCTCAAATGGGAAACATAAACACTTTCCTCCTGTGAGCTTAGGCAGCATGATGTGCTATTTAAGGCACAATAGCTTTGCAAAAGGTAGGTCATGCTGGAACTGCCCGGTTGCTTTCTAAGGCCTGTTTACATTTTTTTCTACCTTTTGGTTATTTAGAAGATGTATGTAAACTGACATTACAGAGACACACTAAATAAATTCACATTCTTGCCCTAAGTTCCTCCTAATGGTTTCTCCCGTGAACCTGCTTTTGCTGCATCTTCTGTTTGCTGCTTGTCTCATTTTTCTTGTAGAGAGGACAGGAAATTGAAGTTCTGGTGGGTGGGTGTAACTATAAACCCAGTATTTTTGTAAGTATAAGTTGCTTATTATCCTCTTTCTTTCCACCTCTTCAGGACTAGTATAGGTTTTCTGCGTGAGCACAGGGAAAAAGGTGTACTACAAAGCCACCTTCCTAGCACTGTTTTCCTTTGAATTTGCTCCCTCTGTGGCTGTCAACCCTCATGCCTAGGAGATTACCTGATCATTACCTTCATGTTACCTGAAAATTTAATTCTGACTACCCCTATTTGTCACTGGTAATACAGGAGCCTCAGTGATCTTAGATAAGTGACATACAGGGGAAGATACACCAGAGTTTAAATCACGTATGACAACTGTGGCAGTCACTGCCCTCCTCAGCTACACACTGTGACTTGGCAGGACTCTGCTCAGGGCACAGCTCAGGTCTTTTGTTTCGCAAGTGTTTTTATGTGTAACCCCAAAGCAGTAATTTACTCTGGGTGCAAAGGCTTTCTGCTGGACATCTTGTTCACCATATTTATTTATTTATCTATTTAATGAGCAAAGAACATTTTCCTTAGTGGCATGCTAACATGCCCTATTGCTGGTTCCCTGACAGCTCTGGTTGTTATCTTAAATACTGTTGCCTGAGTTTTAAACACTTTGTTTTGAATTCTTCAGAAGCTTGATTTTTAAGCTAAGTAGGCAAAACACAGTGGTCTTTAAAAAGAAGGACAATCTCTTTGAGATGTAAGAAGTTTTTTTGTTACATTTTAAACTACGAGTTGAAGTGAAGTAGAAGTTTGGGACAGGGGGCATTCAGGAGGGTAAGGTACCCCAGATAAATACTTGATCAAAAATATTTACATATTGCAAGCTCAGATTTAAACTACATTTGCCTATTTTTAATCTAATTTTTTTCCAAGATGCAGTGTTTGTCAGAATGATCTACCAAACCAAACGACAGCAAAGTACTGACTGGCCCCATGTCTGACACCTGAGTGTTACTGATGGAGAACAGTAAGACCAGCTTATGAAAACACACTCACTTGGTATAAACTCCCAGCTTCCGAAAATCTTTGTCATAGGAACTGGTTGAGATAGATACGGTGTCATTATTTTAACCGCTGCTGTGG
This sequence comes from Dicrurus megarhynchus, assembly GCA_013399195.1. Lineage (NCBI taxonomy): Eukaryota > Metazoa > Chordata > Aves > Passeriformes > Dicruridae > Dicrurus > Dicrurus megarhynchus. The sequence continues at coordinate 299,103 of VXAD01001026.1, read as the reverse complement.
GTGTTTTCTTCAAAACTTTGTATAATCACATTTTGGATCCTGGAAAACATTCAGCATCCACAAAGTCTGTGTCAAACCAAAAGTGTGTTGGAAGGACTGCTCCTTTCCCACCTCATACAACACTTGGACAAAAACAGAGCAAAAGCTGTTTGTCGATATAGTGGACTCCTTCTGGAAAGAATCAAAATAGTTTGAAAAATTTATTTTAAAACTGATACTAGAGTTATTTTTATAATTATTATGTAACTTTTGCTGACAGCAAGCTACCTTTTCATAAACTATAATATGAATGGTAGCAATTATTGCTCTTGTTTTTCATTTGATACAGAATAATTTTGTACACTATGCAAGAAATCATGAATTTTGTTTGCCATCTTTTTTGAGTATTTGCCTCTTGGCAGGAGTCTTGTGTGACAGGCACTTTCCACTTTAGAGCATTTATTTTTGGATCTGAATATCCAGTACCATTATTTAGACAGAAATAATATCTTTCCAGTTACTGTAGAGGTATAGACTCAAGTTTTCTACACTAAGAGATCCAAAGGTGTGTCCTGAAGTCTTAAAATCTTTTTGGTGAGTTGTACATTTTTCTGCCTGGGGCGTATTCTGAGAAGCTGCCACTCTCGCCTGTGAAGAGAATGGCATGGATGGCACTGGTCCAACACCTGATCTGGGAACTTAATATTTGGGGCTCTTACTTAGGGGAGAAAGTACTTTAGAGAGCTGCTTTTAAAATGATTTCAATGGAAACGGAAACCACAGAATAAGCAAAAGAATAGAACTTTAATACAGATACTGTGTGAAAGATGTGAATAACAGCTGAAGATTTAACTTGTAAATAATTTTACAAAATGGCCCCCATTAAGAACTTTAGGTTACTTCAGCCCCTCTAGAATTCTCTGTATATCTTTGCTACCTGTTCTTTAGATTTGGAGCAATCTTTTACCTCTCTCAGTACAGAATATGGAGTTTGGGTGCCTGATGTAGGAACTTGCTAGATGTCTATCATGGAAGGATTAACAGGACATCTGTGCAGAGGTAGAACAGATTCTTGAGAGGAGATAATTAATTTACTAAAATAAAATTTAGTAACTTGTCTGCAAATTAAAAGGCTGTCTTACATAACAAATGGTAAAGATGTGAGATAAACAGAAAATTACTAAAAAACAGACTCAGGGCCAGTGCCTGCTCTCCTTTTTCTGTGGCAATCACACTGAAGACAGCAGGATTTCCCTAGTCTAATTGTGAGCAGAATTTGGCCCTCAAATGAAACAAACATCTGGAATAATACTAAGTTTATTTACATAGCCACCAACTTCCAACCCCTCCAAGGCGCTCAAGGCAATGCTCGAGAAAGCAAATTGCAATAATAAATGAAATAGATAAAAAATAAATTAAAGCATCATAGAACACAGAAAATATCTTGGAAGAAAATTATTTTTTCCAAGAACAGCTTCAATTGAGCTGAACCGGACAATGAAGACCAAATTTTTTAGTATACAGCTGCATTGAAAAGCCTGCAATGAACGTGTAGAGAAAAAATAAAAATGCCAAGCAGGACACTGAAGTGTGAACAAGAAAAGTTTCTATAGGCATGTCAGTGATGAAAGGAAGACAAGGGAAAATGTGGGCCCTCTTCAAGAAAAAATGGGAGACCTGGTTACCCAGGACCTGGAGAAGGCTAAGGTACTCTATAGCTATTTTCCCTCTGTCTTCACCATCGACTACTCCAGCCACACCAGTCACAGAAGGGAAAGGCAGGGACTGGGAGAATGAACAGCTCACTGTAAAGAAGATTAGGTTCAAGACCATAAAAGGATCCTGAAGGTCCACAAGTCCATGGGACCTGATGAGTGCACCCACAGGTCTTGGGGGAACTGGTGGATGAAGTGGCTAAGCTGCTGTCCATCATATTTGAGAAGTTGTGGCAGTGAAGTTCCCACTGACTCGAAAAGGGGGCATCTAACTCTCACTTTTAAAAAAGGAAAAAAGGAAGACTCTCATTCAAAGAGTTGGAGTCAAGAGCTCTATGTCCACAGGGAGACCAATGGTGAGTGATGTTCCTCAGGCATTGGTAGTGGAACCAGCACCGTCCATATCTTTGTTGGTGATATGCACAGGGGGATTGAGTGCTCACTTGGGAATTTTGCTGATGACACCAAGCTGTGTGGTGCAGTCACACACTGGAGGGAAGTGGTGCCATCCAAACAGAACTCGGCAGGCTTCAGAGGTGAACCTGTGTGAATGTCATGAAGTACAACAAGGCCAAGTGCAAGGTCAGGCACCTGGGTCAGGGCAATCCCAAGCACAAGTACAGGCTGGGTAGAGAATGGATTGAGAGCAGCCCTGAGGAGAAGGACTTGGGGGTCTCGGTGGATGAGACGCTTGGCATGAGCTGGCAATGTGCATTTGCAGCCCAGAAAGCCCAGCTTGCCCTGGACTGCATAAAAAGCAGCGTGGCCAGCAGGCCAAGGGAGGGGATTCTGCCCCTCTACTCTGCCCTCATGAGATCTGACCTGGAGTGCTGCATCCAGCTCTGGGTTCCCCAGCTGAGGAAGGACATCGACCTGTTGAAATGAGTCCAGAGGAGGGCCACTAAGTTGATAAGAGGACTGGACCACACCTCCTGAGAAGAGAGGGTTGCGTTGTACAGCCTGGAGAAGAGAAGGCTTTGGGGAGAGCTCCCAGCAGACTTCCAGTACCTAAAGGGGGCTACAAGAGAACCAGAGAGGGAATTTTTGCAAGGGCAGGTAGTGATAGGGCAATGGCTTTAAACTGAAAGAGGATACGATTACGTTAGACATTTGGAAGAAATTCTTTCTTGTGAGGGTGATGAGGCCCTGGCACAGGCTGCCCAGAGAAGCCGTGGATGCCCCATGCCTGGAAGTTTCTAGGATTAGGTGAGATGGGGCTTTGGGAAACATGGTCTAGTTGAAAGTGTCCCTGCCCAGAGCATGGGGGTTGGAACCAGATTATCTTTAAGGTCCCTTCCATCTCCAGCCGTTCTATGGTTCTATGGAGAATAGTACATGACAAGAGACAAAAAGGAAAGTAATTTCAGTGTCATGGGCAGGATGTTCTGACTATTTGAAGGCTTTTACTCTAATGAAGATGTGTAGATAAACATTTGGCAGGGTAGTTGCATTGGAAATCTAAATACGGTACCTAAAATGGAAAAATCTCACTGTAGCTAGCAGACATTGAAACAATAATCAATTTGTCTTTTTTTTTTTTTAATCTAGTTAATTATGAACATATATGGAAACCAGAACAATCCCTGCCTCTGTGTGTATCTATTAATCTGCCCTTGTGAAAAACAGTATGACTCTGTGATCTCCTATATGCATTTCTCCAGTATTGCTTTAGCAGTTAGGGTGACATGCACTTTGAAGTCTTATACTCTGGGATTTTTTTGTTCTCAGAGAGAAGTCTAAAAAAGTCTTGAGAGTTTGACATAATAGGGCCTAACTGCACTGCAACTTCTCAGAAGTAATGAGTTCAGAGCAGTAAGACTGTTGTTGCACAACTCCCTCACCAACGTAATCATAGCCATTTATTTTCTTCTAGTATCTAGATGAGAATATCCAAGGATATTTTGTTTTTATGATCACATAATATGATTACATAGCTACAGAATTTTCTTGTTTTCTTGCTTCAGACATATAACCTTTCACTTTCCTTTGCCAGTGCATCAGAGAGAAGTGAGTCTTTGTTTTTAAATATTTAGGAGGCTGAAGGATCACCATAGCTACAGACTTCAGCATCCCATGACGATTTCACACACAGTGTTTGATCTGGACTCTAGTAAGTCACAGAAGTCAGATGTTAAAATTAGCATATTTCTGTTCGAATAAAAATGCACATTTTGTTTGATATTCACGTGCCTAAGGATCAAAGTTACCTTTCCTTCATGGAAAAAAGTTATAAAAAGGAAAGACACAAAATAGAGTATTTATAAAAACCAAAAAAAAAAAAGAAAACCTTTAACTGTCTAAAAAATTTCTAAAGTATGTGATGGAGACAAAAAACACAGTGGTATTTTCTGGCTTAGAGTCTGTGTTGGCATGATGTTTTAGAATCAGTTGTGGCTTTGCCACATGTAGGTAATGCAGTCATATCACACACTTGCCAATAAAAACTTTCCTAGCACTACAGACCATCATACACTCACTGCAGATCTGTGCAGGAAGGGTAAATCTGTTCATAAACAGGAATGTCTTCAATAGTTAGCTACATCAGCATATATGCATACAGCTATGCATTATGTAGCCCAGCTGATAACACTGACTATTATTAAGGTTTTCTGACACGTTCTCATAAAGAGCTGGAGGCTGTTTCATAATGACTTTGCCAAAGTTTGACCATTTGAGTGGAAGTTTTCCAAGCTGGAATAATTTTTTGAAAATTTCGCCAAAATTGCCATAAATTTCCAAGAATTATGTTTAAAAATGTTTTCAGCCTTTAAAATTATTTCGATCATCTTCTCTTAGAAAAGTTCTAGCATTGTTTTCTCAAGAGAAGTGATTTGAGATTTGGAGGAATGATGGCTCTTGTGTCAAGTGTGTGTTTTTAAATCTACCTATGAAAGTGCACCCATCATTGATATATTTATGAGCCTTTGCGAAGGCACATTCTATACAATCTCAGAAAATACCTGTTGCAGTTTGGAAACTGAAACTTCCCAGCAAGTTTTCACTCAGAAGGCAGGTCTGCTCCCTTCATATCTGCTGACTGGGCTATGAGTAATTGATTCTCGCAGGTAAGCACGGGGCCGCATATATATGACACACTGGGGTTCTGGGGTCTGTTGCAGGTTCACCTTCAGAAGAGTCTGAAGTTCTCCTGGTATTTTCTACCATTTAAACCTGCTGCACCATCCTCAAGCAATCCAGCTCAGTCATAGACTTTTGTCTTGCTGCAATCACTTTGTCTGGCCAGTCTCAGTTCTATCCCCAGTCTCGGCCTCCTGCTGCAACATTTAGCTGAGTCTCTTTCTCTTGCACAGACTCCTCTTTCATTCCTCAGCATGGTTTCACCTTAGCTTCAAACCCATTGTAGTTTCACCCCTGCAAAAGCTCCTTGAAAAAGTATTCTCATTCATTGTTGAATTGATTCAGCCCAGAACAGGTACATCCTGTGCTGAAATATTCCATGAATCTATTATAAAGTTTGGACTACCTAGGTGGCTTCTCATTTTACTGCTGAGCTCGATGGCACTGGTTGGGATAGTTTCTGGAAGGAATGAGGGATGGATAGCTAGTGACCACTGACACAATTTTCAGTTACCCAGATATTCTGCCCAAAATATATGGCTGGAAGAAGGAAGGAATTATCTTTAGAGAAGGATTTATTGCATGCTATTTTGAATGCATCTTGAATCACTCACCAAGTTAGTAGATAAAGAAGTTGGCATTATTTCATGTTGAACAGTGAAGAAGGGTACAATGGTATTAAGAGGAGCAGTGGATGAATACTGCTGCCTGAGATGAATTGCCAGTGCCTCACAGATGCCATGAGCTTGTGTAACTGGGTACAGAATGCTGTTGGCGTCAGCTGGTAGTGTGTGGAGACAAGGAAGCAGGCACTACCTTTGCCTAGGAAAGGCTCTGACCTTTGCAAATGCCATAAGGAAAGGGAGATTTAATATCTCAGTTTTTCCTCATGATAATGTTTTATTAACCCTGTCCAAAGATGGCTGCTGTGGACTTCCCAAGCACTGTGGGCATTGCAAAGAAGACCAGGTCCATAGTAATGTAGACAACTCTTTAGGTCATTACTAAGCTGTATAAAATGATGTAGCTGAAATATAGCCCTATTACCTGATTTTTCATCTGAGTAGAAATACTTCATTGGTCTATACTGATCTTTGAAAGGGTAAAGGACTTAATATGTAGCCATGATCATAGTTAGGATTGTTGTGCTAAATGAAGTTGGCAGGGACTCATTTATCCATCCAGAAAGACTGTTGATTATAGAACTTCCAATTTTACCAGGGTGTTTTTGGAAACTGGTTGTGACATGAGCATCCACATTTAAATCTGGGAAAACTGCAGCGAGGTTTTCAAGGAGTAGAACATTTTTTACATGTAAGAATTAATTGCTGATGTCCCTGTGGCTTTAGGGTTACGTCAGGAAGCTGTTAAGCACTAGATCTGTGGGTGACCTAGTTGCTAGATCTCCAGAGGGACATAAAAAGAGATGGCCTCTGAGAAGACCTGCCATCAGTGTATACTAGGAAAGACATGAATATTCCAAAGACTGAGCTGAATAGACTGCCTGAAAAAAAATTATACTGAGTTAGGGCTAACACTTGGGACATCTGTGGATTTCTACCAGGATGGTGTAAAGGTCTGATAAAGCTGACTCTGCTGGTTTGAATTCCCCCAAAGCTTTTACCATAAGTTAGAATCTTCTAATAATACTTGTGGAAACTACAGCAGCACAGACACATGTAATGTTGGCCTTCATCGTTTTTGGGAACTCTAATTTTTTCTGAAATACGAACACCAGATTAAGTGAGAAAGAGAAGCAGGAAGCTAGACTGTCAGGACTGGGATTAAGAAAAGACATGAAAAAGATAAATAGCAGCTTCCCTGGCACATAGGAGAACCCCATCTGATAAATGAGTGGGAAAGTCCTCTTACCCTTCCTCTGATATTTTTTCTCCACTTCTCTGAAGTAATGACAAGAAATTTAAGGCCAGCTATTCTCTAAGGGCTGGCATCAAGGAAGGAGTAGGGATATGATTTAGTATATAGACTCCCTTGAACTTTAAACCATTCATCTTGTAAAGGGGACAGAGTTCACGTTTTTTCAAATGGTGTTAGGCAGTATTGTTTCTGTTTTCTCTTTTCTTACTGACCACAATCCTCACTTCTTTGTCTTTCAGAGCTGTGTGGGAAAAAGGAAGGTGTCAAATGATCTCACTGCCGGGCAGAGCTCATCAATCTGTTACTGATCCTTCTCCTCCCTGAGATATTTCTCAGGAGGAAGCATTCTTTTGATAAATTTTGAGCAACTCAGTGGTTCAGGAATGCCACCAAACAATTTCTAGGTTTAACAGAGATGTTTCTTAGTTTACATGTGGGAGTAAGATTCAGCGCTAAATGTCAAGAAATTGAAACTGATCTGCTCATACTTTGTTATAAAAGAGCTACAGTATCAATATATCTGTTATGCATGTATCAAGGTGAGTTAGTGAGCCACTGAATAGGATATACCTTCTACTTTTCTGCCCGAAATAAATTCTACATCATCCAAACTAGAAAAGATAAACCAGACCCCCCCCACCAGGGGCCAAAAATTCAGGCAACACTTTACCAATATCCCTTGTGACACATAAAGGGTCGAGTGTTGGTTGAAAGTGAAAGAAATACTAAAGGTTACAAATTTGAAACAGATTTTAGTCTTAAATTTGGGACTTGGATGCCTTTTAAAAGCCTAAGTTAGAGTTTAACCAGAAATGGGCTTTATACTTACATTGCTGGCTGGTTTTCTTCAGCCTTATCCTTCCTGTCTTGGATGAATAAGACAAGAATCAGATCAACAATGGGAGGATAAGACAAATTTATGAGGTTCGGATTGGTACCTGGGAAGGTTATTTTCTGCTGCAGACATATGTAACAGGCACAAGACACGACCTGTCACAGCTGAATAAACTCTGAGAGATCTCATCTGAACCTTCTAAAAATAAATAAATGTAAATTTTTTGGGGGAAAAGATTTCATGAAGTACGTTCTCTAAGATGTAACATATCTAGAGTAACATATTCGGAAGACATCAGCTTGCACTCAGTGGCCAATAGTAAAACATTTATGAACACAAAATTGTTGCAATTAGAAACTTAACAAATCAAAGTCTTGGAGTTAAACAATATTTGAATAAGGTCTGTAAAGCATTGATGGCAAGAAAACGTTTCAACAGAATTCTTAACCATTTTTTCTTTTGTGACACGTCTCCAAGAAAAATATCCAGTATTTTTGGTGAGATTTTCAGTGAAGGCAAATTGAGGTAAATACATGTTGGGAGAAAACTTATGGAAAAAGACCTTCTCCCCTCCCAGGCATGAAGGATGAAGCATCCCATGTACTCAGCAGGACGTTCCATGAACATGTATTCCAGACCAGGCCTTAGACCATGTGCAGTGGTATTAATCAGCCCAGGTGCAGTACAGCTATGTTGCCATGAGAATAACACACTGTTTGACATACTTTACAAATACATTCTGTTCCTCTGTGATAAAATATTCCAACAAAATAGCTAAGACCTTGTAATAAGAAGGAGAAAAAAATGGTACCCACAGTAAATGTATACCTCACATCTCTATACCTTAAATTCACTCTATAAGGGGAGGTATTTCTTCCTGTGCAAACACATAATGCTGCTCTGGTAATACGTCTGAAATGACAAAATGCTGCCTGAGCTGAGGTGATGTGCAGAGCTAGTGTAATCTTCAGCCAAGGGCACAGAGGTGAGTGGCATGGGGAGTATTCATATCCAGCCACTCTTGATGCACCAGCCTAAATGATTACTTAACAACTGACATTTAATCTCATGCACGTAGAGCCAGAGCAAGAAGCCTTACTTGCTTTATTGTCTCACACCCTTGAAATAATTGAAGCAGCCCAAGTTTTAGTTTGTGTTACACAATCTTGAACTTGTTTTGATCTGGGACTGTGTCTGTTATGGAAATTTTTGGGCATACTGCTGACACTGTGGCACAAGAAGATTTAAGTAGTTTTCCTGTTGCTAAGACTTTTTTTTTTATTGACAGTTCCTGTCAAAAAAGAGGAATCTGAAATGTCATTGTCCACAACTCATACAGAACTAGAAATCTGAAGCCTAAACCAGTGACTCTATTGGTGACATTTGGAACATATTCTTCATTAGTTTTGGCTCATTTTACCTCCCACATAGCTTAATCTACAGGCTCCAGCTATGTTGGAAATGCCTTGTACTATCACTTGCTGAAAGGGAGTGAGGACAATGAAGGGGAGAAATGTGCAACAGCAGATTAGCATGAAAGATTTTGGTAAGTGTGGAAGATGTCAGCATACAGCTCATTAGAGCAAAGATCTAGGGCATTAAACTCTCAAAAGCGATAAAGAAGGGAGATACACAAACATATGTGTGCTGCACACACACAAAAACACAAACGTGCACTCCTCTGGAAGGAGGAAAAGCTGGGGAATTGGCCTGCAGTAAGCAGAGGGTCAGCTAGATTGATTCGAATTCAGGGCCACAGACAGAAAAGGATTTGAGGTGGGTTGACCCTGTCTGGTTGCTGGGTGCCCACCAAAGCTGCTCAGTCACTCCTCTCCTCATCTGGGCAGGGGAGAGGAAAAAAAAAGAAAAGCGAATGGGTAGAGATAAGAACAGGGAAAGATCACTCAGGAATTACACTCATGGACAAAACAGACTCCGCTTGGGGAAAGTAATTTAATTTATTACCTTTCAAATCAGAATAGGATAAATGTATAGTTCTTCTCCCAAGAGTGATACAGAGGTAGAGAGGGGATGAAGAGGAGAAGGAATTTAAAGCTAAAATACCTGACGTACCATGGGCTCTGGAGTGGAAACTGGGCGGGGTTTCAGCATGTTTCTCTCAGTACTTTATGCAGTAAGAAGCTGTACTGAGGAATAGTGAATAAAACACTTGGGTAGGAAGCAGGACCCAGAGAGCAAACTCTGAATAAAATCAAGGAAATCAATGAAAAGGGAATGAAAATGTAGAAGGGAAGAGGAGACATGAGAAAGGAATAGTGTCACCACCAAATTCAGGATACTTATTAACCAAGAATTCTGACTGAATTACAAGCATTCTGTGAATAAATTCCAGCAGCAGTTACAACTTTTTCCAATCTTTTGTGCAGCTGAAAGTATTTCAGAACAATTTGTAACTACTGGGTTTACAAAACTATTAAAAAAAAAAAGAGAAGGAAAGAAACAGTTTTAATAACTCCCTTCTTGTATAGGCTAGCCTGATTCCACAAAAATGCACAGCATCCTCCTGGGGCTGAACTGCTTTTAGCAGAACCTTTTTTGATATTTGTAGATTGTTACATAAAACTTCCATTTACTGCAGATATCCAAAGAAAAGGCCTTTGACCACTACATAGTCTGGTAATTGCTTACATGGAAATATGCATATTGGTATATTGGTATCTATATATATCTATGTATCTATATCTATCTATCTATCTATCTATCTATATCTACACATGAAAGCAAAACCTCCAGTTCCCTACGAAACTAATTGTTCGAAGGATCAAAGACTGAAATTAAGGAATAGTGCTAAGTCATGTCATTTCAAGCCTGTAACCTTCTGTAAATATGGAAACTACCTTTTTTTTTCCTCATCGTCTTAGAAAATGCAGAATGTTTAGCAAATTGAGGTTGATTTATTCAAGGCATTGTTGGTTTATTAACTCAACTCCAGTCAAGACATTAAATGAATACACCAGTAATCAAATCAAAATTTTATCAGACTATCCATTCTTTAAAATACCAAGTTTTAGACATCATAACATTGTCTACAAGATCTTACTCAAAGAAAAGAATAAAATTGATCAAGTGTTTTAGAAGAAAATTAATTTCTTTTGGAATAATGTTTATATACTCTTGTATCTACATACTGTAGTGGCAGGTTATACAGAAATCCCTAAATGCTGGCTCCTTACTTACAGTCTTTGTAATGTACAGTACTTTTGTAATTTCCTTTACAGGATAATGTTTACTTATCCAAAAGTAAACATCATGGTTGTAGAACTTGTACGTGGTTTATTGTTCACCTACCTAGAGCAGTATCATCCATGCATCCTTTTATTCTCACCCCATTAAGAAAAAAGGAAATTAAATAAGTTTCTTAAATAGCAGCTTTTCAGCTTAAAAGGCATCTCTAGTGCTGCAGTGTCAAACCCCCCATTGCTGAGCAGGGGCTGTATATCTGCTTAAGGTCTTGATGGTATGAGCTGGTGCTCCAAATAGTTGACTGGTCAGACCAGTAGTAGCTGTTTAGCCAAGAACAAATACTTCTTTTCCAAATTAATAAATCAATCCACATATTTTCCCTTAGCATGACTGCCTAGAAACCCACACAGTAAATAGGAAATTGTACTCTTTCATGACATGTTCCAATCTTTTTCAAAATAAGATTGTCTGTTAAGACAAAACCTGAAAAGTCCTTCTCAAACTGAAATTGTTATGATATTAATTATACAATTTACAAGGAAAAAAAAGACTACCATAAAATGAAAAAAAAAAAAAAAATCAGTGAAAAACCAGCATGCAAACAGACAGGCATTTGACACCTATTTCAGTATCAGCTGTCAGCATTTGCTGGTCAAAGGAGGAAATGTTATCATTGGTACAAGACTCATAAACTACCAAGATGCACGCAGATTTTTTGGCCTCAGTAAACTGCCAAGCTACTTACTGGCAGGTCAGTTCAGGAGAAGGAAAATAATATGCTTGGAGGCTGCATTTTTGAATCCAAAACAAACAAAACAAAAGAAAAAAAAATTAAAAAAAGGAAAAAAAAATTATATTTGAACAATACATTTCCATAGCTGTTGTAATCTTACTGTATGGTGACTATGAGGATTTGTTGAACCATAAATGTCAGCTGTATTATTTAAGGTACTGTCCAGTAGCATGTTGGACTCCAGCAGCAGATTGACCTACTGGAAAATAACCATTGGTCTAGGCAATCACCAGCAGTTAATCTAAACCCCAAACATATTTGAAATATAGTCATACAGCCACCAAAACCACAATGTACATATCTGGCCATGGATTATTGTGGGTTTTTCTAAATCTAGTGGTTTATTACTATGGAAAAAATGGAAATAGTTTTATTTGATCAATTGATTTTCAGATCAGGACAGCTACAATGTCTGGCAATCTGATGTTGACCTGGTGACATCAGCAATTGCTGCTTTATAGTCAAAATGTTGTAATTACAACCTAGCTGCTCAGAAGCCAAGTTGAATGACTTGGGCAGGTTTGTTCCTGTTTGCATTTCTAAACTGCAGAACACATTATGCTTGCACATATTTTTATAACAAGGCACAAACACAATGGGAATCTGGAGCATGCTTCATTTGCAGTTAAGGGTTGAGAGGTGAGGAAAAAGCTGGAGCACGGGGAAGCCTAACAGCTGTGTCTTTTCACTGGCAGAGGAATTTGTGTACACTCAAGTAACTGATATTCAGAGTGAATAGTTAGTTTTTTCATGAAATAAAAGAGTGAAAAAGGAAATGCTACTATGCATCATCATGATTGTGCTGGACTCCTGTAAATCCAGCACTGTTATAATATACTATACAAAGTATTTTACATCACTTAATAAAATCTCTAACTTCAGAGGTCATCACTTGCAATCCCAGCTCCCTAACCAACATTATTATTAACATAACCTGGCATTATGTTTACAGTAAATTAGAAAAATTCACTGTAAGCACAGACATAGGAACTAGGGAAAAGATTTCAACTGAAACCATGTGGCAGCCATTCTAGGTTTTACTAAACCAAAAACCAGTTATTTTCAGCTGTAAATCTCCACTACAAGCTGAGGTGAAAGAAAATATATATTTCATAGAATACCAAGTGTAGTAGATCAGTGGAAAATAACTCAGAACTGTATTCAGTCTTCAAACAGCACTCCAAAGGAGCCCTTGGTGGCCAGCCAAAGGATCTAGCTTTCAGTTTGTCATATTTCTCACTGATTTTCAGCCAGTCTTCCACTGTTTCTCTCCCCTGCCCCATCTCATTTCTTTTACTTTTGTCTAATGCTTGATGTACTTTCCAGAAATAGATGTAGAGTAGTCAGGGCATCAATCCACTTAATGAAAAGAAGAGTTGAAGTCAGATGGTGCTTTATAGACTACTATACTAATAGATTGTGTTTTTATGAATTAACAAGCAACAGAATTGTAAAAATTTTTTTTTTTTTGGGGGGGAGGGTGTGATAGCATTCCTCCATTTCTCAAGTGCCTGCACTTCTTTACCACATGCAAAATCAATAAATTTTCAGAACCAAACATTTTGGATGCATTAGATTCTAAAAGTGGCTGGTTTAAAGAAAGGAATGAACATATACTTTATTCAGAGGCCTCCTGTTTTCTCACAGTCAGCAGCCTTAGCAATACTCCTATAGCCTGCTTCTTTTTGGTTTTTTTTTGTTTTTCTGTAACCGTGACAGAGTATCTGTGGCTGACACAGCATAGCTTTGTTTACTTCAATGTTCTGATCTCTCAAAAAGAGTTTTCTAACCTCTTTGTAAGCCTGTGATAGTTTTAGAACTGCATTTAATACCTCCATTTAGAAGCATTATGAAACCGCTTGAAGCATCAAATTTAGAGATTCCTACCAGGAAACCATCCACCCTCATTATTTCAAGCAGTGCCCTTTCAGCATTACACTCACATAGTAGAGGCCAGTGCCAGGAAAGGAGGAAATGTTGTCTCTTTGCTCTAAGATGGATTTGCTTTTGTAATTTTTAAGCAAAACCAGGTGACCTAAAATACTAACCAAACCGAAATTGTGCAGAAGTTCGAGATGCTGTTTCCCTGTGCTGCAAATTAACAGCTAAGAACTCCCACTGCAGACTGGAACAAAGCTTATCGACCCAGGTACAGCCAGGACCTCTCTCATAACCTCTGGTCCACAGCACATGTGTCCCTCTAAAAGCAGCACTTACAGGCATCATTCACCACTTGTGACCCCTGGTACCCCACGTACTTTTGTCTCCACCACAGTTAACACCTTTGCTTCATAGCAGACCTGAGAAACAGCATTATTGACTCCAGGTCTTTTGAATTCATGTTGAATTGAAAAGTTAGTGGCACATTTGCTTTCTATTGGGGAAATTTCCATCAAAGTTGTTTGCAATCTCTACTTCTTCTGTACGTTTTTCTAGGATGTGAAATATTAGCATTAAAAAAAAAAAAGCTAAAAAAATTTAAGAGAATAATAGTATTTAATTTACTCAATCACAGCAAAGCAAAAAGATCAGCAATAGAGCTAAAGGTGACAGATTCCATCTCTTATGTAACACAAAAATTAGTTCATTGTGAGGGAGTTAGGCTTTCAGATTCTCTACATGTATTCAAGGCACTATGATTACTATCACCAAAAAACTCCATGTTCTGTAAGCACAATCTTTTGAGGAACACTGAGAAGAACGTGTACATTAAAACACGTTAGATCAGGAGAAAGGAAGCTGTAGCTGGTAGTTTCCAACTGGGGAAAAATAAATCCATTAGTCTGTTTTTGAGGAGTAACCTGCTTAACAATTTGGTGCCCTAAGAAAAGCAGGAGTTACATCATTCTCTCATTGTTCCTAGAAGAAGAAAACACAAAAACCTTTCAGAGATTTCCTCTCTGACATACTTCATTAGTATGAAATTTAGTAGCAATCTGAAGGTGTTATCAAGGTGTTATAATCTTGGAGACTCTGTTCTAAAATACACGTTTTCCAGGTGTACCTCCTTTCACCGACAGAGCTCAGGTTAGTACCAAAAAGACCAAAAAGAAAACACCCAAAAACCCAACAGCCAAAGCTTTATCTCGATAGTAGCATCATTCCTGCATATCTGTCTTTTCTGGTCCATGACATAAAAACTATTGTCCTCAAAACTCTAACAGTTTTCAGAAATACACAAGTTGGTGATCTAAAGCCTTTGAAAAATCCTTTGTCATGAACCTAATCAAAACTCTATGAATCCTTTAGAGGGTTAAGTCTGAGATGAGTGCATGTGTATGCCTACTCAGCTTGATTCAGCACTGCTTTCAGAAGCAGAAACAAGTGCATGCTGTTGTCTTGATCTGAATTATCTGAGGAACACAGGTGAAAATCATCTCTTCAAACACTAGACATTCCCTAGAGACTTCAGATGGGTGAAAAGATGCAATGAGTGGGGAGCAACATTTTACCACTGAATTACTGCTTGAAACCACACTGATGGATTTCTTACAGGAACCTTTGGAAAGTGTAGGTGTAAGGCTTCTACAGCCAGGCTGTAAACTAGATTGTAAATAACTCTCAAAGAAATTATTCCAAAGCATCCCATGTCTCATGCATTTTTTGAAACAATGTGAAAAAAAGATGGACATCAAGAATAACCTGGTTAGACTGAAAGTAAAACTCTACATGTAAGGATAAAACCTTTCCTATCATGATGTATAGACTGATCGTGCACCCCTTTCTCACTGATTTTCTGGCGGTATTAACCTTACCTCTGAATTAAATTTAACCTGAAATTATTTCATCTTGGTTTTCTATTGCCCTTTTCAATGGAACATTGGCAAATGGTGAAAGGTGAATAAGATCAGCCACATAAACATGTTTCTGTGAAGAAACTATCATGGTAATGGCCCAGAAAAAGTCCTATTTGTGGAGTTATTTAAAACAAAGATGTCATTAACAGAACTTTGAGACAACTAGAAATCAAGGTGGAGTTTAACTGAGACTGAACCACACACAAAGGTTTTATTTAACCCTTTATTTATTTTATTCATCTTCATGTCTAAAAAGTAGGATTTTCAGGGTTATTGAAAATTTCATACAATATGATCAGAGCAACGTGTGGATATTTATTATTGTTTCTGCAGAAACAGTGGAGCTGTAAAAGGTACAAAGAAGGGTGACAAGATGGATCAGAACTATGGTTAAATAAATTAGGGTTTCTTTGGGTTGAAGAAAGGAAAACTGAAGGAGTATAAAATATTAATGTGTATAAGTCTTGAATGAAAAGGAGAAAGTGAATTCATGATGCTTTACAGTTTAAGAACTAAAGAATATGCAATAAAATTACTATTAATGGTTTCATACAAATTAAGCTACACATTCACATGAAACATGAATTTTGGAAGAGATTGCTATGGGCCTCAAATATCCATTTTAGAAGGGATTAGGCAAATTGTCAAGGGTTGGACCTGGCAGAGGCTGCTAAACCTTTAGTAAGTGCACAAAGTCTGTCTACACACATGTAAGTATTTAATTCACTGATTTTTGGAAACTACATGTCTATGAGGAGGAGAACACTCAACCTTTTCACAGGCTGTTCTTACTGTCTTTCCTGGCCGTTGAATGGAGATTATGGAGATGAACCAGTGGTGTGAACCAATAAGATTGTTTCTGAGTTCACATGGTTTTAACATCTCGTGTTAGAGATAGAATAGTGAAGTCAGTGGTCACGTAAAGCACATGTGAAAACACAGTCCCGTGACATGTGGTCCCAGACTAACATATGCAGAGTGCTGACACACTGTTAGAATAATAATAGCTATTTTCTTAATATGAAATCTAGATCCCTGACCATAGTCAATTAGATTAAGTAGGCTTTGACATTCATTTTTTGGTAGAGTCAATGTCTGAATGCCCAAATAGGGAAGTGGGGGTGTCTAGTTTGGGTGGTCATAAACAGATACCTCTTACTGTTGGTCCTGAGGCAAATAATGTCTGTTGCTAGGGGCTTCCAATTAGGGGCTATGATGACAGACAAATGCAGTTTTAGCAAAATATCATACCCAATTCAAAGAAAAGCAGTTTGAATGGTGCTCATGAGCCATTGGTTCAAAGTTGTGGGCAATAAAAAAACACTTCATAAAACACAGTATTTTTTGCCTCACCCTGCCCCCCTCCCCCAAATGACATCTTTATATTGATTACAAGACTTGGTATAAATATATAAAAATAGGTTGAACAGGAAAAGAATGTGTTTTCAGTAAAATATTGTACCACAAATAGAACTGAACATTAAAATACAATAATCCAATGGATAACAAAGAAACATGAGATACTTTATCAAATACTTTCCTCTGACAATTCCACTGAAACTAAAATTATTTTACGGGTTTAAAGCAAATTGTAGAATGAACTTAGCAGAGAAAATTAACATTTAAACACAGGATATACACCAAAGTCAGGATATATAGATGGAGCCATAAAAATGAGTGATTCTCCAAAGCCAAATTGCTGTTTTCTATTTTAATAATCTCACAATCCACTACATATGAGCAAGTCCGGCTTTGGAGTTTGGTGTGTTAGCAGAGGGATTGCTGGCTTCAAGATTAGTTTTACGTGATTTTTCTAGGAAAAAGAAACAGCACTGCTGAGCCACCGTAGTCTGCAGGTCTAAGTCCAACTCCTCATGTGCAGCAGACCAGTGTCAGGTGCATCAAAGATGAAGAGTGGCATAGTTAGTCTGCCATTTTGAACCTTTTGGCTTTAGAGGTTCCCAGCATTTTAGAATAAAATATCTCAGCCTCAACACTTGAGAAAACTATCTCTTTAAGGAATTATTTGGCTGATGAAGTCCATCAGAGCCTAAAACTTCTTTTCCTGTTTTTTACCTCTGTCCATCTGCCCAGCTCACTCCATTAATCTCTTTAAGGTAAAAATACTTAATTTTTGTATATGTGATGAAGAGTTCGTTTTGTTCTGAGTCCATTACTGCTCTGAATATTTACTTTAGGAGTAAGACAACTGTTATATTTGCTTCAGTTTGCCTAAAAGTAGAAAATATTTGCCTTATTAGCATTGCTGATGTCCACGCACAAACAGCTGTGTCTGTGCTTTCCTGTGTCTTACCAGAGCTCACTAAACTAATTTGGAAGATTTTATGGTGTCTTTTTGAGAGGAAGACCAGATGAAAATAAGAGGAACCTACTCCCCTAGTACTGAACACCAGTTGAAAACTTTTGTTTGTTAAATATGTGTTTAGCTATGCCTAAAGAGCATGCAATATACAGTTTTAATGTAACTGTGGGACTGAGAGGCCAAAAAAAGAAATGGGCTGCAGGGAAGGGCTGGGAATGAGAGTATGCAAAAAAACTTCCATCCCCTTTGTGCCCCTGCCAACAGGCAGACTGCAAAGAACTGAAGTTCTGAGGCAGCAGCATTATTTGTCTCAAAGCCTGTAAGAAAAAAGTCTATTAGTGTGATCCCAGCTGGGCTAGCTAACCTGCCTAGCAGGGGTACAGGGAGAAACTCGTGCCTCATTTGTGGCAAGAGCAGTGAAGCAACTGATGCAGCCTGCAAACCTTTGCTCCAGAGGAAATATGAAGGTATTAGTAAATGTGAGTTAGAAAGACAGAATCTGGTCCTAAGTAAATATTGTTGCCCTACCTATTTGTTTTCCAACCCAAAGGAACATAGATTTCAAAGCTGTGTTATTAGGACATAATCTGTAAATCAGTGCCTCTGAGGCACTTTCTGTACCAGCTGCCATCCTCTCTGTTCCAAACAACAGATATTACAAATAAAAAATATTTATTTTATTTGGGGCTTTCCCACAGACTATTTTTAAATAATGACTTCTGAAGAACTGTACTGGACATGTTTCAAATGCTCACAAGTTAAAGCCATGACGATTCTTGTTTTAAGCGCTTTACTTCTTAGCAAGGCAAGAAGAATGCCTGAGAAAGCTTTGTGCCCAAGAGAATGTGAATCCCACTGTCATTCCCTTACAGTATTTTGCAGCATCTAATAGTCCATGGATCACATAGGCACAGTCATTAAAATATTGTATTCTCAGATTATGTCTAGTAACAGGGCAAAATGAAGATGAAAATGTGTGTTTCCAGCTCATGAGGACAAGCAGAAGGCAAATATTTGCACTGGTTTCACAGTCAGTGGAGACCATTACTTATCACACAAGAAGCAACTGGCAGACATGGTGCTAAAGCATTTGGTACTGAAATCATCCACGCTTCTCCACTGCTCTTTCCCTCCTTTATGGAAGGCAGGAGCTGCAGTTCTTGTGTGTGTTGCAGACTCATTGTCCTTCCCCAGCTCTGTTTGGGAAACTGTAGTGAGCACAGGCTGGACAGTGAGCCCCCAGTAAGGCCATGTGTCACATGTGATGCCTTAACACATAACAGACAGTGGGATTATTTTTGAACTGAAACCTCAACATAGTTAGAAGTGACCCTACATCTCAGAAGTGTGAGGACATAAGGTTTGCAGCAAGCCAGGACTTTGGGAAAGCACACAAGATGTTGTGTCCCACATAGAAATGTCAGATACTGGTGTGTCAAAGGCAATTCATCCCAGAGCTCATCTCACATTGTTGGAGGGAACCACTCACAACTGGTTTTTGTATAGGCCATTTCTGCAGAGCCTTTGCACATGTACTTGTGAGATCTAGTATTTAAAAGGCTTCTGACTCCAGACTGTAGCATTTGACAGCTGGAACAAGAATTCTTTTGTCTAAAATACTAATGAAGTCTTGGTTGCTGTCGGTATATTTTTGATAACAAAACATCTGAACACAAATTTGGAAGGAGACAGAGATAATAGGAACATAATCAGTGACTGATGGCATGCGATGTCAGACCATGTAATAGAAAACATCTTCAAGGTCCCACGGGATAGTAAACACAATGATTAGGATAGTAATCCAAAATTTTTTAGTATTTTTTATTTTAACTTATGAAGCTGGAGAGGGAAACACAGTCACATTCTGCTCAACTTCAAGAATTTTGGAGAAGAGTAATTGCTACAGTTAATATTGAAGTTGGCCTTTCCAGTGGCCTCTAAATTTTTTACACAGGAGATAACACAAGTCTGTCAAAAGCTACAGAGCACAAGAAAATATTTTTGTTAAGAGCAACTTAGTGTCTAAGATTAATACTTAGAAATAGAAAACCAGCTGTATCTCTGAGTATTGCTGAATAGTAAATTGATTTGACAGACCTGGGTAATCTGCTTGTGATGTAGCTTTGTTCAACTTTTTAGATCTGGAAGTTACATCTACATTTTCAGGGCTGTGATTTCATACCAGAGATTTGTGTTTATTATTTTATATTTACTTATAACACAATGTATGTTCATTTTTAACAGTATGGTATCTCTAAACAGCACTGAATCATGCAATCTTTGGTAAGTGTGGAATATACTGTTGGAAAGAATGGTTTGGGTTTCTTTCTGTAAGTGAGCAGAGGTTTTATTTTTGGTTAACATTATGAATGATATCTTCATGGCACCACATTTGATAGATATGTTCTCACTGTCTTCAAATGATCGTTGCTTTCGGTCCACCTCTTTAATGGGTTGCCAATTCCAGGTATCACTTACCCATGTGGTATTGTTATTTGTTTCATTTCTTTGTAACTAGAGTAGCTCCTAGTAGCACAAACGCCATTTGAAATTCATTTTATTAGAGGTTGTATAAATCAACAGCAAAACCCTGATGTCTACTCAAAACATCTTAGATAACAATCTAAGAACTCAGTCTTGATTTGGAAATGGTGGAATATCCCTCCATGATTCAGATGAAGACAGAAAAGCAAGGGGGAAAATCCCATGTAGGTCAAACTTCATACTTCTGTCCAAGAATCTTACTCTTAGTTTTTCCTGTTGGACTAGAAAAATAATTGTTGGACATGGGTATTGTCTGGGTTCTGTCATTGCCATCTTTTTTGCTGCTTGAAATTTTTATGGTCTGGAACCCAGTTTCTGTTGTGTTGTACAATGGAAAAACAGAGGAAAAAGGGCCTCAGACTCTGGATTTCAAACAAACTGAAGTGGAGAAGCTTGACTTGGAAAGCTAAAAATATGCTGGTACACATTGTTTCTGAGGCCTATTTGCATACCATGTATGCGGGAGAGGGTAAGCCTGAATAACCCATAAATTAACATATTATCTTGATATTCACAAACCATTAACCAACACAGTTGTTTAGCTGTCCAGCATATTTTGGGGTATTTGACTTATCTCATGTTTTCATTAGTTTCTTTACTTTTGGAAGAAACAGGTTTTCAGTTTGATTAAACGCCAGGGTTTAACTGAGCATTACATCAGATTTTTTCCAAACCCTTGGGAAATGGCCAGTGCATATGGACATATTAAACAGCACAGCCAAAGGATGAGAGATATAATGTCTATGGAGAAAGTCAGTTCAAATGTTAGTAATTTCATTTAACATTTTATTTTTCTCATTGAACAAAGCTGTTACACATGCCACATGTTTGGAGAGTAGGGATTTAAGGTAGGGCTGTTTGGATCTGATACTTCCTTCTGACACGTGGTTGGTTTGCAATATTCTCTGATATCTTTACATCTGACAATAGAATCACAGAATCGTAGAACCACAGAATGGTTTAGGTTGGAGGGGACCTTAAAGGTCATCCAGCTCCAACCCCCCTGCCATGGACAGGGACACCTTCCACTAGACCAGGTTGTGCAAAGCCCCATCCAACCTGGCCTTGGATGCTTCCAGCAATGGGGTGTCCACAACTTCTCCAGGCAACCTGTTCCAGTGCCTCACCACCCTCACAGGAAACATTTTTTCCTACTATCTAATCTAAACCTACTCTCAGTTTGAAGTCATTGACCCTTGTCCTACTGCTACACATCCTTGCAAAAAGCCTCTTATCTTTCTTGTAGGCTCCCTTCAGGTAGTGATAGTTGATCTATGCCATAACCAGTCATCTTAATATGTGCTCTGATTCAGAGAGATGTTGGTATCTCCATTTTATAGCTGAGGCATTGAGACACGGAACTCAATTGATCAATCACAATTATTAAAGTCACAAAGTCAAAGAAATGCCTATGGAAATAATTTCTGCATACAAATTCTGGAGGTTTGCTGGGTGGGAAAGGTGGGTTTAATTTTGAAGCGGGACGAAAGGGAAGAAATTAACTAAGGTCTCCTGGACCATGTTTGTGGTGGTGTTGTCTTGACTTTAGGGTGTGGTACAATATTTCTGGCTCCCTCTCTTGTTTTTAACAATCAGGCAGACTTCCCATAGCACACAGCAATACCAAAATGTGCATCATACTTCAGGGATGTGCATCACAATAGTATCTTGGCAGGCCTATTTCTATATTGTGAAGACAATGAACATGATTTATTTTCACAGTGGAATTCAGAAGCTCAAATTATATCCATCTGTGGTAACTCCGTTCCCAATGCTGACATCTGTAATATACTACAACTGTGATGTTGCCTTTAGTCCAGAAAATAGGTGGGCTAACTTCTTCTGGCAGTTAATTACTGTACATGAGAGTGAGTACTGATCCATGCCGCCCTGTAATTTAGACTCAAGTGGTGTTGTTCCAGTGTGACACACACTTGTTTGTGTTTTAAGCTACAATCTTATCTTTCCAGACACTCACAGATTGAATGAAAAATGTAATAATAATAGCAAAAATTCAGAACTTGACTTAAGCAACAGTTGTCCAGGAAGCTAATGTAAGAATTGAATTATAACAGAGACCTATTCTAGTGTCCTTTTCTCTGTCCTGCCCTGCTATTTGGTATGCATTTATGGGGGCTACATGGCTAATGGGAAGGAAACAGAGATGATGCAAGTAACGCTTGAAAAATGAAGAGAAGGACAAAGACTAAGCCACTTTGGGAGGCTTTGTCCTGTTTAGTCACAAAAATACCAGCTGAAATTAAGGGACGGCTTATTTAGTTATAAAGAGGAATAACTTTCTGCAGAAACACCTCTAACAGTTGCAGATCCCAGTTCATTACGAATTTGACTGTCATGAACCAGTCAAAGATTTCAGTGGTAGCTGTAATTGAAAACACACTGATGACACGTTTGCTGTTTTATTTATTAATACTTCAGTAATCCTTTGTGGTTTCAATAAGAACTAAGACAGGGAAGGAGCCATTGGACCCAAGAATGCAGACAGACTCTGCTTAAAGGTTGATAAGGATACTCAGAAGATTAACAGATATTACCACAAATGGATTTCAGTGTTATACAGAAATATAGGAACAGCATAAAAGGTGAGAGCAAGGATAAGTTTTTTAGTGTAAGATAGTAGTCTTGCAAGGTATTAGTAAAGAATTACTTTTGTTAAGTAAGGCTTTTTACCCTTTCTTCTGTTGCCTGTAAGAAGAATGGAGCTATCTTAGTCACACTTTAAGCCGACCTTTACCGGAATATTATTCTTTTTATTAGCTGCAGAGGGAACCTACTTGGGCTTGGATCCCACTAATGCCAAATGTTAATTTGCTACAGTGTGCTATGCATCCTTCTTTATGTATGTCTAATTCTCATTTTTCCCCCTTACTTTTCAAGATGCCTGATGACCTTAGGACCAGTTTTTGGTTCCTAAAGCACATGAATATTTCATTCAGAATTGGTTGTCATTGCTGATTTCCCATTGCAGTTTTTTACTAAGTTTCACTGGTAGCCTAAAGAATTTTTGACTCCCTTTCTCTTTTTGTTAAATAAGTTATATTTGGCCATAGATACCTCTGAAGTTTCAACTGTCTCCATTACTGCCTGAAAGAGTAATAATATAAACTCAATAGACTATGAATAGATCAACTGTTTGGACTAAGATTTATGTAGGGGAATTGATATACATGATCGTATTAACATGTTTGTGGGTTACATAAATCTTTTATACTTTAACATTCAAAACTCTTTCTAATCTGTTTATATAAACATGTTTCTTATTAGCTACTCCTAAAATATTTTGTTAAACCAATGCAAAGGAAAATGGTGATCCTAAGAAGAGGAAAAGAATTGCAGGATTCAGTGATAAACAACTGAGCCCCTTTCCAATTCCTTTTCATTACTGCACAGAGGATTGCATTACGGAGCTCATCAGGATACACGTAGTCACCTTCTTCAAGAATAACACTTCTTGTTATCCTTGGAATCTTCAATCCCTTCAATCTTTCAGCTGTGAAGAACCATATGTATCAATATGAATTTCAAAAAAGCCTCTGCCATAAAGGATGAAGTATATGCACACATGATACTTTCCTAGTAAACATTTTAATACACTGCAAGTAACAGTGCTGAAATATGTTAACAGCATAGAATCTATCAAAAATCAATCAACTGTCAACTTCTGTGAAAAAATAACCAAGCCTTCTCTCTATGAAAGACTACTGCTTGTTCATGCTGTTCTTATTTTAGGTAACTATGGCATTGATAAAGATACACCTCAGTTTATTTTTGCTAAGAAAAGTAGGACTGCCATATATTGATTTATCCTTAACATGTGAACTCATATTCTTCATTTTCACAAGGTTTCCTCTTGGCAGACCCCTAAGAGCAGTTAAAGCACAAATCTTGTATGATCAAAAAAATCTATGATCACAAATCTTCTGTGTTGGAAAATAAGAAAACTGAGATGCATAGATTAAGTAAGTTGCATAGGAAGTCTGTTGGCAAGACTAAGATTATGTGCTTTTAGCTCATTTTTTGGACAACTCTATACAAATGAGTCAGGTGAATGACAGCAAATGATATTGGAGGAGCTGCAGCTGTAATGTGATAGTAGGAACTAGGCAGTGGTGAGGCTGGCACTACATCATGTGAGTAGAGGCACTCATGCATCGCTTTGTCCCACAGAGAGGGAAAAGGCGGCTACAACTCTGGTTAATGTAGAGACTGTAACCTGAGTGATGGCAAGTACACTTTCTTGAATAAAATAAACTAACTTTTGGATACAGAGTTTGAAACTCATAGAGGGAGAACGCTACAGAGATTTTCAGATGCCAGAGTCAGAGAAATATTAGCATGGACTAATATGACCACTATGCCATGACATCCCCATGACCCACTGTTGTATTTTGTATCTGAAATCCTACAAAATCCAAGATGCATCAGACAATGTTGGGAGGGTGGATTTGAGATATTACAATGGGAATTGTCAAATTAGCAAACTATTAATTTAATGTTTTGCTTTTTCATCATTCATTACCCTCCTCCGTTGGCAACCATCTCTAAAACATTTGATGTAACAGTCTGCACTTCTGGAACGCCTTGCCAAAGAGATGCAGGAAAACTCATAGCTGCAGTAATGTCAGCAGCTATAGCAGCAGCACTTGTGCCAGGAACAGCAGCCCCAGCAGACGTGTCAGATGTACACAGCTGCAGATGAGCCACTGCTGATCTGTGCAGAATGCTGGTTCATTCGCTTAGTATGTGTTGGGAAGTAGTTCAAAAGATGCAAAAAATTTACAGCTTAGTTATATATTCTACCCTTCTCAATTTCAGCCTTTTCCTGTCTCATGCGGTATGTGTTTTGATTAGCCAATGTCCTTGTTTAAATAATATGCCACTGAATTTCCAGAAAATCATAGTCCACCCATGCCCAGTTCAGCCAATTTTATCTGACTAATAGAAGTTTAGAGTAGTTTGTGCTAAGTTTTTAAAACATACAAAGAAAAGATGCTAAGACAACACCACAGTTGCAAAATCCAGGAGAAATAAAAGCTAGATAATATAAGAAATAATGCACTGCCTATGTGACTGAAATGTATATAAGAAGGGGGCTGAACCATTACTTTGTATGTTCATTTCTTCCTGGTATCTGCACTTCTTCTATGCCTGTTGGCAACCAGCTTTTCACAACCCCAACATGATGGCCAGACTAATTCCTCTTCTTACATTAACTACCTGGCCATAGGGAGAACGTTGAAAATCATGAGCAAATCTCAGTATTTTCAGTTCCTCTATCTATCACCAGAGGGTCTCCCTTTCCAAGAAAAGGAAAAATCAGGAAAGCTCTGGGTTTTGAAGTATGCAGAGTGAATTGAGATCTTTTAGAGAGTCTGACTGCCAAACTCTAATAGAAGGCTGGCTGAAGGTGGGCTAACTGCTATGGTTAACGTAGTTAAGAGCTCATAACAATGAAGCTTCACATAAAGCATCAGCGATAAAGTGAAAAACTGTATTGGTCTGAAATCTATATGAACCTGAAAGTGTAAGCTTCAGCTGGGCCAATCTTTGCTGCTAGGTAACTTTTCAAGGATGATGATGAATACTGACTAAAATGATGAATCAAAATGAAAAACCTTTCAGAATTAGATTACATTTCATATTTTTAAAATGGGTTTGAATGGAGGTGAAAGATCTAAGGAAGCATTTGTTGACCCATGCTCTCAGAAAAGGATTCCCTTAAGACCAACCGCATGAGGGTGGATGTAACTCATCCAGTCAAGCCCCTGTACCCATGTTCACCGTGTGTGGTATTGTGTTCATTTCTTTTATATGGAGCTCAAGCTGGAGTGAATGTTATGAGTCCACCAAGGCAGCTGACTCTCAAAATACAAGATTTATGAAGTTTTACTGCTATGGCTTTAGGAGGTTGTAACGCATAGATAAGAAATTGTGCTATTAAAACCAAAAATGTAATGCTAATGTAGAAACATTAAGAAAAAAAAGGTAGAGATAATATTTATTGTCCATGCTACTGTGCAGTGTCCTACCAACATGTCATTGGAAGTGATTTTGGATGGGATGGGTATACATAAAAGTGGATATTCTGATTTCACTAGGAGTATATATAGAAGTACAAAGCCTTTTATTCTCCTGGGATGAGGAGATGAAAAGGAAAGAGCTAACAGAAGGCACAGAAAAGCATATTAAGAAGTTTCCAGGGTGCACCAGCCGTGATAGAGGATGATACACTATGCTCCAGCTGGGACAAATCCTAGATGTTTGTGATGCAGCTAAGGAAGAACTTGGTTACCAAATACAGTCTTGATTTTCACTGCTTTGTTTTTGTTCTTTTTTCAGTCCCTCTTGTCATTTAGCAGGTGCATAAATGTTTACTTATAAAAAGATGTAATAAACTTTTTTTTGTCTTTATATTTTCTACTATTTAAGTTGGTTTTAAGCAACTTGAGTATCATTCCACTTTTCATGAAATTCTAGGCATATGGCCACTCCCTTCATTCTGAGAACTTCTGCACACTCCCCATGGATTATGGGTCTTAGGAGTCATAAGACCATGTTTCCACTAAACTTCGAGAGCTCACAGTGAAGTAGTACCATATACATGTGAAGAAAGTACCTGGCAGCAAGTACAGACTCACAGATATTTTGAAAAGCTGCAGGAATGCAGAAGGAAATCTTGAGCTCTGGTAATGACAAAAAACTTAGAAATTTTAAGGAATATTTTAGGTATTTTTGCTTTGATTTCAAAATCATGGAAGCAAGATCTTTGAAGTCTGATTTTCAAAAAATTAGCTTACCAGAGTGTTTTAAGAAGCTATGCTTCTATTCTGTGACTCTGGGTTTTCCTTTTTACTCACAATTAAGAAAAATCCATACTTTGATGTCCCAGACATTCTCCAAGGACAAAATTCTAAAGCATGTACTTCATAGTTTGTGCTCCCATTGATTCAGATATGCCAAAAATTTTTGCACACCTTTTAGCATGATTTTTGGGTGCTTGGTTTTTTTGGGGTTTTTTTTGGGTTTTTTTGTTTTTTTTTTAGTTGCAATTACATAAATGCTGGTAACATTCTGATTGCAGAAAATATGGTTAAAGCACTTCTCAGACACAGGAAGAAGTATGTAATTGAATTCTGAGGGATATCTACACTGGCTAAAAATTTTGCTGAATTTGTATATCAGGTTAGAAGAGCTTAGATAGAATGACACATATTTAATTAGCGTCCTCTTTCTGTCTAAGAAATTGAATTCACATTTATATTTCCACATCTGTCTTTTTCAAGAATTTTCCATTTCCAGAGGTCTGCTTTCTGATTAAAAAAAAATCTGTATTTAAAAAAAAATTAGTAGCAATAGTGATATAATTGTTCATGGTGTAATACAGATTCATAGCTGTCTTGAGACATTACTTTTAGTTTTTTAGCTGCTTTTCGTGTCACATCTCTGTTTTGGCCCTAGCTCTGTTCTTCTTCTCAAAATGCCTCCATCCAAGCTGTGAAATCAGCTGCAAACTGCCCCTTTCTAAAGTTTTTGTGTGGATGTCTCTTAAACTCTGGATGCACTCTGTCCACTACTTCCGAACCACGATAACTGCCCTACCTTGTACTTGCACTTTGGAACCCGTATTAGCTTATAGTGTTACATTTTCTTTGGAGCTAATGTAGCTGGAGTGCTTTTGGAGAGACTAAAGATTTATGAATCTCCCATACAAACATTCATAGAAAATAAAAATGTTAGGGGTTGAACACTGAAAAAAATAAGAAATTGGAAACAGTAAGGAGCATAAATGCAAGAAATTAAGAGTAGTACTTGGAGATAGTTGATTAAGCTCTAATAAAATCAGGCTTAAAATAGATATCCCTTTAAAAGCTTTGCCCAATATGATTTCTGCTTGGATAATGAGCTAGCTATATACACTGGTGCTATCAGGAAAAAAAAAGATGAAAAAAGATCCTATGGTATTTGACTAGAAAGAATCTTAACTCTCCAAAGACTTGGCAGTTTCTCTAGATTAGTATCCAAATCATGCCCATAACTATTTTTAATTTAGATTTTATGAACTGAACCCTTCCATAAAGACCCTCTTAAACTGTAAGCTATTCGAAGAAGGAACAAGTTTGTTTTACAGCTTGGTTTGAATAACTGATGTTATCATCTTGGATTTCAGTAATGATCATTTGAACTTAGAACCACTTAGAGTCCAACTCAGCTGAAATAAATAATGTTACAGTAGTGATGAATCTTCTTAATTGAGTATGAAATATATGTGCCATATTACCTGTGATCCACATTATCAGCTGGTTACCCTTGAGTACCAGCTATATTTCAAAAATGCCAAAAGTACTGCAAGTGTGTGTGTGTGTATGTGTGTGTGTTAGTGTGTGTGTGTTAGTGTGTGGGTGTGTGTTTCTGTCCAAGCTTTTAAGTGAGAAAATGGCAGACCACCAGCGATTCCTATAGGAAAGGGAGAAGGGAAGGGTAGTTGAGCTTAAAATTTTATCAGTGCTGCTTATTGAGGAACATCAGTTTTAAGGGAAATTACTTTTAATAGTTTTTTCTCAAATTCTTATTTACCTATGAAGTCAACATGATCAGGGCATCAACTCTGGGCAAGCACTTTCACTATTTTTAAACTCACTTTGCCTTTCCATCTGTTCCAATGTGTTCCAATTTACTCCCTTTGTTGATTATCTCCTTTCACCAAGGAGGTCACCAGTTATGAAACTTATTTTTAATAATGTTTTAGAAAATACAAGAATAGTTTAATGTTTACCTTAATAAATTTACTTTGTATGACATTTCAGATGACTGTTAATTAAATTAAAATTCTTGAAGGTGGTAAGGAAACTGAGAATAAAAGGCACATTATGTGACTGTCAGATATGCTGGTTACACTGAAGGCTGGCAATAGTTCTGTGGATTTCCCCAAGGGTTTTGGAGCTCCAGATAGAAAGGGATGTTTGTGAGCACTTTTGGCTGGCTGTTCTCTTTCATACTCAGACCTTCCTTTAGAGCTTTGTACCTGCTTCACATCAGACTGGATGTTGCAATGCATGTGCATCTACTTTTTATTATCTGACCCCTCCCCCCTCCCCCAATTATGTAGAATGACCAATTTAGGAAGGAGAACCTATTTGCATGTATGTTCTGCTCTCTAGCTTCTATCAGGATGAAAGTGGTGTGTTGATTTTGACCCACGAACAGTTTCAGTACTATGAAATTATGAAGGAAGACTGTACCAAAACAGCACAGAGATGAAGTGCTATATGCCAGGAGATATTCAGAGGAATGAGAAAGTGAGAGACATACAGTGAAAGACATTTGAACACATTCAGCAGCATTGAAAGACATTCAGAGAACAAGAAGGGTACATGAGTACATGCTACTTAGCAAGTATTCGTCGTATTCTGTCCTGAATGCTGAATATGTGAGTCGGGATAGCCTGGTTGTTGTCATCCTGTGGTTCTGAAAAAACTCTCAGAAAGAAACTGATCTACATTAACTCAGAAACAGAGGGCAAGCTACATCTGCATTGAGATCCTGAAGGTCAAGAGGTGTTCAGGAAGCAGTCTGGAGAGGATCACATGCTAATCAAACATTTAAAATGACATGCAGATGCATAAAAATACTGGGGTAACTGAGAACATGCAAGGTACCTAAAGTGACCCCTAAAATCTGCTTTGCACTTGAAAGCTTTAGCTGGGATTGTGGCTCAAGCTTGGGATAGTGCAGCCTAGAAGTGATTCAGTTCTGTTGGGGAGAGTTTGGTAGGGTATGAAAGCCAAAAGAGGACTCAAGAAGATATGACATCAGGCAGAAATTAAAAACCAAGGCTTAACAACCTAGGGAAGAAAAAGCTGAAAGGGGACACGGTTATAGTCTTGCAACATTCACAAAGAAGGGAAACCACTGTTTTTCCGACTTACAGTGGATAAATTATAACTTAAATTGCAGAAAACCAGCCTAGACATTAGAAAACACTCTCTAACATTGTGATTATCCAAGCCTTGGAAGAGATTCCCTGAGGAGATTGTGAAATATGTAATTGGAGACCTTTAAAAACCAGAAAACCTACCATTGACGGGCAGAAGGTGGTGAAGGCTTCTCCAGCTTTAATGTTTCTGTGATTCTGTGGTTTGCATCCTTTCTATCTCATATAGATAAAGTTTCTATGTAGCATATGCAAAATTCTATCATGGAAGAGGAAAAAAGCAGCCTTTTTAAAATTGGTAATTGCTTACGTGGGAGTATAAAGATACTTTTATTTTAAAACTGTTTCCCTATTGACATAAAACATGTCACCCATAATAACAATGAGTCCTCTTGAAAATGCCTTCCCTTCTCTCTGATATTTTCACAGTTAAGCTGAGTCTAATTTGTATTTTGGTTCATATTGCTGGTTTGTGTGATTTTTAATATAGTTATAGCGTATTGTGTGTGTGTCTAGAGCCCTGTAAGTAATAAATCCAAAACGTTCTATCCAGTTGCTTTCTATAACCATCATTAGCGGCTACACTGCAAAAGCAGACAGTGAAATGCTGATGTTTTTTAAATTTTAAACTTCTGTTTCTGAATTTTTACTGATATTACGGGGTATGTGCCATGTAAAAATGTGATAGAGTGTTTAAAACATACTTTTGGCAAATATTTTATGTATAGACTAAAAAGATTCAAGTATAAGCAATTTGAGTAAGCCAGAGACATTCCAAAACTATCTCTGCACAAAAAGTAAGAGCAAGGTATAAGTAGCTAAGGCTTTTTTGGTTCAAATGGTCAAATCTATTTTCAAACCACTCTCGCCATAATATGCTTCAGTTACTTTGGCTCTGTGTCATATGAAACAATAAAAGTGGTGATGTGTTGAAGCTGAAACCATAAGGCGAGAAAGTAAAATCTGTTTTTTTAATTTATACGGCCTTTTGGGCTTGGATTTATGTTATAATTGGCTATCCAAATTCTATAATCAAAACCTTATTTCTGATTTTAAAGAAAGCCAATAGGTTGGGTTGGAAATAATTAAAGTACACTTCTAGAAGTTGCATGAGATCAAATGTTTAATGAGAAGTTTGACTGTGAATAAGTTTTTAGTTTTTGTATAGGAATATGAGAAAATGTTAAAGATGTAAACATTTTTAACCCAAAATAAAAATCCTTTATGCTTTTTCTTTTTTAAAAAAAAGGACTATCAAAACAATAGAAAATGATGTACTATTATTTTAAGCAATTCATGCTAGTGAAAGACAAAGTTTCAGATATTGCCACCAGTTTCATAGACCTCTCCCTCTGAGAGAATTACCCAGTCACCCCTGTCACTGCAAAGGTCTGATTCTCCTAGTGAATCTCTACTACTGCTCTTTAATTGCATTTGAAAACTCATTAGATGACAATAACTTCAATCACAACAAACATCTGAAATCCAGGTATTGAAGAGACACATACCACTGTAATAAATGTCTGCTGTCTGTTCAGGATGACTCAGTTTCATTTTAGCACACACAGCAATTCTCTGAAGACAGTGTGTATCACCTAGAAGAGAATGCTATGCCACCTACAGCCCCAAAATTAACACCATCTCTGTGACAGGGAAAAACTTAAACTAAGGCACACGTCCCATCTTTATACAGCACTAAGTCCCTGTATTCTGGGACTACCCAGAAACAATAAATTTGCAGAATGTAAGTTTGCATTTATAGCTTCCCTCTACGTTAAAGCCTCTTCACTTGTAAAGCCTTCAAAAATTGTTACCTAAATACCTAGGAGCACAAAGGAAGGTTTTTGCCTTTTTCATGTATCCATGTGTATACATACAGAATCACAGAATGGTTAAGGTTGGAAAGGACCACCAGTGGGGTCATAATACATACATGAAAACTTAGAGCCCTTCTTTCAATTTATTCAAGCATAACATCACCTCTGTACAAAGAGTTTAGGGAGAGGTCTTTTGCTCCAGCACTTAATTCATCCACGACCTGTAAAACCGATTTCCTGGGTAAACACATAAAAGGAGCAGCCTTAAAGAGAGAGACAGTACCTGAAATAACACCACCTTCCCCTAGGTTCCCTATTTAAGTCTTCTTACTGCATCAAATTCCATGGTTATTGTACACCAGAGAAGGCAGGGAAGAAAAGGAGAAATGTCTTAGCTGGCCAGCCGGTAATATAACTAAACATCACTGCTGCCTCAAAGATAAAGACAGGAGTTACAAGGCTGAAGTTCATGTTGAAAAAGAACAACTGATAGAAAATCAAATAACATTAAGATAAAACAGCTAGACTTATCCTTTTATAATTTCATAGGTTTTGATTACATTGGGGACTTCTCAAGATTTAGGAATATATAAATATATAAATATATATTTTTGATTTTCAAAACTTGTAATTGTTTGTGGACAACAAGCCTACTTGTAAAGCACAAAAGGGAGCACGTGGCATGGTGTTGCCTGGTTTCACTGTCTCTTTCGTCATGGCGGAGAACATATCTTAG
Source organism: Dicrurus megarhynchus (assembly GCA_013399195.1). NCBI lineage: Eukaryota > Metazoa > Chordata > Aves > Passeriformes > Dicruridae > Dicrurus > Dicrurus megarhynchus. Next base: position 266,452 of record VXAD01001026.1, on the reverse strand, counting down.
AACTTGCTTAACTCACCAGCATTTGCTTCTCATTGCATCTTTTCTTCTTGCCTGAAGCCCTGCAGGAACTACTGCTGCAACTGATTTCAGATATGAATTGGGACTTTCTCAGTCCATTCTGGACGACAAGCCAGCTACATATTTTGACCTTGTTTTCTTCAAAAAGGAAGATATTGTATATATGACTTTGAAGTAGCTGGACTAGTTTCATAATGGTCCATGTTGCAAAGGTTAGTTACTTCAGATCTATTTGATGTTACACATTCTGTACCTCAATAACCATTCCTATAGCTTTTGATGATAAGGATCTGTTAAATCATCTACACCTCAAGAAAGGTATAAATCCTTCTGATTTGACAGCATTTTCTGCTCACTTTGCCTGACCATAAAATATGTCAACAGTTTGAAGGAATGGAGAACTTAGACAGTGTTGTGAGCAGCACAGCTTGCATCAATACACCCATTGTTCAGAGTCTTGGCATCACTAAATGAAAAGGTAGTGTCAGCAAAAGGCTAATTAAAATAAAAAATCCAACACTCTGTAACTTTTCTGAGGAGAGTTTTTATGAAAGGCATATTATGGGAGAACAACTTTTTTTTTATTACAGAACCATTTGTAAGGAACTGAAAGAATTTTATGTCACATTTACATAAACCCCAAAATTAGTTAAAGAGAGAATACAAAAGGAATCACTCTATAACCTTAACATGCCACTAACATAGTCAGATTATCCTCCAAAGTCTTGCTTGTTACAATAGCTTTCTGAACCTTTTCAGCATTCTTTTCAAGAAAGATTTTATTGTAGAAATTCACTTCTCTGCCTTTTCAAACACTTTTTACAGAATAACCAACATACAATGAATATAAAATTTAATACGGTGGTGACAATTTTATTTTTTTTTAATTATAGAGGTTGGATTTTAAGAAGTTTGAGGATAAATATTATTTGGATGCAATTAATCCCCTGCTTCTCTGCATACAAGATTTCAGTGTATAGAAGATCTGAGACTGATTTAATCAAGAATGTGTGCCATACCCTGATGCTATCAGTTCTATGATGTTCTGCAGCACCACCACCACTCAAGCCAGTTCTACACCATATAGAAGGTGCACAGGGGTTTCTCGAGAGGCAGTAAGCTGGCTGAATTCCTGAAAATCCCTTTGCCAACCTTAGTGATACAGCACAATTTGCCCCAGGGGTAAATTTAACTTAAAAGTACTTACTTACTTAAAATTTAATTTAAAGTACCTTTTGCTGGCTTAGCTGCACTGTATGTGTGCAAATGGAGTGGAACCAGGAATATGGTCAATGAAATATTCTGGTAAGGTAATAAGGAAGAGGAAGTTTTCTACTATATTCCAAACTTCAGGAAATCCTGTTAATGTTACTGGAACTGCAGCAGCCAAAAAATGGTAATCACAAATTAGTATTCAAAGTAGAATTTATGAGTTTCAAACATAGGAAAATAAATTTAAGAACTTCATTTAACAGGCTGTTTACTAAGAAGCAACATCTACCAATCTTTCAGCAGTCACATATGTTTAAACATAAATTTGAAAAGTTGTTTTTGTCCAGTATCTCTATAAAATCTGAAAGCAGAACAAAAAATATTTGAAACTAAATTGAAAGCAATGACGACATTGCTCACATCAGACTGTTGCCATTTCACTAAAGCAGCAAAATAAAGATATGCTAGCTTGTACCCTGTGTGAAACATGAGAGTCTATATTTTAATAGACTGCTGGCAGAAGTCAGTATTATGTAAGTTTTAAACCAAGGATTGATTGTCTTACAAAACTGAAGATCACAAAATTAATTGTTAAGATTTCAGCTGAGAAAATGAAGCTGAATTAAAATTATGGACTAGTATACGTTGATATATTTTTAAAGATTTGAGCTTTCATTTGACATATACCGTATTTTGTGTCTTTCTCAGCCACAAGATATGTTGACAAGTGTCCAAAGCATAAAATACCCATTAGAACAACCTAAATTTTTTCTTTGCTTCTATGTAACTGTTGGCTGAAAGTAGAGAGGTAATCCATCTTCCTATTTTGTGCAAAGTCCCTTTTCATCTGCTGATTGACTGGCATAAATCATTATTAACATTTGGAGCTCATAATATTTATTTACATGAAGTCAAGAGGCTTACAATTGTTTTGTGTCACAACATATTGTGTCAAGTTTCCAGATGCTACAGTTGTTTAATCAAGAAACAATTTATTATTCTTTTGGCAAATCTCCAAGCAGAAAGCATATGGAAAATCTGGCCAGAATTCTCTCAGAAAAAATTCCTTTCTTTCTTTCTTTCTTCTCTTCTTTCTTTCTTTCTTTTGTTCTTTCTTTCTCTTTCTTTCTCTCTTTCTCTCTCTCTTTCTCTTTTTTCTTTCTTTCTTTCTTTTCTTTCTTTCTTTCTTCTTTCTCCTTCCTTCCTTCCTCCCTCCCTTCCTCCCTTTTTCTCATCTCCTTCTCTCCTCCTTCTCTTCTTCCCACCGCACTTATTTGCCCCCTTTCCCTCTTCTTCCCTCTTTGCCTCCCTCCCTTTTTCCCTTCTTTTTTTTTTTTCTTTGAGATGAGCAATAATTAGATTCAAACAAGATCCTCTGAAACATTAACAATCCTCATGGTATTTAAAGAACCATTAATGACTTCCCTCTCTGGGAAAAGCAAACAAGTGCTTTTTGTCTTCATAGCAGCTTTTACTATAGTTTTGGGGTCCCTGGTCTGGGGAGGTGGAGTGGTCTGTGATGGCACATGCTACCCTAGGGATGATAGTGGTTCTGGCTGCAATGGCTTATATGTTTCTGCCTGACCAAGGTCGTGCTGGAACACGATGCTGGCTTGCTGTCTTGCTCTCAGCTGCTAAACTCCCCAAAAGCACAGCTGTAGTATATGCAGTATTTCTGTCATGCTCACTCTCTCAAGATTTTATTAAAAAAAAAAAAAAGTAAGATTACAAAGACTGAAAAGAAAGATTAATGTTAAGAAATGCTAAGGGATCAAAAGAACAGAAAATAATTCAGAATGTCAAAATGCACTGTAAAGTAAGAAACAAATTTTGAATGTTATAACTACGACTTTTAGGACTGCAACTTACGAAAATGGCTGCTGCAGTTTGTAGAGGTGAAAAAAGTGAAGTTTATACTTTCTACTCTTGAGTCTAAACATAGACCAGAACTGAGTTTTAGTAAGAGGTTTAAAGACAAAAATCTATATATTCACGGTTTGAAATGTTAAGAAATAAAAAAAAACAATACAAAAGAAGTCTTTTGGACCTACACCAGTCCTGTCAAACATTCACCTAGACCAGGGTCTTTACAATGAAGTGCCTGTCTGTTTTTTATCAGGCATGCCCTCAAGTAATCTAATATGCCATTAAAATCCCAAATTTATTTCTATTAAAACAGCATAATCCAATTTCATTGCAAAAGAGCCTCTACTGTAAAATATTGACTCATGTGTTCTCTATCCTTTAGCTATTAATTATTTTAAAAGATAGAGCTGTACTGTCAGAAATCACATATCTCTTCTTTATAGCTGTTTGGACAAACCGTAACAGTCCAATGCAATTATCTTTGTTTTAGTACTTTAGTCCCTCTATTTTTTAGTACTTAAAAAAAAATACTTTTCTGATTTTGTTGCCATCTTTAGGTTGTACATTTTTAGCTCTAAGCATTTTTCTACAGGGTGAATTAGGTTCATTATTTTCATGGACATGCTTCATTTTATCTTGTGCACTGTGATTCACTGCAACCAGACTATATACCCCTTCATATTTCTGGTCCATACTTCTAGTTTCCTGGAAAAATTGAATTTTCACGCCTAAACTGATGAATTATAACTGATTTTGTTTTCAAGAATTTGTGTCGTGTCCAGCTGGCAACTAAGCACCAAACAGCCACTAGCTCACTCTCCTCATGTCTGGATGGGAAAAAGAATGAGAAGAGTGAAAATTAGGGAACTCATGGGCTGAGATAAAGACAATTTAATGAGTAAAGAAAAAGCTGTGCATGCAAGCAAAGCAAAATAAGGAATTCATTCACTGCTTCCCATGGACAAGCAGGTGTTCAGCCATCCCAGGGAAAGCACAGCTCCAGCACATGTAATGGTGGCTTGGGAAAACAAATACCATAATTTCAAACATTCACCACTATCTTCTTTTCCCCCAAGCTTTATATGCTTAGCATGATGCCATATAGTATGGAATATCCCTTTGGTCAATTGGACTCAGCCATCCCAGCTGTGTCTCCTCCCAACTTCCCAAGCACTTCACAGTGTCCTTGCTGGTGAGGTGGGGTAAGGAGCAGAGAAGGCCTTGATGCTGTGTTAGCACTGCTCAGCAAAAAAAGAAAACATCCCTTTTTTATCAATGTTATTTCCAGCAAAAATCCAAAACACAGCCATACCAGCTACTCTGAACAAAATTAACTCTACTCCAACCTAATCCAGCAGATTCTCCACCCCTTATTCCACACCATTTACATAATGCTTACGTCCCACAGTATCCAGTACAACCTCATTAACCACCACCTCCCTTCTCATCCTTTGATATCATACAAAGATATCATTTTCTTAGACTACGAACCACCTCTGCAAAATGTCCACTAATGTCCATAAAATGTCCATTGAGTTAATTGAGTCCATGACTTTGGGCTCCATCTGTTATGGTGACCACTCAGGACAGGAGAGATGGTGTATTCCATGGAGTTACTGGGCACCCAAGTCAGTTCTGGTTGGATCACCGCTGCACTGCAACTGCTTCCTGTAAGACCAGACCACTGGTTTGAGTGGTTCCTGCCATACTAATTTCTATAAAAGGCAACTTAAAACCCGGGTTACAAAAATTTAAAGGTATTTCCATTAAAATCTCCACCCCTGTTCCCTTTGGACCAGATCACAGAGTTTGACATTGCAATGAACCCTTTCCTGTAACCCTTCTCCAGCCTGGACTTATCTGCACACTGCCGTCCCTTGGGGGAGCACTTCCTCCCCTAAGTTAAAGACAGAATGCAAACTCTAGGGGTTTTATCCTGGGAATCTCTTCCGGGATACACCTGCTGCATCACAGACCTACCTGCAGCCGCAGCTGCTTTGAGGTGCACCTGTTCCAGCGTGGCCTTTTCCCATGGGCCACAATGCCTTCAGAGATACCTGCTCCATCATGACCCTACCCAAGGCTGCAGTGCCTGCCGAGATGTACCTGCTCTGTTGTGGGCCCACACTCTCTGAGGTGCTCCAGCAGGATCTCATGCAGAGCCACTGATGCTTCAAGGCGTACCTGTTGCAGCACAGACTTATCCATAGCCACGGATATCCTGAGGTATTTCTTCTCCAGCATGGACTTACCCTTGGACCCCAATACCTTCAGAACTACATCTGTGGGGACACAGACGTGTCCATGGCCAGAGACACTTTAGGGTATCCTGCTCACAGGTCACAGCCCTTTTGAGTCGAGTTGACAGTGGATTTCTAGCCTCTCCAGTAGAGCAGCACAAAGAGAGCAGTGAGGGCCTGGCGATCTGCCAGTCTAGGCACATTGCCATGGTTGTTGTCAATATGTTCCCAGGCACAGCAGAGTAAGATGATAAGCAGTGTACCAGCATAGCAGTGCACAAAGCAGTGAAAGCAAAAAAAGCAGCCACTGGGCTCTAATACACAGTGGGCAAGCAAGTCCCTTGGCAAGCACAAGAGCCTGACAATTAATAAGTAAGCAGCAACAACAGCTATAAATTTGATCTGGCACATTCCAATCAAATCTGTCATTACCTTGAATCCTTTGAGGTCCATATTGGATACCTCACTGTTTTTGTCTATGGCACATAGCAGGTAAAATAAAAATTCCCAAAAAATAAAAAATACTCAAAGCCCCATTGAGTCAATGTAGTTACAAGCACCTGATCTATGCAGAGTAGGTTGACATGCCCTGCTCTGGGCTTTAGTAACATGATCACACAATAAAATCCTTGTTTCTCCCAAGACCTTATTCTGTTCAACTTTGTTATTTATGCTTTGTAGTTGGTACAGCCATATGGAACCATGCTAGTTATTTTCATGGAATATTCTTAAGATGAAGGATAGGGAAATAGCTTTGAGATAGAGGTTCAGGCATGGCTGCAGAACAGGGGCAGCTTTGTCATCAACTACAGCATGTGCTTGGCAGGGTTGTCAGGAGAAGCAAACTAATGTGGCCAAAGTGCATTAACTGTGTGAACTCCTGCTATACACTTGGTTATTGTAAGATGTTGCCAGGGGTAGAAAGTTGCCTCCCAGAGTACCTCCCTGAGCACCACAAGCACACCTTCACTCAGCTCTGTTCAGAGATATTCAAGTTTCCCAGAGAACTGTGGATGCCCCATCCCTGGAAGAATTAAAGGCCAAAATGGATGGGGCTTTGAGCAACTTTGGTCTAGTGGAAGATGTCCTTGACCATGGCAGGGGGGTCAGAAATATATGATCTTTAAGGTTCCTTCCAACCCAAAACATTCTGTGATTCTATGATTCTGTATGTCTTTACAGTCATGACTTTATTCCCTCAAAGATGTTTTCTACCATCTACCATTAATCTTTAACATTATCTGTCTTGAAAAAGAGACAAATTCTAGACTATACTGTAAATCTTTATTTTACTTGAACAGGAATTGACATAATATAATATTAGGGCTAATTTCAGACTCTCTAGATTATTGAGGCAGACTTCAATGGATTTGTGGTAAATTAAGGGAGGTGGTATGGTCCTGCTGTGGCTGGATACACAATGCAGTGGAGGCTGTATGGTTTCCTATGTGAACCACTTAGATATAGAGTCTTAATTTTAGCATGACTTTTCATGTCTTTCTCATCTATGATTTAGAAAAGTTGCACAACATGAATTTTCTAGAAACAGAGTTTGTAGTGAAAATTAATTCTTAAACAAAAGTGAGGGTTGTGATGCAGCTGAGTTATTTTCTTCTTTAAGAACTGGTAAATATTGGATCATCCAAACAGACAACAGTCTGTGTCTGAACAGACACACAGTCCAGAAACACGATAGTAAATATTAGTTACTCGAAACAACAGTTGCAGTGAGAAGGATTTGAGTGATCTGTAGGGTGCAATGTCTCCTTACAAAATAGCTCTTGGAAAAATTCCAAGAGTGGACAAATTTGTCAAGGTTACAAATGAGTAAAATTTGCTCAGCAAAAGGTCTCGCTGAGCTTGCTTGTTAGCTAGATGAATTTCTTGCTTGTTCATGGAGCAGGCAAACATGCCACTGGTCTGAGTTCTCTGAGTTTTTTCTGGATACTTTCCAGTTCCAGGGGTTTTACTGTGGCAGGGGAGGATTTGGCCAAACATATATGTATTTTTTTTGTGTTACATAAAACTGTAGGAAGATAGCTCTGCCAAAGGGCACAAATAATTTTTTTTGGTCTTAACAGCCCAGAGTTTTGTTGGTTATTTTTCCCAAACAGGATGTCTGTGTAGTGGGGAGACACAGTTTTATTTGGTTGTTTCTGCTACAATTTTTTAAAATTTCAAAAGGTTTCTTTTTTTTTCAGTATCATATTCTCAGGATAAAAATATTCACTGACTCCAAACCTTATTGCCATGAAATAGTCTGTAAAAATTTGGTTTGTCTGTTGGCAATGTGAAGCAAATTAATCTTATTTGAATAAGATACTATGACAGAACACGACACTTTGGATCATTAGCTCTCAGGGGGCAAAACCTTCACCCCTCAGGAGAAACAACTCTTTGCTTTCAATGCTCAGCCTAGCAGAGTTCTAGTCCACACAATGGTCTTATTACTGTAGCATGAATATTTTTTGCTTCTATAAGGAATGATGCTTTAGCAAGAGTGAAGACTATGGAGTCTTTAGTTGCTAAAAGCGAAAATTTACTAGCAGATATGAGTATTATACTCTTTTGAGGAGAATTTCCAGGTGAAACCTCAAACCCCACCCCCACCTCCAACAAACCCCAGCTTATTTCCTTATATTATTCCAGAAAATTAAGTTCTGTTTTATAGGCCAGCCATTATAACTCAGAAAGAATGCATAGATTCAAAAGGAGAAAGGACTCATGATCACCCATGATCTCATGATTCAGCCACATTTTGTCTCCAATCTTCTGAAACTACACCAGGGTTCTCAGTTTTCTTAAAATTCTGCATTCACAGTTTCTGAAAGAAAAAAAAAGAACACATATAGAATAAGGTCAATTCTTACTGCTGTTTTACAGCTGTTTGTAACTGTTTCATTTACATCTCCAGACTTATCTGTATTTCAGAATTTTTCATAAAGACCTGTACTCAAATACTCCATTTCAGTTTTATTATTGATTGAAAATTCACAACTATTACAAGGTCAGTTAAAAAAGGCTTCCTTATTTTCTTCATTGAAGTAAGTTAAACTTCTTCCATGAATAGAGAACTGCAGTTTTCCAAGACAATTTAATTAGCTTCCAAATTTTGTCATTTAAAGTTTACCTCTGAATCACTTTTTTTTTTTTTTTATAATTGGCCTTTATAAGTGCCCTGTCTGCATGTGTATGTATATATTTGTGTGCTAAAGGAAGTATATGGTGGTAAAAAGGTGGAAAAGCCTACTTGCACAGAATACATTTTAATAGTTCCTATTCTTTGCTTCTATGCAATCCTAAACTGAGTTCAGTAATCAAATTGTCCTTTTTATCCTTGGCTTTTTGGTGTTTCATGGTGTATTCCTAATGATTTTCATGTAGGGTTATTTTGGTGGGGTTTTTTTCTCTAATTTTTTCTTTATTACATATAATGAATACTACAGATTAAACGGGGTATAACTTGTATTGTTTTAAGCAAGGCTTTCAACATGGTCTCCTAGAATACCCACAAAGGAAACTGAAGAGATATGAACCAGGTGGGTTGATTACGAAGTGCCTGATCAGTGTTAAAGTGTTGTGATGATAAATGGTATAGGAAGTACAACTGGATACCCCTTACTAGTGAAGGTTCTCAAGTGTCAGTGCTGGGGCTCAAACTATTTAAAGTCTTTATTAACTATCTGGACAGTACAAAGGAGTCCACCTTCAGCAATTTCATGGGTAACACCAAAATGGGAGGCTGTTCAGCATGCTGGAATGTAGGGCTACCATTCAGAAGAGACCTCAGCCTGCAGAAGAAACAAGCTAGCAGAAATCTTAGGAAGTCCACCAAAGGATGTGCAGTGTCCTGCACCTGATATGCTATATGATATTATAACCTCAAACAGAAATATAGACAGGGCAGTGACTTGTAGAGAGCAGATCTACAGAAAAGGAGCTGAGCATTCTGGTGTCCAAGTTGAATATAAGATAATTATAGAATCATTTAGGCTGGTAAAGACCTCTAAGGTTATCGAGACCAACCACTAACCCAGCATTGCCAAGTCTACCACTAAAACATATCTCTAAGTGTCCCATATTTAAGCATCTCCAGGGATGGTGAGATGCAGCAATGTGCCCTTATGCTGGCTCTCTGGGTTCTCTTAGCCAAGGATACATACAGCAGGTTGATTATGTTCAGCTGGTTGATTATTTTCCTCTATTTGTGAGATGTATCTGAAATACTGTCTTCAATTCTGGTTCCTAATACAAAAAAGACATTGCCATGATATTGGGGGCAGGGGAGAGGGGGTTGTGCAACTGGGAGAAAGAGACTGCCTTTTCAGTTATCACTTGAAAAGATATAGGTAATGTCAAAAAAGGTCAGAGTCCTTCATCTCTACTTTTCTGGAGCCTCCAACAGTCTTTAAACTAAAGAGTTTGCTGATATACCTGCACTTTAAGCTGGACTTATGTTAACACCAGAGTGGAACAAGGAATCAGAAGACACTTGGCCTTTCATAAACGTGGTCACAATCTACTGTAAAGGATAAGATTTTACTCTGGGACAGTGGCATGGAAAGACTGGATGAATAATGACTAGGTGAGACTGACAAATGGGAACAGTATAGGTGATGGTTAGTGTTTGCCTATCAAATGGAAAGAAAAGAGTAAATCAGTTAATAAAAATCAAGATACCTCAATGATTATTGTATGTAAGGTTTACTCACTTCTCACACAACCCTAGCAAATGAGCTGGACCAGTTTTACTGACCATTTTATGCTAAAGCAGGTAAAAATGCCTTGGGAATGTCTCCAGGCATGATTTCATAATCATCTCAAAAGGGTATTACGAACAAGCAGAGACTCTCCAGAAAAAAACCCAACAAACTAACCCCAAAAAACGAAACACCACCCCCTCCTCCACATCCCCCCACCAAAAAAAAGAGAAGATAATAAGTCTATTCAGCCAAGAAACTTTGTCTTAAAGGTCAGGAAGGATAAAATAGGATTGCTAAAAGTCAAACTGTGTTAACTTGTAAGAGATATTCACACAAGTAGAAAAGGTTTCTTCCAATGCAGAAATAAAGGATATTGATGCTTTTGCACTGTGGTAAGAGCTGAGATTGGAAATAAATGAAATAGGAAACTAATTAAATTATTTGGTTGAGCTGAGATAGAAAGAAAATGAAATGCTTCAAATAATCAAATTTCGAGGCCTGGATAATATCTGTTCCCAGAATTCTCAAAACAGGCATATGAAATGAAAGATCAAATAACTAAAAGGGCTAAAAAATATATTGGATTACAACAATGTAAATAGAAAATAGCTAAGGAGGTTCCTAAACTATAAAGAAAGAATATCATGTGATAATTTCAATTCTACTACGTCTTTAATAGTATTCAATGCTATGAGAAGATATTTCAAAGGTATGAGTAATTAAGATGATTCAAGTAAAAAGGGTTGGACTAACACATGTAATACATTTACCCAAACTAGATTATGCCATACTAAACAAATGAGTAAGAAAACAGAAATTCTAGAAATAAAAAAAATACGTAGCAATACCTGTTGCGGTGAGCCATGGCCAGAGCCACGGTCAGCTGGACCAAGCAGAACAAAAGGTCCATTGGTTTGATGCCTCCACAACTCAAGGGCTTGAAGGTACAGTGAGCACCCAAAAGGCTGTGTAAAAACATGCAGACCATTGGCTTCTGCCCCTCCTTCCCTTATGTTTCATATTTGGTTATTCCACCAGAAAGTTCTATGTCACCCAGTAGTTGATTGACCTCTGTTACCCCTCTTCCCCCACTCCTTCTCCCATTTGCCCTCATCCCTTCTCCCCGCCCTTATAACACCCCCAACTGATATTGTATTGGTTATTATGTGTTCTCCACACCCATTATGTAGGGGTATAAAATCCCCCCACCAGCCTCATTTTCTTGGCTTTCTTCGTGGGTCTTTGTTCCCCAATAAACCTTTCCCTGCCTGCACGAAGGGGTCCCTCTGCTTTATTCCTGCCTCCTTCACGCACCTTTACCATCGGTGGTCAAGGCGTACCCAAGAGAGAGCTTCGCCTGCCCTCCTGCACCGCGATCGGCTTCCGTCCCCCCACCCGGGGCAGGGGGAAGACTGCCCGGTGCTCGGGTCAGCGTCTAGCTGGTAATAGCACTGTGGCAAACACCATATCAGAATTTCAGTGAAAAAATTAACATATTATTACAGAAGAAATTACTGGAAAGCTGGAGAAATTGAAGATTAGAAGTGAAATCATCAATGAGGAGTGGACTTTGATAATTTATAATTTTTATAAACATATATGACACAAAGAACCCTCAGGAGTTCCTTAAAAACTTCTCTCTGTGTTATTTCTATCAGTGTTCTTGGCATAAGTAGTGTGTGGTGAAGAAATGGCTAATCAGTGCTAGAAAGCACTGCCTCTGTGAACAAACTGAATTTCTGAGAGAGCTGGATGCTCTCAAAGATGAACAATGGAAGTGATCTGAAATTCTGCTGTATACACTACATGATTCTATGCTTTGGAGTTACCTAAAAACTCAAGCTTTAAACTCATCTCTAGTAAAGAAAATTGAAAACCAAGGTGGAGCTTGACATACCTGGACAACTAAAAGCTAGGTACATGATGCAAACTGTGAATATAGGCTAATGGGACTTGAGAATTTTCTAACTGAAGTATTTTAAATGAAGTTTGAAAAATATTTCAGTTGCGTTGCTGTTACTGTAGTAAAGGTCCTTTGCAATTTAAAATGTAATATAAATAAAGAATAACTATTTGTATCATTAAGGGAATGGATAGTTTTTCATATGAACAGGCATAATTTCCTGTGCATTGAAGCAAATAGGATACTATAATATAGTTTCTATATTATATATTTTAAATATATATATAATTATATAGCTATAATTTTAAAGGAGTAATGTGCTATTCTCTGTGCTTTATCATGTTTCTCTGTCTCTCCTCCTAGCAACTGCAATGCTAGTTCATAAACTTATCAAATAGGCCCTATAACATGGTTCCTGGCCATATCATTGATAGGCAGTCATTGAACTAGACAATTTAATTTTTCCAGGTTCTATTTATTGAATTTAGTCATGTGATTTCACATGACTTCCTTTATGTTATATAATTTGCTGCATGCTCTTTCCTTCTTTGTCCATGCTCTTTTCTTCAAATCACTTCCTTGCCCTTTCTTATATTTATTATTATTTTCTTTTTAATATCTTCACACTATACATATTTTTCTACTATTAGTTTTGAAACATTGCAATTTCTTTCCCACATGCATAGCACAGTTCTTGGTGTACTAAGTAGTACTTATATATAGGTTTCTTATGAGCAATATTTATATTCTGGATAGTTATTCACATATGGTTTTATAATCTCCTACAAATGCTTAAAAAATACTTATACAACATAGGCTGTACATTCATATGGTGAAGGGTGTATTTGCTTTTACAGCTAATTTCTTGATGTACACACAAGCTATGAGGGCTAAAATCCTGTGGTTTTTATCAATGGCATCAAACAAAACAGATCCTTTCAACTTGGTGATTTAATGTCAGAGAGCTTGGCTTAATGAAACACCTAGACTCCCAGTTTCCCCAAACCATACTCCATCACCTAGAGGTAAAGTCACTGTTCTGCTGTTGTAGATCAGTATATCCACTGATTTCAATAGAATTCCATCAGATTAGGGTGGTTAGGGGTGAAGCAAAACTTAGCAGTCTGAAGTGCTTTGGTTTATACCTCGGAACCAGGGTCCTGCCTGTTCAGCAAAAGGTTTAAAGCTGCTTTCAGGGAAATACTGTCCTGCCTTTTTGCCCCTGCCCATCTATGCCCTCTGCATCTCAGTTTGCCTGTGTACAGAGTGGATGGTTAACTCCACTGTTCCCAAAGGCTTTTTTGTAGATAACAGAAGTTGGCAAACAAATTTAGATACTCAGATTGTGTGCCTCTTTCACAGTTTGCTTGTTCCTACCCCAATTTCCTCAAAATTCTGAAGTGGCAAAATTTAAAACTTTGACATTTTATTTCAGTGTTTCAGCCCAAAGAAAATGGTAGGGGTAAGGAAAACTGTAAAATAATCATTCTTTCAAAAAAATTACTGCAGTCAAATATAAAAATTTTACTGTCAACTTTCTATACCACTTTACTCTTCAAGCCTGAACATTTTTTGCAGCATCATACCAAATGCATTTCAAATAATTACTTTTATTACTACTGATTGATTTTTAGCTTGATTTTTAAAGGGAAAGGTCTTTTTTTCTGTATTTATATTTTTCCAGCTCTCCTTCTCAGTAATTTCTGAACCCACTGGCTAATTTTGATCAACTTAAACACAGGAAAAAAAAAAGTTTTAGATAAAGATACACCATTAATGATTACAGTAAGTTAATGGTAAAAATTTTTTTTTGGACTTTGAAGGAATCCACAAGGATGCTTGATAGATCTCAGGAAACCAGTGTTGATACTTCATATTTAAACAGAATGGGCTTATGAAAAAAAATGCTTTGGAGTGGTTGATTGAGTCCTGTTATTGTCTGGAATTAAAGACTGAAAATCCTAAAATAATTAATGTAAAGTGAAATGGACCAACATCTCTTCCTTGCCCTCTGCACCTTGCAGAATTAGATAATCCTTCTTTAACTTCATGATCCTGAAGTGTCCAATAGGAAAGCCAACATGACATTTTGTTGACCACAGGTGTTGTTCAAAGAATTAAGGGATTGAGGCTGCAACACGCCGTAATTGCGGAACAGAACAAAATGTTCCTGCAGATAAACTGGGCATTTGTCCAAGCAAAACTTGAAGAACCTTTATCTTAAAGTATGAGCTTCCAGTATGAGAAAAGGGCTGCACCGTCATTCCCGTTGTAGCTTAAGGCATCGCCTTTGCACAGTGACCGTGACCAGATTAAGATAAACACAAGCCAATAGAAATCATAGGTACTTCTTAACAACATGAATCTTCATTTCCCCTGTAACAATTCGACATTTGTATAAAGCAGAACAGTAGGATCAACAGTCTCTTGCTTGTGCTTCAAGTTAAATTGAGATCTGTCCTTGCTGTGCTGGTTGCCAAAGAAAGGTCTGTCTTCTGTGTAACCTGACTGGATTATGAAGGGTGGAAGAAATCAGGTTTTAGCTCTATTTTGCAGATGAAGACCTTCAAGATGCAAAAATCAGGAGACTTGTAAAAAGGTCAATGGAAATTTTGAAACATTACTAAGGATAACTTCCCTGGCTCTTGGAATCCCAGGCCAATATCTCAATCATATGAACAGTCCTCATCTTTCTATATTTTCTAGTTTTCTAGATTATCTCTCAAATTAAATCTATGGGATTTCATAGCTATGGGATCTGCTGAAGCCAAGTGGATTAAATCTTAACATTTTCCTTAACAAAAAGCTTGTTCTCTCTAAAAAGAAAAATAGATCCTTAGCTTAAGAAAAACACATGGTTGCTATCCTGAAACTCACGAAAACTTGCAGGAATAAGAGACCTAATCCTTTGCCAAATAGTTAAAGAGATGATAAGAAGTGTGTACTTTACATCAACCAGAAAGCTAGTTCAGGAAACTAGAACTTCTCTATTCATCAAAACATTTGATTGTTTTCTTTTGGCTGAAGCCTGAATTAAACTTTTTAATAATGTTCTATATTAATTAGTCATCCTTTAGATGAAATTGTATTGTTCTATATTCTTATAGGACACCATGCAGCAATGAGCAGCTCTGATCAGAGACCAAAAAGAAAATAACCAATTAAAATAGAATGAAAAAAAATGGTTATATTTAATAGGTACCAAGTTGAAAATACAGGTGACTGACAAGAGAAGACCATGATCGACCACTTCAGAAAGCAGGAAAGGATGAAAAAGAAAACCCAAAAGAGAAAAAAGCCAAACCAAAAAAAAACAAACAAAAAACCCCTCACAATTAAGGAACACTACAAGACACAGGCTGTAATTAATAATAAATAAGGTATTTATATAAAATTTTAAATAAAACTGACTGCAAATGTCAAAATGTGCTAAAAGGTAGACAAGCAACAAAGTTTACCATGTGAAACAAAGGAGGCTGTCCAGGCATCAGGCAAACTCAAGTATTTTCAGATGAGAGGTTTGAAGAGGCCTAGATGAGAATTTTGAATCACTTATTGCTTCAAAATTAGAATTAAAAATACTGGAAAATATTGAAAGACTGCCAACATGATTTAAATACCAGAAAATAACCAAAATTACTTGAGATATTACAGTTCTACTAACTTTGTGAAGATACTGGGCAGAATAATGAGGCATTAAATGCAATCTTATATCTACAGAGAATTAGAAAATTAAAATATAGCTTATCTGAGCCAACAGGAGTTTCTAGAGAAGAAGACTTGAAAAAGTTGTATTTTTTTTTCTTTTTTAAAAGATTACAGGCCAGATTTTGTCATGGTCTAAGAGATGAGAGAGGCTACTGATACAATGATTTTGCCAAAGCATATAACATTTTAAGACCTCTGTTAACCTGAACCAATAGGGAGCTATTGAAAGGATGAAAAGGAGAATGCTATGCTGTGCTATGCTTAAAATGCAGCAATATCCTGTCCAGTTCTGACGTCTGTTGTGCATGACCAGGGTCTGAATTACGTAAAAGAGCTCAAAGAAGAGCCAAAATAATGATCTTCCTGGCTTTGGAAAACAAACCTAGGATATAAGGAACTCAGTCTATTTGGTATATCAGGAGCAAATCTGAGAGATCACCAGGTCATTTTAAGAAAACAATGTAAACATGGAAGAGAGAAAATTTTAAGAAAAAATAATTTATGGGAAGGAATTTACCATCTTGATGAGGAAGACAGAAAGAAAATTGTATGATGAAAGATAAAATTAGAGGAGCTGACATATAATGCAGTATCCTAAGAGCAAAGATCATTTGGAAAATGTGGGAAAAATTATGAATTGTAATCAAATGAAGCAACTTTTAATGGAAGGTCTACAGTGCAAGTGCTGTGTGGTTTCATGTTATACTTGCAGTGATCTTTTCTGTCACTGAAATCTGAGAGTTAGAGAATTTGTGAAACCTTTTGTTTATTTTTATTCCCTCATATTCAGCAAGAGCTACATTCTCTTAAGTACACAGCTGCTTGTAGGTCTGAGTTTAAGCAGTGATGTGACATAAAATTTTACCTGCAAATTTCATACTGGATTGTCTGTGTGAAAAATAATCACTCTTCCTATATTGTTTTGGGAAAGTGAGAGAGAAGGGAGTGGTTCCTGGTCTTCGATTCTTGTGGATTGCTTGACTCTGCAGACAGATAGATGGACAATTTTCTGCCATGAAAATAATGCTCTTTTTTACATATATGACTCTGTCTTATAATCAAGGTGTAACAAAAATACTTGATTTGAGTATGGGAGAGAATTTTTCTTGCAGTTCAGGATGGAAACAAGCTATTCACCTCCAGCTGAAGAAGAAACTGACAGCTTGAAAAAACTTTTAACCAATTCTTTGATGCTTCAGGGGTCTTTTCCAGTGAAGCTTCAGGGAGGTTGTGGAGTCTCCCTGCCTGCAGATATTCAAAAGACATCTGGACATGGTCCTGGGGAACTGGCCCTATGTGACCCGGCTTGGGCAGGGAGTTGGACCAGATGCCCTCCAGCAGTCCCTTCCAGCCTCAACTGTTCTGTGATTCTGTGAAGACATTTTTGGTTCCTACTGTTCCTGATACATAAATCTCTTGAGAACTAAAGTGCTTTAGTCTAATCCAGCACAGTGGATTCACTAGGATGGTAATAGAGTGATATTAACTGTGCTCTCATATAGAAGTTGTCAGGCTATGTGATCTAGTGATTACTTCCCTCAGACTCTATTAAAAAATTAAACCTCTTCCTAGTCCCCCAAAAGGATTATTAAGCTGTAAAGCCAAGCAAAAGGAGGGGCAGTTGTATAATGTAATTTGTCTCTTGTCATCAGAATTGGTAACAAAGGGGCCTTTACTACTATTGAAAGGCAGAAATACCATGGAAGATTTTCAGGTAAAGGGTATGGCTGTTTTCCCCAGAAATAATGCAGCATCATCCACTTCTAGATCTTACAAATCTGATCTGGAGTCCCGTGGGAGACAATGCATTTCAAGCTTTTCATCCAGAAGATTTAAGATTTGTAAGATGATATGAAGTATGAAATATGTTGTATGGACCCCCTGGCTGCTCAGAAGGGTGTTCCCTTCCATCCCAGGCAGGCTGTCAGCCTTGTAGCCAAAATTCCTATCAGGAAATTTCAGGTGTCTTGGGAAGAACATGTTCAGGAAGAGAGGTAGATCGTGTTTATTTGTGTTTGAGACCATCTTCCTGATGAAGAACAAAAATTTTATGAATCCATAGGCCGTAATAAAATGGAAAACTCGTTATATGATTGTCCAATTTCTACAGTACTTCTTCTCAGCCACAAGTATAGCTGGCTTGATTTTAAGAACTTAGTGAATGACAACATTTTGTTCTGCATTAGGTATTAAAGCCAAAGAGAATGAAAATCAAAATAATATATGTATTATCAGTGGTGGTGAATAAGGAGGAGTTGTCAGCTCATGTTAAATTAGAGGCAAATCAGCATGGGAAAAATGGGCTATGGTTCTTCTCTTGGTAAACCAAGTCAGTAGAACCTGACCAAGAACTCAGCAGAGAAAACTTTTGTTCCCATCTGGAGTTTGCTTTTCAAGAACTAGTCTAATAGAATGATTGTCTTTATAACCATGGCTTTTGTATGTATTGGCTGATTTTATTAGGAAAGAAAGAAAAAAAAAAAACATTATAGACTCCTCCAAAGATGAAAATGTTAACTCCAACTACAGAGATTCAGCTGAATTTTTTGTCACTGATCTTAACAGCAGTCACTGTTAGCATTGGCTTTGGAAAAGTGAAAATATGAACTTGTTCCTGACTAGACTGAGACACAATGGGGATTGCTTATCTTATTTACAAAAAAATAAAGCCTTTTTCAAAGGCTTTGATCTATCTTGTTCTACACATCACTATTGCACAAGTCCATGATATTGCTGCCAGTCTCCATTTTCTCTTGATTCATAATCTCTTTCCTGAGCTCTTAGAAAGAACTTCTATTTTAAAGCTCTGTGGAAACTGGCAGAATAGAAATTGTTTCAGAAGATCCCAGGTTTCTTCTGAGGGAAAGCAATGAGAAAATGTTGTGATTCCCATAAGAGGGGAAGATTTTGGCAGGGATTTCTGGGTCTCTTTGTGGGAAGGGAAGGGTTCCAATGTTTTCTCCAAGAAAGGAGAGTATTTTTAATCTGTCTCTGAAAGAGAGATATTTTAAATTAAAAATTACCTTTCCACTGTACATACTACTCTTGAATAATTAAATGTTTTACAATTTTGTGGAAGAAGGTTTTTTTTTTTCAGTTATGGTTGGTGCTGTAAGGACTTCTGTTTAATTCACTGTAGTGGGTTTTTGAAATTAGTCATTTACAGACAAATGCAGAGAGTGTGGCTCTACTGTGTTCATTAACTGAGGAGCTAAATTTTACATGTAAGCAACAATGTTCCCAAAGAACCATATGGAACCCAAGGGTTTTTTTTACCCACTGGTATTAATTTTTTATAAGACAATATTGCATGAGTTCAACCTTTGGAATAGCCAAACCATCTGTAAAGTAGGGTAGTGGATTCCCTAAAAGGTTTAAAGCATTTCTAGTATCCAACAGCTCTTATGATGGTCTTAATTTACCTAGAAAGGGATTATTTTTTTCATCTTGTATTGCTGAAAGAGATTCTGTGCAGAGATCATTTTCAAGGGAAGTTAAGGAGAGCACAGGGAGCCTGGATTGATTAGAAATCTAAGAACTATTCTATGCCATGGTGACTGTAACAACCCTGTACACATTTTATTCTATTTTTTTTCTTAGTATTTCTCATTCCTTTCCTTCTGTCTCTAACAGTACCTGGCATTTCCCCTGTGTTATGAGCAAGCCTTGCCTTCTTCCTCAGAACTGAGGATTTGGCTTAAAAAACCTCGTATGTGCTATAGCTAGGCTTTGATAAAAGAGGTTTTCAATTTTTTTCTTTTACTGTCGACTGGGAAAGTGGAAACCTATTGGTAATGTCAGCTCATGATGTCACTTGTGGCACTAGAAAAACACATGAGTAACTCTTTGATAATAATTTAATGGGGTCAGTTGTTTCTTTAACTTTTGTTGCTTCGTCCCTTCCTTTTGGGTACAGTTCCTGCTTTCCTATTCCTTGTTTCCTGACATCTTTTTTGAAACACTTTTTTGACAGCTGCTTACTCATTGCTATACAGAGTTGAACTGTGCTGCTTCTCAAATCTGTACTTCTAGTTGAAACTTCTACTTTTGGTCCAGTAAAAACTTCTGGGCCTATTGTTGCTTTTTATTGTTCCACAGACCTTACTTTTGGGGGGAAAAATAAATTTGTGACTCTGACATAGTTCAGCTAGATCCATCTTTACTAAAGGTTTTCATATCTTCTCCGTAATAACTTTAAATTAATGTTTCAATATAAAAACATTTCTTTCATGCCCTTGTGTTTTCTATTCCACCTAGTCAGCATTTTTGTTAGCCTTGTAAACCCAAGTCCCGAACAGTAATGAAGTTTAATTTTGCTATAAACCATACAAATGCATTCAGTGGGTTTACAAATTATCCGTTCTGTTGCTTTACAAGATCATTTCTTGAAATGGATGCATAAAGCTCCCCCCCGNCCCTTTTTTTTTTTTTTTTTTTGGAAAGAACATCTGGGCTGTTGTACAGATTTTAAGAGCAAAGTTAAACAAGATCTGGGCCCAATGCCCAGAGAAACCAACTCAAATAAAACTTGGGTAAAATAAACTATCCCAAAAAGGAAGAGCTAGATAGAAGCACAAATAATGTATGTGGAACTGCCCAATGATACAGAAAGCAGAGTAGAACGATTTTGCACTGAGCACAGTTGCTACACATCAGACACCTTCAGAGAGAGAATGAAAAAGATGCCCACAGAAAGGGATGCTACTATATTGGATTCCAATATTTGAAGGCCTGCATTGAGTCAGATTCATTTGCAACAAGGATATTCTCATAGAAACACATGATGTAGACTCCGAAAGCAAATTGTTTCAATCCCCAAAAGCTCTGAGCAGTCTTTCAGTTCACCAGCAAGAGAACCTTAGGTGAAATGTAAGCACTTTCACTTAGGTGAAAGCTGTGGGATTAGATCTTGCTCTCTTGTTCTTTTCCCAACCAAGCAAATGGAAATTGCTTACACAAGGAACTGACACATCAGACATGACAGCTTTAACCTTTGGAATATACTATGATCCAGATATCATGAGACTGGCTTACAAGAATGAAATTATAATAAAAATGTATTTTAGTTCCTTTCACTAGCAATCTGAACATTTAAGCTGTCATAGCCTGTTTTATAATATGCCCTACATCCTTGAGGTGGGTAAGCTACATTTAAAAGAAATTGAAACCCCAAATTCTTGTGGATTAATATGTACATAAATGCAGGGTTTTGCAAAAAAATTCCATTTGCAAGTGCTGGAATGTGTCTTGCTTTAGACTTGGTGTATGTGAATAGCATCCATTTTCTGAAGTTATTAGTGGCTTAATTTACTTGAAAGCCCGTTAGATTAGTATCAGAGACATTAAATTGGTGGGATTTTTGTAAAAGTGGTGATTTATTGTCTGAATCTGTAGAATTGTTGGGTTTTTGCTGGTGGGTTAAAGTATGGCACAAAGATGCAGAAGGAACTTCCTCAGTCTCCCTGAGACGAGTAAAGATTGAGCCCTTCTACTTGTAGGTTTTGACAATAATTATATTGTTTTGTGTCACAAGTGTCAATTTTACCTGGTACACATTCAGCACACAGTTCTACAGCTGAGACAGCTTCCCCATCCTGCTTTCAGTTGCACCTCTGCATCCTCCTTCCACAATCTTCACTACATCCTCACACCCTTTGCTTCCCATAGTTCCCTCTTTCCATCATTTCCTCTAATTTATATAAATTTTTACTCAGAAGAGGATGGATAAACCAGTCATTTAAGTGACCAGTCGATCAGATACTACCAAACTTTCTCTCAGCCTTGATTTTCATTTAATTGTATTTCATGAAGTCTTCTCTGTATTTGGAGAACATTTATTTGCCCTGAGCTAAGTTTTACCTCTGCTGTAGTATGTTTTTAGGACACAATGTGTACTTTTCAGAAGTAACCTCAATTTCCTTGACAGACTGTACTCATTCTTTTTCTGTGTGTCTATTTGCCACACAATGCTTTTGTGTTGTGCCTTGTTTGTGTTAGTAGTATTCTTCAGTTTTCAACCTGAACTAAATGAGAATATACAGTAATTTGTATTAGTATTTCCACTAACTCAACAGAACTCTATTTGGCATAGATTTTTTAAAAAAATTTTATTATGTGACATAAAAATGAATCACAAACCCCCAAACCCTGTATTTCATATTACATTTGTTTTATCCAGCAGGCAAACCAGACCATTAATCATTTGGATTTGTATGTGCTGCAAGATCAGGTCCTGGCAACCATGACCTTAGTCCTGGACAGTGTTTAAGCGTGTGATTAACTTTGAGCAGATGCTTAGCTCCTATTTTTGACAGTGGAATGTAAGCACATCTGCTTCCTAAGGAGTCTCATTTCTACTGAAGTTAATGCAAGGTTTTCTTTGACTCCAAAATGACCTGAATCAGACTTCAGTTTCCTAAAGATACTAAAGAGTCCTGGAACTCTGCAAAAAAATGCTTTTAAAAGAATTTAATTGGGATGAAAAGAACTGATCTTCTCAAAGCAGTTTCTTGTGATTTATGTCTCATTTCTGTCATAGTGCCTTAGCATGTATTTTTTTAAGCTCTCCAACTTCAGGGACATTCCATGCTGTGATTTAAGTAGCCATTCAAGGAGACTTTTAAACTGATGTTTAGTTTCCCCTCACTTCAAGTGCTTAATTCAAACATGATCAAAATACTTCTAGGGGATTTTGGTCAATGCCTATGTGTTGTCTCACAGGGTTCACTTACTTTGGAGAATTTTTAAGCCCTTGCAGAAGAAAATGGTTTCTTCTGAAAGAAACACCTTCTTAGAAGTGTAGCATATTTTATTTGCAAATACAGTGATTTCAGTATAGTATTTTTTTAAAACAGGTATCTAATAAACCTTCATTTACTAAAGAGATACCAACAAATTTCACTTTTAAAAATAAGGCAAATATAACTGTAATAATATTTTAAAAATATTTGTTCAAGAAAATATTAATTTTTTCAGTTAAAGAAAAATTTGTTTTTCTTTAGCTGAATAGAAATGTTTATAAATTTATAAATATATAATAATATATTTAGATTTAAATATCTTTATAATTATTATATATTTATAAATATTTATAATTTTTTCTAAATATATAATAATATATTTATATTTAAATATAAAGTCTTAGTTTCACTACTAATAAAGAGATTAGTAACAGAGCAAATAGAAGTACACTAATTTTTGGCCTTTTCATTTTAGATTCAGGAAAATAGAAGGCCAAGCCATTTTTAAATTTGATGGGTTGTTTTTCTTCCCTAGGAGTTGCTATGTAATGCAATAATACGCACTTACTTATTGTAAAGCATTTATAAACTTTATTATATATGCTATCATCTGCAACATTGATTCATGTACATTGGCTTGCCAGTGGTTATTGTCAGTGAGCACTGTAATTCATGGACCCTTCTTCTGAACTTATGAGCATGCTGGTCTGAGCTCTGACTCTGTTCTCACTAATACAGAAGTGCCAAAATGGAAAGCAATAAATATGCATATTTTAAACATGATTTGCTAAGCTGTTCTTGTTTTAAATGTAATATATTTATGGCCTACATTTAAAATTTGTGCTTTATTAAGAGTATCTTAAAATGCAACATCCATAGCAACTTATCAATCCTAGGAAGTACCTGATATCGATATTATATTGGCAACATGATTTGGATGTGTGTTCTGCTATTTGACTACATATTATATAGTCTAATGTACATGTTTCCTCCAACACTGAAAGCAGTAAAAAACCTATGGTAATTGCTTTTTAAAAGTTCAAAATCACAAAATCCTTAGAATATCCTGAGTTGGAAGGGACTCACACGGGTTGTCAAGTCCAGCTCCTGGCCTGGCACAGGACAGCCCCAAGAGTCACACCATGTGCCTGAGACCATTGCTCAAATACTTCTTGAACTCTTGTCAGTCTTGGTGCTGTGACCACTTCCCTGGGGAGCCTGTTCCAGTGCCCAAACACCCTTTGGTGAAGAACCTTTTGCTAATATCCAACCTAAACCTCCCCTTATGTAACTTCAGGCCAACCATTAGAGTCTTATCACTGTATCAGTACCTGCTCCTCCTCTTCCCCTCACCAGGAATTTGTAGATTGCACTGAGGTCTCCCCTCAGTCTCCTATTCTCCAGGCTGAACAGACCAAGTGACTTCAGCCCCTCTTCGTATGGCTTCCCCTCAAGGCACTTCACCATCTTTGCTGCCCTCCTTTTGACACTCTCTAACAGCTCAATGTCTTTCTTACATTTCAGTGCCCAAAACTGCCCCCAGGAATCGAGGTGAGGCTGCCCCAGTGCAGAGCAGAGTGGGACAATTCCCTCCCTTGCCTGGCACTTTCCCTGTTGAACTTCACATGTTTGGTGATCGCCCAATCCTCTAATTTGTGTAAGTCTCTCTGTAGGGCCTCTCTGCCTTCAAGGGAGCCAACAGCTCCTCCCAATTTAGTATTCTCAGCAAACTTAATATCCCTCTCAGTCGGGTGTCCAGGTAATTTATGAAGGTGTTGAAGAGCACAGGGCCTAAGACGGAGCCCTGCAGAACCCCACCAGTGACAGGCCACCAGTCTGATGTCACCCCATTCACTGTAACCCTTGGTGCCTGACCCATGAGCCAGCCGCTCACCCATCCCACCATGTGTTTATCCAGCTTCTGGACATTTGTCCAGAAAGATCCTGTGACAGATGGTATCAAAAGCTATACAGAAATCCAAAAAGATTACATCAAATGGCTTCTCCTGATCAGCTAAATGGGTTACCTTGTTATAAAAAAAATCAGGTTTGATAAGCAGGACTTTCCTCTCATGAAGCCACGCTGACTGTGGACTGTATTGTCCTTCAGGTGTTTTTCAAGAACTCCCAGAATAATCTCCATAATTTTACCAGGCACTGAAGTGAGACTGACAGGCCTATAGTTTCTGGGGTCATCCTTCTTACCATTCTTGAAAATTGGAACAATGTTCACCAGTTTCCAGGCAACTTGGAGCTCTCTGTATTTCCAAGACCATTTAAAAATCATTGAGAGGCCCTATGATGATACCAGCCAGCTCTTTGAGTATTCTCAGATGAATCCCATCAGGACCTGTAGACTTACAGAGATCCAACTGGAGCAGCAGGTCATGCAAATATTCAGGGTTGACTGGGATTTTATCATTCTCACAGTTATAATCCTCCAGCTCAGAGCTCTGGGATCCCAGAGCCCAGCATCAGTTTTGAAGACTGAACCGAAAAAAGCATTAAACATCTCTGGTTTGTCCATGTCCCTGTTTGTGAGGCGGCTGTGATCCTCAAGTAATGGACCAATGTTTTTTCTGGACTTCCTTTTGCTATTAACATATTTAATAGATCTTTTTATTGCCCCTCAGAGTACTGGCAGCTTCAACTCCTATTGAGCTTTGGCCACACAAGTTTTCTCCCTGCAGTGGCAAACAGCATCTCTACATTTCTCCCATTTTCCCTGACCTTGCTTCCACTGGGCATACACTTTCTATTTTTTTTTTTTTTTCTCCTTCCTTAGTTCCAGAAGATTCCTGCTCAGCCAAACTGGTCTTCTGCCTCATCAGCTTGACATCTGATATTTTGGAATTGCCTTTTCCTCTGCTCTTAGGAGGTGGTGCTTAAAACGTGACCATGACTGGTGGAGCCCAGCACCTGCAAAAGCATTTCCCAAGGGGACCTTACCAACTAGTTCCCTGAGGATTCTGAAGTCTGCTCACTTCATATGCAAGGTTGAAATTTTGTTGGCACTTTTTTTGCTGTCAGCAGAGATTTCAAACTCGACTGCATGGTCACTCTGGCCAAGATGGCCACCAACCTCTACTTTGCTCATGAGACCCTCTCTGTTAACAAGTAACAAATCAAGGAGGGCATCTTTTCTAGTAGGCTCTCCTAGTACCTGTACCATGAAGTTACCATCCAGATGTTTAAGGAATCTTCTTCTTTAAGGAATCAGGCTTCCTCAGTAACCTTACCAGGCATTATCCTTTCTCAGGAGTTTACTCTTTTTTTACTATGATTATTATTTTTCTTCTCAATACGATTTAACTGTAATTTGATGCTGGAACTAACGAAGTTTATGTCTCCAAAGGTTCACAGAAGGAAAATGCATCAGTCAGCCACTCTAGATTGCAGCACTGGAGTCACTCAATGAGTGGAGTAGCCAGGACCACTAGAGAGAGCTCTTGTAACAAAACACTGCTCCCCCATGACGATCACTGCAATCATTCCAGGCACTTCATCAAGTTCCAGTGAGACCTTGCCACTTACCTGCAGCTAGATCCCAAGCTATATATAGTTTTATACAAGGCTTAATCCTGAACTGGCATAAAGCAGACAAAAAGATTATAGACCCATGACCTATTAGCAGTCTGGATTTATGAAGTGAAAACTGTGCAGTCCAAATGTTGATTATTTTTTGTGGAACAGTTACAAAAGCAATTGAGAAAGGAAAGAGGATATCATCTGGGTTTTGGTATAGCATTCAATACAACGTCTGACGAAATCTTACTTTTCAAACGAGTTACAATAGGCTTGGATCTGAGCTCCATCACATGGACAGAAAACTGGCACATAGAGCACAAACAAAATATGATCATAAACAACAACATATTGAGCTGTATGAATTGACTATAGGGGTGCCACAAGGCTCTATTTAAGGTGCTATCCTCTTTAAAATTCACATAAATAATCTGGATTTGAAACACAAGCATGATAATGCAATTCACAGATGATGTTAAATTAGAGGTTGTGCCAGCAGCAGTCAAGACAGGCAAATAATAGAGGATCCTAGAAAAAATTGAAACATGGGCCGAGAATAACAGAATGAGAGTCAACTTGGAAAACTGAAAATACATCTGCAGAAAATTAATTCAAAACAGCCACTCCACAAGAAGGCTAAATCTGGAAAGCAATGATGCTGAAGTATATTCCTGAGGTGACAGAGGATGATCAGTGAGATAATGTATAAGCCTCCAGTGTAACAAATAAGAGCCAAGGGATTTGGAGCAACCAGCTCAAAAAGTCTCTTCCCCACAAGGTTGAAATGACAGTATCTTGAGTATTCTGGTTGCTGCTAGACATTTCACAATCACAAAATGCAAAATAGAACCTTGATTTTAAAGGAGGATGGCAATTTAGAAGTTGTGTCTAGTCTAATGAAAGTATCTTGTTTCCTTTTTATTCCAGGAAGAGGAAAAATACGAGAAAGGAGATGGAAAGCAGGTGACTTACAGAACAGTTCATTCCACTTATCTTAAAAACCTACCTGCTATGGGATAAACATGCATGACTGTAGAACTTGAACTCTGAGACAATGAACTGCCTGACTTTGAGTAAGTATGATGGCATTTACTTTATTGTACCCACTCCAGGTCCTTACATTAGGAATACATTCATGCATTTACACTACTGGATAAAACTCTAGAAGTAATTCAGATGGAAACAGCTTCATACCAGGTCTTGTTTCTGAATTACCTAGCCACCAGACACCTTATCCCTGAGACCTTGTTGACCTCATAACACTTGTGCTCCCACATGCTCAATGGCTTAGCTATACCAGGAGTCTGCTACTCTTCCTCATTCCAATCAAATGGCATGTTTTTTGGATGTAGCAAATATGAATTTGAATTTGAATCTGGTCAGACTGCAAAACTGTAGAAACCAGGTCTCCATTTTCAGTTCACATTCTGCAGCAAAGTCTTTTGGCTGTGTTCTTGAATAGAAGATGTTGACACTGTGATACTGCCTCTGGATATCAGAAGTGCTCACAGCATAGCATAGCTAATGGAGTGACTATCCTTCCTGGAAGCCTTGGGTAGAGGTTAGGACTGGTTTCTGGACATCTGGCTGTAGCTGTCTACCATGCAGACATCAACATGTAAGACTCACACAGGTACCTAAAGCTAGGTAAGATGTATCCCACCCAACTTTTTACCAGTGCATCTTTACATCAGACAAGAACCTGGATGGATGCCAGCGCCTAGTTCCATCAGTTAAAGCAATTCTGTGTATGCACAGCAGCCTTGGCAGTCTTACCAGCTGAGATTTGAGTAGGAGTTGATACGTAAGATGTATACACAGATGGCCATCATAGCATTGACTTTGTAGATTGTTGTCATTGACATCGGGGCCTATATTCTATATAAATACAGTGGATCGGGTGTCAGGTCAAAAAGGTATTGGATCTGGATCCTATCCAAAACCCTGACTGTTCCAGTCAATGGTGTGTTCACCCAGATTTCAGAGTGGTTTTGCTGTCAAGGAACAGACTAAACTTTGTTTAATTACAGCAAACACATAAAGCTAAGCATGCGCAGCAGAGGGAAGGAAAGACACTTGAAAACTACTATCTCTTGCCGTTTATCTGAATTGTTAAACAAAGCTAGAAGCAGAATCTTGTATTTGTTTTCAGAAGCATCTCTGTTGTGTATTTTCATATTTCTATGAAGTAACACAAATTTTAAAAATTATTCCTTATACTACTTTTGATTTCCACATGGATTTGCTTTGCAAATGGTACCCTCAGTACATAACTATCTGTTCTTTTCTTTAGAGGTAGTTTTCTTTCCACTTCTATGTGTAGATTCATTGGATTTTTTAAAATCTGTCTAGAGATATGGATCCCTTCTGGATGGCAAACAACTCAGGACATTAGTGTAACGTATTAAGCTTTTAATTCTTTGCTTGATAATATTTGACTTGCTTGCTCTGAAATGACAGTAATTATTTAAAACATCTACTATTTCACCATAATTGCAACATATAGTTGACCACCAGACTGATGAATTGACTTCCAATTCTACCTGAACTTGGTTCTATTTAAGTTAGCCAAAAGTAAGACACAACCATTTTTTTTGGGACAAAAGACCCACAGTATTTAAGAGATTAACTATCAGCATGTTTCTGGGTTAATTAAAAACTTAACAAACCCTTCACTTTTCCTGAATGAGAAACTTTGGAGTTAAATCTGACAGAAATAAAAATTTTCAGTTTGAGAGTTCATAAACTTTTGTAATTTACAACCATGAAAATGGACAAGGAGCACGAGGTAAGTGGTTACATCTGGATGGCAAAACTATTTGTGAATTCTGCACATTTCTTTGCTTCTAACAGTGCCATTCCTGTACCTTTTCAAGTCGTACAGAGGGTAGCCAAACCAAAAGCTACTAGCGAGTTTTATTAGAAAATGCTTTCTCTTTATATGCTGTTATAAAGCTCATAACACTCTCAGTATTCTTGAAGAGAAGATTTTTTTTTATTTTTAGATTGTGTACCTCTTACTGATTATGAGACCAATTGCCAGCACTTGAGAGCAAAATATTGACTTAATACCTTGTATCTGATTTGGAATTAATTGCTATTAAAGATCAGAATAGAACATTTTTTGTCTGCCTTTTTCTTTTTCTATTGTGCTCTTAAGTTTCTCATAGAATACCTGATAGGAGATCCATTGTGGAACTTCTTTCACATACCACCATGAAATATTAATATGCAAAAAATATTACTGGTAGGAACATAATAATTTCTGGGTAAGAAAAAAATCAACCCTCTACACTGAATTAATTTTATGAAGAAATCTATTTTGGAGAAGAATCCCCTTCTACACATGCCTGTTTTTGTAGTTTTTTTATAACAATTAAACATAGAAGGAATACTTATTGTTCAAAAGTAACAAGACTCAAGTAGTCCTAAATAAAAGTCACTCAACTATTTATGTTAAACCCTAAGCTCTTTCTTTTCCTCTCCTGATCTTACCATTTGTATCTGGGAACAGTCATGTTAGGTAAATCATGGGTTTTTTGTTGGTTTTATTTTACTTTAACTTTCTATGATTCCAGTTCTCTGGCTGGTCAGATCAAAGCATATTTTCTTGATTGATTATGGGAATTTAATGCCACTCTAAGAACTCATATTTAATTAAAGAACAAGATCAAAGACTTCCTTTTGATCAATGCAAATTTGGCATATGTATGAACTCTGGATACACAAGAATAAGCCTGGAAGAGGGACTGAGATCACCATAGTGCTGGCAGTCTGGCTGACATCAAATGCCTTCCTTGAGGAAAGTCAAATTATAGATTCATAGAATTGCAGAGATGCTGGATAAAGGTGATATAGTCCAGCCCTCTGCTTGAGGGCTATTACCAAGAGCAGACCAGAGCTACCAGGGCATTCTTGTTTCAAAAATCTCCGAGTCCATAACCTTCCTGGGCAACCTGTTCCAGTGCTGCATTTGCCCCAGTGAATGTTTTTCACTTGGTATCTAATCTGAACACCTCAGGCCACAGTTAGAGGGAAGTTTTGTTTCTTCATCTCTGTCACATCACGTATCTGTAAAGAGTTGTATCACCCTGTAGCCTCCTTTTTAATAGGCTAAACAAGGTCAGCTCTCAGTCTTTCCTCATATGTCCTGTGCTCCAGGTTGCCAATGAATACCCCAGTGATATGGGTCCATGTATCAACTGTTGGGGTACTGTGCCTGCTGGCCAGTTGGATGTTGAGGCATCATCCACCTGATTATTTTTCAGTCCATGTAAAAAATGTGCTCTTTCAGGCCACACATCCTTGGTTTCTAGACATGATGACAAATCATGTCAAAAGCCTTACTAAATGCAAATATTTTACTACCCTACCTTTCCACCTGATTAATGATCTACTCATTTTCCTGTTAGAAGGACAATTAAAAGTCAAAGGTACATTTGATCTTGAGGAATCAAAAAAATTTTATTTTGTTCCTTAGGTGGTGATGACAATGAGTATCTTGAAAATCTTTATATTTTCTACTTTCACTCCTGCAATTCTTTTCTTTTACACTGACACTTCCTTCAGCTTTATGCATGTTTTGTCAGAGAAAACCATATGCTAATATCTGGTAATGATTATGAAATAATAATATATTTTCAGTGCTGAATAGCAGCTTTCATATTAATTACAATTAAAAAGGCTAACAGTTGAGTAGCAACTTCAACATTGTGAAAACTAGAAAACAATAAAGAGCCCAGCTTTATGCAGAACTATGTTGGCACATAGCTCATTTATTTGCCTGAATTTTCTAGGCTGGAAAAAAAAAAGGTTATCTGTGCCACTTCCTCATGCCATTCACATGAATGAAGTGTCATAACAGTCAAATCCTTTTATCTAGACACATCTGTTCTTTTGATCACTGATAGCTCCACCATTTAGATCCAGTAAGACATTTTGATAGTTTTTATAAACTCCTTGTTGTTTCCCAGTTCCTTTAATAAATTGTTGATCTCACCATTTCTCTTCTAGTCTTGAAAAGCAGAAGTTTAAATATGAGAGGTTGAATTAGAGGATAAAATCCTGCATTCACAGTTACTCTGAGTGCTTCTATTTTGCCTTCTGAGAACTGCTTTTATAACTTTAAGCTGTATTTCTGTAATATTCTGGAGTTAGTAAAAAAGGATCTGGGAAATTGATAGTTTAGACTTTCCATGTGTGTAGTCCATGTGCAGTAAGCAGTCAAGAGGCCACTGTATAGCTGACAATAAATTGAGCTAAGGCCCATTTTCTGACCCAACAACAAAAAACCTCAAACTAAACCCAACTCAAAACAAGAACAAGAAAAAAGCACCAAACCACATAAAAACCCCAGATTTTAGCTTTCTGGTGATAAAAGATGCAAAAATGCAAATGTTTGGGTTATAGCTTTTCCCTGAAACAGTCAAGAACACAACCACGATGTGATTAATTTAAGTTGAACATCATCATATCTTATGGTGCATTGTTCCAGTCAGTTTACTGTGATTTCTGTCTGTTTTTAATCAAATGCCATGTAACCAACTCAGTCACACAAAACCCCTCTCCCTCCACAAAAACTTAGAAGGTGTTTTATTAAAAAAAGTTGAGTATAATCAGCACTCTCTTTCCAATTCTACTGAACTTCTACATAGGATCGCCAGCAAGATTAACAGTAAAATATAAGACATTTAAAGATCCCACTGAAGTACTTTTCAGAGATGGGTTACAGCTTTTTGAAAACACTTCCCTGCACAGAACAGCAGGATGCTTGATCCCTAAAAATTCATTGTTGTTGGATCATTGAGAGTTCATTATCAATAATACACAGAATTTACTGCAGTGTGGTGGAAAACCTTGTTAACTGCAGTCAGTGGATGGAAGTCCAAAGTGGAATGACAGCAAAAATATGAAGCAATTATTATCAATCTTGTATCTTCAATTTTATAACTGTGGGAGGCAAACTCCTTTGCTTCCCCAAGAGAGACTGTAAGGGAATTATCCTAAATGTGGACGTGGGGAGGAGGAAAAAGAGGATGGAAGAGAAAGAAAAATGGAAGAGCACTGTGCAATTTAACTTGCCTCTCTCTTTCATGGAATCATAGAGAGTAACTGCAAAATGGACCCTTTGATTATATAACGTCACCTTCTGTAGATTACAAATCACAGTCAACTACAGTCATCCTGTACTTTCCTGTAATCTGCATTTCTTTAAAACTTATCTTTTAAACCAGTATTTGAATACATCAAAGGCTGCGCAGCTATCCATTTTCTTTGCTTGTTCATTGTAGTTTTTTAAGAAAGGGCTTTATTGTTGATTCAATATCTCTTACCAAAAGTGCTTTAATTACCTTATGCTGATAGAGCTATCCTGTCAGATTGTCAGGTAAAAGGTGGCTAGGAACCACTGCAACATTACAACTCATTTTACTTTTTCCTACAATCTTGGTGTTTTAAACATATAAACAGAAAACTTTGTTCTGTCTCCTTCTACCCCAGAAAAGATTCAGCCCCAGATTCCCTCTACTACAGCCTTGGGGTGAAAGTCTAAGTAATTTGTTTTTTGACTGAATATGACAGTCTCTCTCTAGCTACCACAGAAGCTGCCAGCAAATTCTGCATATGTAGGAAGCAAGCAAGAAAAAAAATCTGTAAAACAAGTATGGAAGAATTTGAGAAGAACAAGTATCATATATGATGTAAAATAGATCCTAGGAAAAGCAGCCAGCTAAACTGTAGCAGGAATCCTTTAATTTGAGGTCAGCCATAAATGCTGGGGAAATGGAAAAAAACTGAAGTCGAATCAAGGTCCCCAGGTTGGTACTGCTGCTCTCAATGCAAAGGATAATCACAGAAAACCTTGTGCAAAGAGGGCACCATTTTTATTTGTAAACTACACGATTATCAAAATTCTGGTCACGAGTAATTTGAGTAGCATAGCACTTTTGTGTATCTGTATATAAGTCTGTATATCTTATGTCAGAAAGGACAGATTGGAAGGGAATTCTCATCCCTCTCATTTGCATGTTCTTCATTATTTCTGGCTTATGGTTATATGGTTTGTGTACTTCTTGCTACTCAGAGGACAGGTTGTACACATCTGTAACACCGTGCTTATTTAAAGAAAGCTTCTTTTGCTACCAGATAATTATCAGTAATTTTCAGACACTATTTCTTCATTTTAACTTCTTCTAAGCTTTTTTTTTCAACACGTGGTCAAAATTACTGAGGCATAAGCATAAATTTCTATAAAATTCTTGTTAGAAGTCTTCAGAAAAGCTACAGACACTACTGAAAAGCTTTGTTCCCCTGCTTTATTGGCTAGAAAGGAAGCTATGTGTAGTTTAGTGTCAGTCATTTTCACTCTACAGCTCAATACTTTAGGATCAGAAGTTTGCAGACTTTGTGTATGGTGTTCTGAAAATGGTTTTTAATACCCATTTATTTATTTAAAAAAACCCAAACAAAAATTCCCCCAAAACAAAACAGAGGGGGTTATGGAATTTTGGAACCTCTAAGTTGTGTTTGCAGCAAATGGTTTATCCAGAAACCTCTGTGAATAAATAGAGAAAGTTACAAAATTGTCCTGCATGTTGAATGGATCTAGTGAGGATTCTGCAAGTAGTTAGAATGTCTACTACTGTAAACATGAAAAAGACCAATGAAAGCCTTAAGGTAAAGTTAATGTGAATGTATTGATTAAGAAAAAAATGGATCTGCTTCATAATTATTTATCTCTCCCTTTTTTTTTTCTATTTTTTTTTCTTTTTTTTCTTTTTGGTAAAGAAATTTCTTACAAAAACACAATTTCTAAAAAAAATCCCCTGTGCCATATGATTTACAAGCAATCCATACTAATCCCATCTAGTTTTGGAAAGATTGCATCTTCTCTGCACTGTATTTCTATTGCTACAAAATACACCACAGTATTTATAGTAAAAACTTTGATGCTGAAATGAGCAGTCCTTAGACAATGCAGGGAATTCTATTTCTGCCTAAGATTTTGACTTTCCATGACAACAGCCACCCTCAAAAGGAGTGAACTTTCAAACACAATAGCAAAATTAGACATTATAATAACAATGATCAGATTTCCAGAAGCATCATTTGAGAGTGAAATCTGATGGCTCAGTTACACTCTCATTTAGAAAATCCTACCCTAAAGCAAAAAGTAATGATTCTTTAGAAAAAAGTGCTTTTTCAATGTGTTCAAATACAAGAGTGGGAGAGGCGAGAGAAAAAAAATCAGGTATTTTTTCTAATAAGTGTGCATGAGAATCTGATGACAGCCTGAAATACACTTCAAGTTATTGTATGCTCCCAGAACTCTGATCTTCTTTACATGAATGTAAGCAGGTCAAATGATTTGATTATCTTTGCTCAGTATAGGTTTTCTCATCCATCAGCTTTTGCATGTCTTCTGATTTTAATTTTTGTGGATGTAGACAACTAGATTTTGTTTCAGCGTTTCATAGAAGAGGATGATATGTAACATTATTTCCCTGCTGTCTGTTGACTACTTTATTTTTTACACCTTTTTTATGGCCATGTCTGAAAGCAGTTTGTCCTTGGCATTGTTTTCAGTAATTGTTACTGGAAATTCTTCAATGTTCCTTGGCCTATTTAATTTTTTTTCCTTTCAATTTCTCCTATTCTCAAAGTCATCCAATTTTTCATCAGCAACAACATGGCATTAGCACACATTTCTTTTTTCCTGTCAAGAGCAAAAATGAATCAGTCTTGTACCAACAGCAAACTTTGGGAAAGTCTACACTCATTCTGAATTATCTATTATCAATATTTTCAGTACTTTTAGACATTTTCACTATTTATTTTCTATGCTTGATCTTCCTTTTAGTCAAAATTCTTGCCTTCTCTAGTTATTCAGCAAATTAATTTCTTTTAATAATTTCCAATAAGATATTATATCATATTCTTTATGCAAGCATAGTTATGCTTGAACTACAGTATGTGTTTCATTAAGAATACTTTCTACACCAGCAAAGAAATTCCTACACTACCTGCTAATTATTTGAAAATTTCGGAATGTGTGATCACGCAATTATCTAATCTTGACTACATTAAGATGTCTGATTTCTAAGTCAAGTTCCATTCTGATAAATTTTTTGTCTTGCTTTCTGTTATTCAGTTTGCCTCTTCCATTTCATACTGAAATAATTAATCTTATTGAAAGCTAAGGCAAACTATTCATTTACTATGGGGGCCATATCTAGATTATCTTAAATCTCAACCTCGAACTTCTTATTTCTTCTTTATTTCTTCTGGTTTTATTTATATTCCCAAAGTGCCTTTCTTTCCTATTTATTTTAATATCCTTTAAAGGTCTAACTCAGCTTGACTTTTCGCTATTCTCATTTTATCCCGACACTTCTTGACCTCAAAAGATGATTTCTTGGCTGCTCATTCCTTTTTTCCATTCCTTATATCTCTCTGCTTACTTCTAATATTCTTTTTGTTTATTCATTTAGCTAGGTCTGATGCTCTTCCTTGCACGTTTTTCTTTTCAAATGGAAGCATGTTCTAGATAGTTTATGAAACTTTGCCTAAAGCTTTCCTCTATATAAAAGTCTGGTGTTTAGGCCAGATAACTTAATCAACTAGAATTTCCCTTTTTGTAATAGAGGAATAGAGATAGTGGGATTTTTCTGTTTTAAACTGAACCTGTCAATGAATACACCTTGGTAAGGTTATTTTCCTATTCCAAAATATTTAAAATGTCTTCAGACCAGGTGACTCTTACTCGTCTCTGTAATTCTGTGGAAACTTTCACATTTTTAAGGCCTCGTTATGAGTAATAGAATTTGTTTTGCAATCTATAACTATGAAAGCAAAGCCTCCCACACAGTTAGAGTTTAAAGAGCCATTGCTCTGAAATAATACTGTAATGATTCCTCTTCATAGCCTCCCTCAGTGTTGGCTTCTAAAATTCTATAAGCTTGAGATCAGCAAAATTCCTTTTTCTTTCTCTTTCTCTCTCTTTCTCTTTTTTTTTTTCTTTCTTTCTTTCTTCTTCAATCAGTAAATCCTAGTGATGCTTGACCTCTTTTGTTTTTATTCTTATCTTTTCTGGGTGACTTAGCTATACTCCACGTATGACCCTGTGTTTGCAAGTCTCTTTCCAATCCCACTCCATAACTCTGCTCCTTCATTTTGTTTCCCAAATTGCTTGAACGTGTATGTAAAATGTTCATTTCTTTTGGTTCCTCCATACCACTAACCAGATCAAGTTTCCTACACAGACAACACATAGTCATTTCTTTACAAATTAGACAATTTCAACTACTGTTAGTGTTAATATTTTCTTTCTTTGGTTTGTCTATCTTAGAACCACTGAAATTCCTTTCTCTTTTGCTGTATCTTTTAAAGAAATTGATTTTATTATCTCTCTTTAATAAAACAAAATATAGGTTTCATAAATTTCACAATACATCTCTCCTCATCATAAAGATCTTTTGGTTTCACCAACTTCAAATTGAAAAAGGCTTTATCCATACAACCTCAGAAAAGGCCTTTTCCTGTCTACTATATCCCTACTTACTGGTTCTCTGACCCATATTTCTTACCCTGCAAATCCTTCACTCCCTTTCTCAGACATATGGGAATGATTATGTTTTGCAGTAGACTCATTCCAAGTTCACCCACCTAAAACTCCCAAGCTTTCTTTACTGTCTCTCTGAATAAAACTCTGGTTCTTTGGCCCAAGTGTGGTAGCTAATGTCTTTTGGCAGAAACCCTGACTTTTCTCATGGTAATGTCCTTGTTGTAGGTCCTGGCATTAGTAACACAGATCTGGGCTTAGGACATCCTCCAAGGTGTTTAAGCAGGCAGATGTAATATAAAATTCATAGGACAAATATAGTACACTTAGCTACTCATTTGGCTTTCCAGGGCTGAAAGGCAGGATGAAGAGCTTTTTCCTAATGACTTTTTCGTTCCAAGGCACTGACTGAATAATCATAGAATAATAGAAGAGAGTTAGGAGAGGTGCTCAAGCCCTCTGATCATCTTTGTGGCCTCCTCTGGACTTGCTCCAATAGCTCCAAGTCTTTCTTGTGCTGAGGATCCCAGAGCTGGATGCAGTTCTCCAGGTGGGGTCTCATGAGACACTTCTTCTGAGGAAGTAAAAATATTCAAACCTCTTGAGTAATCATGATCTACCAGAAGACTTATGCTGACAGGTCAGAAAGTACTGGGTCCCTGTGCTACCTCACTGCAGTGTTTCACCAAAAGATAAAAGGAAAAGCAATGAGGTAGGTAAAGTGTGCATATATGGTATTTATAGACACTGTCCACCTTCAGCTAAACAATGATTAAAAATTGCAGCACCTAGTAGCCTCACCAGCAGTCTTTGCAGTACCAGTAAAAACTCTCAAGTCACGTTTTGTGCCTTTGGCCTGACTTTGCAGGTGTTTTTCTAAAGAACCCATTTAACTCCCCATCACAAAAATTGGCATGTAAAATATGCCTTGAGTTGCAGGAACTGTCTCAAATAATCCTTGTTTGTTTAGGGAGAATTCCTTCCCAAAAAACATTTCTTCTACAAAGGGGGGTGATGTGTATTTTTCTAAACTTTAACCAAAAGATGTGTTCTGAAAATACATTTTCAATAAAAATAGTTTATTTTGGACTGATACAGCAGTCATGTTTTTTAGCACATTAACAAAATGATCTAGTATTTCTGAGTCCTTGAGCATCCATCTGTTGTTATGCTTTTTCCATTGCAGAGAACATACTCAGTCAAGACCACTAAAAAAGGCATTTAAGTGACCTGGATGTGAGAAGAATTCAGCTCTGTGCCCTTATGCTCACTCCTAACTCCTATTTCATTCTCCTCTCCAAAGGAGAAAGGACTCTGACTCTATGTGATGGCCAGTGCACTGGGCCTCTGCATCTTGTTCCCTTACTCACCCCCTGGTGGTCCTCTTTGGGTCCTCTTCGCTAGTCCTAAGCCAAAAGTCTAGGTCTGGCAATGGCCATCTTTCTTCAGGACCTGGAGAAAAGGAAGAGCTACTTCCACATACTGCACCAAGTATAGAATCATAGAATGTTTTGGGTTGGGAGGGCCCTTTAAAGATCATCTAGTGAAAACCCCCTGCAATGATCAGGGCCAT
Organism: Dicrurus megarhynchus; assembly: GCA_013399195.1. NCBI lineage: Eukaryota > Metazoa > Chordata > Aves > Passeriformes > Dicruridae > Dicrurus > Dicrurus megarhynchus. The sequence goes on along the minus strand of VXAD01001026.1, from coordinate 228,406 downwards.
CTTCAATTAGATCAAGTTGCTCAGAATCCCGTCCAACCTGGCCACAAAAGTTTCCAGGGATGGGGCACCTACCACCTCCTTGGGAAACCTATTCCAGTGCTTTACCACCCTCATTTAAAAAACATCTTTCTTATATCTAAACCATATTAACCCTCCTTCAATTACCCCTAGTTCTGTTGGAAAAGGTTCTGCTAAAATGCTTGTCCCTATTTTTCTCATAGCCCCCTTCAAGTACCTGAAAGGCTGCTATAAGGTCCTTCCAGAGCCTTCTCTTCTCCAGACTAAATAAGCCCAGCTCTCTGAGCCTCTCACAGTAGAGGTACTCCATCCCTCTAATAATCTCCATGGACCTCCTCTGGATCTGTTTTAACAGGTTTATGTCCTTCCTGTGCTGTATCAGCAATGTAGCACATTTGAGACCTTACCCAGAAATAAAGATGCTTGCAGCTGCTGCTCCAATGTACAGCCAGGGCTTGGAAATGTGTGGTTCCTTTGAGGCAAGTGTACCATAGCTAGAGAACCTCTGGTCTGGAACCTCAGCTATACTAAATGCTCTGGACACAGGAATACCAATTGCACTCTAAGGGAGTAAGAATGTGATTGGAATAGCAAATAAATATATACACTAACCATGATTATTTAATGTTATATTGTAATGGAATTTATTTTCTTCCAAAGCATTTCCTGAAAATAAAATTAGGCTCTGTTGCAACCGGCATATTTCTATAATCTATTTTTATCGTTGTAGACACTGGGGAAACAGTAAAACTGTTTAACATTCCCTGCTCTATTGATTTAGCCTGAGCCTTTTGGAACCACTTTATAGACTTGTGCAATGGGTGATACTTGTTGCTGAACAACAGGTCGGGTTGTTTTCTGTGTAACTGAGACATGAACAGTCTCTTATATGGAGGACATCACACATTTGGCATGTAGGTATGAATTTACCTATAGTTTAGTCCCCCTTCCTGCAAGGTAAAAAGGTATTTACTTGACTAATTCTTGGGACTGCTGTATGGCTTAATAAAAGCATTTCAAAATTGCCACATAAGAAGATTCATGAATCTGCTATTTTTTTTTTTTTTTACAGAGCAGCAATGATTAGTTACAGAACAGTATCCATAACATTTCAGCACTGATTGCTCCTACAACTTACTAGTTTTTCAACTGTGGATGTATCAGCAATAAACAGAACACTGAAGCCAACGTTTTTTAACATATATCCTATGTAGTATTTTGGCATACACAACCAGCCTACTTCATCATATAGAAGTAGTTGCAAAGTCTAAAAGTAACTCATTAGAGTGTTTATTTCACCACACATTTTTCCTGGGCTTTGTAATTTTGAGAAATAGCATATTAGACTCTCTTTCATTTGTTTTGCTTTCAAAAAGCACATGAACAAAATGGCAGAGCTGATTCAGCCAGGCTTTGTTTCATCAAACTAAGTCATACATGTGAACTCAAAGAAAGAAGGTGGCTTCTCCCTTTCCCAGTATTGTTGTATGCTTTCACAAGCAAAACTTTGGGAGATGTAATAAAATAAACAGATTGTTTTTAAACAGATGTTCTTGTGCTGGTCTGCATGGGAACAGCTGATATATGAGGGAATAGTCTAAGACCCATTACAAAAATAATATTTAAATTGGAACAAGTGCTCTTGTGATTTACACCTAATGTTGTTCTCACTCTGACAGACAGCCAAATGTTACAGAGAAAACATCCAATGCCTGTTCTCATTTTGAAGCAGCACAAAATATTTCTAGAGAGAAATGTATGAAGGGTGCATGAAACCTTCCAGAGTAAGTTTTAAGATGAATTTCAGTGTTGCATTGTATGTAATGGGCTTGATTACAGCTACTGTCAAACTTTTAAAAACCATATACATTTTTAGTAACTAGCTTGGCTTTAAGACTATGTATTTCAGGGGTGTCTAGGAGAGCTAAATATTAAATTACTTTTGAGTTTGACTCCTGAGCTACCATTCAAAAAACCTGATCCAACAGGGCCCCTGGGAGCTCAGAGCACAGAGCACATTGCTGTATCAAATTTTATGTCAGCTTCAAAATGTCTCCCATACTATGCTAACTGCGAAAGCTGCACTCCAATGAGAGATCACCCATCTTTTGAAAGCACTCTTTGAGTGCTCAGAGAGGAGAATTAGAATCTACCAGATGGAAAATCAATGTGGGGGATATCCCATAGAGTGGTGAATCTCTGGTAGGGAACCTACCTTCTCATGAGCATGAGAAAAGCCTGCCTCACAGAGGATAGAAGTGCAGGTGAGTGCAGGATGTGTATGGAATTTTAGAGGGAAATTAGGATAGCTGTTCCTGTGGACCTTCTGCTGAACTGGAGGAATAAAATGTGCCAGGGCCATGCTAAATGGAGGGACACACCAGTTCCCCACTGGCTCCAGTTTGTAGGGATGTGGGGCTGTCAGTCAGCATGCAGAAAACCTTACTCCCGGCAGAAAGTGTGACTCTCAGATTTAGGATAGGCTATTTAGACTGGTCCACAGTGCAGGGGAGTAGTAGAGAAGAGCTAAATTCCCCCAAAGAGTGTCTCAGTAACAGGTGATTTATAAAATCCTATCTCACAGTTCATCATTACAGTACTAGTAAATAAAGGTGTAAGCATGTAAGTATCCATAACTTTTTATTTAATTTCAAAAAGCCCATGCCATGTGGTATACATGCTCTGCTCATATATGAGCTCATAATTTGATGTGATGGGTGGTAGTATAAGAGCCTAGAATAAAAAATGATGAAAAAACTAGAAATGGCCTGCATTGAAAAAGCATTTCTCAGATTTATTTTATGAACTCAGACATTTCTTAGAGCTCCACAAGGAACTTTTGTAGAGGTTGACTTAGAGATCAGGTCTGGTGGCAGGTCCTAGATGCTGCCAAATACCTCAGTGGGTCACGTTATACAGTGATGGCTACCCTGGACTTCAATGAAGATTTTTGAAAATGTGTCTGGAGTGGCCAGTGCAGAGCACGAAGAAAATGCCTGTGCCTGTTTGAGTATGGAGCCAAACCAAACATTCATAAGCCTGGGATAGCCTAGTGTTGATCTTATGAACAAATTTCCAAATGAAAATCAAAATATAACAACTTCCTTTTCATTTAATTTTTAAAAAAACTTGACAGAACTTTTTAGAAAAGAGACAGGAAAATTATAAGTGGAAAGAAAATGTTGCATGATCCCTTAGCTAGATGTCTGGAAATCAGTCAGCCCTTGAGACAATCCTGGGCTAGAGATCTGATTCCTTTATCTTCTTTATCCACAAGTCTAGTTCATATAAATACAAATCAAAACTCAAACTCTACATTTGAAGACACAGAAGTATATTCCAAATATTTTCAATTGCCTTTCTTGTTTGGCAAGAGATGACAACCTTGGATGAAATTATCTTTCCAGTCTGCGCCAGTCTGAAGTTTGCAACAAAACTTATTTTTTCTGTTTCATTTTTCTTTTTAAAGCAGGGATTTTTCAGGAACATTGGTGATTTAAATGGCAAAACAGTTGGGCCCATTTTGCTTCCTGCTTTTGCCTCCTAAACATATAATTCCATAAGACTGCCACCAGATGGCACATGCAAGTGGTCTCCAGACACAGTTCTCCAAAGCCCAAAGCCCACTCAAGAAAAAGAGAAAGTAGAATTAGCTATTTGATCTCTGTGTCATTGGCTTTCTCACAACCTAGGATATGATACAGGAGCCTTTTCATACTTCTAGCACTCTGGATTTAAATAATTATTCCATCTATGAACAGTGAGGGCAAAAATATTACTAAAGAACTGTATAAAGAACTGTATGTCTTTCGCATGTACATAATTTTTCCACATTATCCAGAGGACAAAAGAATGCTACCAAATTCTTAAACTTGTTCACAATTCTTTCTCTGGCCTAATTCTGTAATCCAAGTGTTGATTATCACCTCATGTCAATTAATTTTATGTCATTTAACATGTTAGGTGCCAAAGAGATATTAAATAACAGCAATAGTTTAATGTAAAAATACTTATGCCTACATTCTCTAACAAAAGTGCAAGGTCCTTTAGATTTTTTTTGTATATGCAACTATCTCATCTTTTAGTGCTGGCTAAAATAGACCCTTCAGTGAGAATACAGTAAGAACCGTTCTTGAAAAAGGCTCTTTTGGATTAATCTATAATAAAAAAAATGTAGAGGAAGAAATGTGCCAGTGAAAGAGGTCTTGGCAGAAATCAGCTGTGCTAATATTCTGATTGTCTTCACTTGGTGCTGTGACCAGACAGAGTGTGAGTACATGACACAATTCACCCTGGGGTCCAGCTCCTGAATCACCCCCACTGGGGACTTGGACCTCAAGTCACTTGCCTGGAGGTCTTGTGGAAACAGAAAAGCAAGGGATAGGGCTAGGGAGGGCTGGTGGGCTTCTGAGTCTCATCCTCCCCAGGTATCAGCAGAAGAAGAGAACGATATGACTGCTGGGTCACCTGTACTGTCACTGGGAGAAAAGCCCATTAGGTGAAGTTTGAAAAATCTAGGTTTCTCTACTGAATATCCTGGGAGATTCAGAACACTGAGAAGAAGGTGAATTTTACATAGGTTCCCTGTCATTTCTCATAGGTTCCCTTTCCCCTTCTGAAAGGCTACTGTCCCTTCATTGACTAGGAAGGGAGGACAAGGAAAAGAGCCTCACCTTTTGTGAATCTTCTTCTAAGCTCCCACATAAAATAAACACTGAAATTGGGTCATATAACCACTCCATGTGGACATACTGATATGTTGATATATGATATCCTTTCTCATTCATCTCTCCCTCATGGTAAAATTATATCTAGACCTCTATGTTTTTAAGGTCAAAGAACTGTGTCTTGTTCTCCAGGCAGAATTTAGTGGGATGAGTAAAAGACAGTGATGATAAGGTTAGTTAGTTAGTTAGTTAGTTAGCAAGTTAGTTAGTTCTCAGGGGTTTTCACTCCCATGGTTTTTTATTCCCCAGGAAAATGGTGCATCCGGTGGAGATGAAAATAGCAATAAAGTTGCAATTGTAATAATATCTTTCTTTGAATTTAAAAATGGTGCCTTAGTCATAGGTTTGATTCCTGTGTTTGCAATCTGAATCATTTCTACTTGGATTATGGACAACAATAACATTTTGTTACATTTTATTTTCTCAGAAAAATATGAAAGGTAGAACTGCATATTCAGTTCTATCTTTTCCTTTCCAAATCTGAGATTGTGAGGAACCTATTTTGTGTCATTACAGTAAGCAGCAGCAGTTTTGGCATTATTTAAAGAAAATACAAGATTTTCCCCTGCTTTCCTAAAATAGCAACAAAATTTACCGGAAATGCAGACTTTGACAGTAACAGTGTTATCCAGTAGTTTCTTCTGTATGAAGCTAACATTACTTTATGTTAGGATGTGGAAATTTTGGGATGAATTCATGACAGTAAATGAAAAACCAAAAAGATGGACCAGTTAAATATACTCAGATATGGATAAGAGATGTTCTACCACAATTCCCCAGGGTTCGGTAGTTAATTTTAAATAAGGAACTTCAGACTTCTTTTGCCACTCAGTTTCTCCATGGGCATGGAGTTTGAACACATCAAATCTCCCTCCAGCTTTCACTTGGCAATGTTTGTATAGTACCATCATTTTCAAATGGTTTACTCTTCTTAATGCTGGTTTAGTTTACGTCTGAATACGGCCCCTGGTATTAGTTTGGGATAATTGAGGGGTTTTTTTCAGATTTTAACACATACATGTGCTAACTTCATTACAGAGTGTGTTTAAACTATCTTTTCAAGTAATTTTCAGCTTTTGAAGCAGCGAAGTTGCAACTAAGTACAAAAACAAGAGCAAAAATACCTCTTTTTTACTAATGCTACCACAGGTGTGAGAGCAACAGCACTGTTCTTAAAAATGGTAAACTGATGAGTTTGGTGAAAGACTCAGGTTTCCGCCAGTTCAAAGAGAGATGAAAACATGAAAGAACAGAAGAAATAATTTTGAGTGCAAAACTTGGTGTGACATAAATTACATTTATTTCTTTTTTCAGCTTGCTAATACCCTTTTATTATTTTAAATTACCTATTTAGAAACATTTTAGAATGAAATGACAGGGGTATTTCCAGTTAATCTTAGTAAGAGGTTGGTGTTTCTCCTTAAGACAATTCATGCGTCACACTGCTTTCATTTGTCCAACTGCTAATATAAATGATGATCTGTTGAAGTGATCTCTCTTGGCAAGATATAAAACTGGCAAGGATTTCTGGACACTTGAGTACATTTACTTTATGAACAAGTACACTGTTTGGTGTACCAGCACTCACTGCATTGCATTAAACAGTCCTGTGAATATAATATGACTTTCTGAGAGTTTTAACTAACACATCTTTTGCTGAGAGGATACAAGACTTACAGTGGTTCGGGCTTCTCTTTTTTAAGGGTTGATAAGTTTCTTTAAAAATTCTGAGAGAGAGAAATCAAGCTAATTTGACCATGAAGAAGGGAATGAATATCCTCCATCTCCTTTGCCCTGTACCGTATCTAAACTTAGCATAATCATCTGGAATGAAATTATGGTTGCACTTAAAGAAGAAAGGTTTCAACTTCAGTGTATCCCAGATGGCATCACTAACATATGATCTTCTCTGTTCTCAGAGAAAAATTCTGCTAGCACTGGTTATGTTGAGTTAATAACTACTTTCAGGTTAATGTCTTGTGAATATGGGTGGGTGACAATAACTGTAATTTTTTATGGAAAATCTTTTGGCATTGCTAATTTACCCTGGCTGATAATTTGCCCCACAAGGTAGAAGTGGCTGGAAGATCAGATCCTGACTGACTAAGACTGAGGCCTGTGTTAGGAAGAGACTATTGGTCTGTGGGTTGGTGTACCTTGTTTTTACACTGTCTTTTTAATCTTTGTGTTGATTGAAGACTATTCTGAGAAAATTGGACCTTTTTCATGTCTTGGAAGGTAAAACATTACAACATATAAGCAAGAAAATGCAAAAACTTACTATCTTTTTCTGCACCTGCATAGCAGCATTTTTATTTTTATAGCTCTAAAGAATCATACTGAAAATCCAGCAATGCTTTTCTGAATCTTTACATGACATTTTGTAATGGAAAAGCTTGTAAGAAAAATACTCATAAAATCTAATTTTGTATCTCACTATATTTATGACACCACCATTCACTCATGGCAGAGTACAGTGATTATAAACACAACAGTCAGAGTTTAATCATTCCCATCAGCAGTGATTTCACTCATCCTCAGATGTCCTCAAATGTACCATCCTTAAGCTGACACGGCACAATCTACCAGTCTTGTGCCTATTTGAGAAATGAGGCCCTTGACTCTGAATTGGGCTGCTCAGCAACTTGCAACCCTAAATTAAAAATAACTAAAAGAACCTGCATGGTCACCATATAACTTCCAGTATAATGCTTTTCACTGCTAGAGAAAGTGCACAGGCATGAGAAAAGGTTCAAAGTAATATTAAATGGAACATGAAACAGTGGTTTAATCAGTTGCATTTGTTCTTGCAAGTCAGTAAATATCACTGACCTAGCATCATTTTGGAGGATGAGATTTTCCTATAAAATTTGAAACTAAGTTCTTGACTAAGTATAGTCAGTAAAGATCACACTGGACTCTACAGGGGAGTTATTTTCCTGAATGTTTTAGCTGTATCCTAACTTGGATGGTTGTATTCAGCCTTCTTACATTTCCACTGATAATTGACAGGAAATGCTCTAGTTTTTAATCTGTTGGTTTAGGATTTTTCTGTTTTGGTTTCGTTTGTTTTAGGGTTTTTTGTGGTGCTGTTTTATTTTTTTTCCTGCTGTGATCTGCTAGAAGTAGTTTGTACTGCTGGTACAGCTGGATTTGGCACATATTGATGAAAAATCAGTTCAAGATAATGGTGTTGGATTGTCAGATTTATATTTGAGTTTAGTAGATATGAAAACTAGATAGATGCTCATCTTCCTATTTGTATCTGGAGTTTGCACCTGCAAGTAACTGTTGGCCAATAGCTGACTTTCTGGCAGATCTGGTTGCTGTCATTTACTCCTGGTATATGACTTAGGAATTTTAGTTTCCCTAATTTTTAGTATGACTCAGGTGATGAAGACATCTGTGGTGGTCAGTTAACTGAAACTGCAAACAAAATTGCAGGTGAAATAATTTGCCTGAAGAATTAAAACCTCTGGAACACATCCTTTGAGATGACTCTTAAAGACTGAGCAAGACCTCAGTGCTGAGAGATACTATTCGTGTATAAGGCTCATAAAATACTTGATAATATTCCTAGTTTAGGGTCATTATGCAGTATAAAATAGTTATTAGCAAATTAATAAAAAGAACACACACAGCAACAATGCAAGCACAGAGTCCAAATGAAACCCCAGTGTAATCAGTGGACCTTAATTGATTTCATATGAGCTGTTTCTACCTCCACTTAGTAATTTATGTGAGTGCTTAAAATAATTTTGTGAAATCACTCTGATTAGCACTATACCAAAATGTCTGATAAAACAATGACTTTGTTTTACTAAATTAAAAGGATTTTAACATCAGAATTGATTATATTTTATGAACTTGGACTTTGATGAAGAAAGGAATGTAGTTTTCTTACCAAAAGATCAGAATTGTTGTATACAGCTGGAAAAAAAACATTCATAAGGCATTAAAGAATAATATTGTGCTCTGTCTTTTGTTAATACAGAATGTGGAATTCCAATTTGCATTTGCATCACTTGGCAAACCTGCTGTAAAAACAAACTCAACACCACCATTCCTCTTTTTTAAAATATTTTGTCTAGTTGTATTACCAGAGATCTTTGTCAGAGATCTTTGCTTGAGGTCAAAGAGGCCATTGTATTGCCTGTATTCATAAAAGTGTAAATAATCTAACAGGACATAGAAGATTGACATGAGTTGAAGGTGTCTCCTTTAGTCTTTGCCAGTTCTTCCCAAATTGAATGCAGATGTATTTAGGGGAAAACTACTGATGACTCTCAAAATGAAGGAGTACAAGAGTAGCCCTTCCAGTGACGGTAACTTTAATCCAGGTGATATAAAGAATCGAAATGCATCTCTCTTTTAGCCCCAAGGAGTAAGTGCCACAAAATGAGTTGAAACAAATTAACAATAAAACATTTTTGCCCAAGTCCAAGGTTTTAACTCAGCATCAAGATTGATAAAACCATTGCCACCATTTTGTTCAGCAGCAAGAAATGCCTTTTACCCATCCTGTTTGCCTCATAAGATATGGTTTCCACAGAATTCTCAGTCAGTGGTCCACTGACAAATATAAAGTGCCATTTATCCTTCTTCCCTAATGAATGTTCATATCAAGATGTTGCAAAGTTTTTAGAAGCCAGTGACTCTCACACACTTTGCCTAAAATGGAGGTAGTTCATTGGAATTTTTGAAGTAGATCACAGGACTGAGCTACATTTCTTTTATCAATTTAAAAAAGAAACATAGAAACAGATATTAAAGTTCTTTAATACGAAACAACTCTTACTACAAGTGCAGCACTATGTGTTGTTTGCTCTGGTCTATATGGTGTACTTTCCACCTCTGTGTTGAAAGTAAGGCTTTTCTATATTGTTTAAGAAAACATTTGTGAATCACATTTGGTCCAGGGGCTGCATATTTCAGTTTATATAGAAAATACAAAACAAATGGAAAAAGTTGATCAACCCAAGATCCAAAGAGATTGGGGGTATCTGCTCTTAAACTGCCAACACCCAAGAACAAACTCATGTGAGGCAAAAATTCCAGAGGTAATAGATCTAAAAAATATGTCTGATGCTAGTGGCTGTCTCTTTGTCTCCATGTCATTAGGGTTAGACTTGCTTGAAATTTTTATAACAGCACTTCCCAACAGAAGACAATATTTAACCATAACCAGCAAACGAAAAATATGAGTCTCATTTCTTCTGATGTAAATCTGACACCTTGCTGAATATTGTTATATTTTTCAAGTCAGAGTGGCTGTAGAACCATGTGAAGCAGATTAAATGAAGGGGGGAAAGTAAATGTAGCACAAGCTACAGACAGCTATCCTTCACACATCTACACAGGGAGATTCCTCATCTGAAAGGCCTGTGATTGCTTATCCTATCCTTATGTGCAAATGACTAAAGTATGGACAATCCCACCTCAGAACTGGACAAAAAATCAAAAACTTTTTGATTCCTAATCTCTCCTTGGAATGAGAGAGAATGAATAAAAAAATAGCCAATTTACATGAATCTGCTCTTTATCACAGGGCATAGAGTATTCTGCAAAAGATAAGTGTTCATATTTCTCACCATCTTTAAGCACACCAGGCTAAACCAGAGTCACAGGAGTCAAACAAACCTGCAGAGTTGCTTTTTCCTCTATAAAAAAATCCTTTAGATGGCAACTTCCCAGTATATAATTGTATCTGGATAAGTACTCTCTATTTTCTCACTGACAACTAGTAAATGGGAGTGGTGTTTTAAATTTAGAGTAGTTCAAACAAATGTTTTTAAATGTCATTTGACTACTTTGCCTATGGACAAAACTAAACTATAACACATTGTGAGCAAATAATTTTACCATCTAAAGCATAGCCCTGAAAGCACAGCATAGCAGGCTCTTCAAAGGTTTTGGGAAACAAAACATGAAATCATGTCAGAAATCAGAGTAACTCGACCTAAGTGCAAAGAGAATTGACGAGTTCTTCCTAAAATGGGAAGAAGCCTTCTGTAGATAGAGGGTTCTTTCCCCTGAGTGCTAGTGTCATAGGGTTGAGATGAAGTTCAAAGTCAGACAAAGTCAATATCTTTGACCTTCTCTTAGCAAAACAAACACTAATATTCAGTAACAGTTCAATAGCAATGAATGTTTTTCTTAAAGGACAGGGTAGAGTCAGGGACTTTGTTCTCCCTTTCCAAGGGTAAGCTTGTTCCACTGCTGGAAGACTGCACTTTAAGTCAGCTCAGAAACTGAATGATGCCAACGTATTAGTGCAGCAAGAGTAGCTCCATGGACATGGAAAATTAAGATGGAAGGACTTGGATCTAAACAGTCTTATAGTTACTGAATACAAAAGCCAAGTTCTTGCCTTAGGTCTGTACATCATGAAAGAGGAAAATCTTTTGAGAAGTTATCATCCCATATTGATTCCACATCTACCTTTTCTTTATCATGTGCTTAAACAAGTACTTCTTCACGATGAATTTTTCTGAGTTTGTACAAAGGTTTGACATTGACATTTTTGTAGAACTTCTTCTATGCCATATGTCGTTTTTGCTTTTCACTTGCTACCTTTGATTAGTTTTATTTGCGCCTTTAACCACACTTTTTGTCTCTATCTCCTTGATTTTTTATTATAGACCTTTCACGTAGATATTCTGATACAATTATAAGCCTTGCCTTTCTCAGATTTTGATTTACCTTTACATTCAGTAAGTAGGAATCATCTTTCTCACAAATGACTACATTTTAAGTGTGTTCTGGGATTCTGGCATATTTTTAAGCTTTTTTTTTTCCTGCAGTTCACCTATAATGATGATCTGTGCCTGTGCATCTCACTTATACTGTATAAAGGCTTCATCAAATGGTTATTCCAATCTCAGGAGGCAACTATCTCTGCAATAATTCTTGACAAATGCAGACCAAATTACATTGGTTGCTGCTGCATTCAGTTCTGTCTGGTAGAGCAAATGCTGTCTTCATGTTTAGAGTATTTCTAATCTTATTTCTTTACAGCTGCAGTCTAGACTTTTCTAAAATACAATGTCTGTTCAACAGCAGGACACAGTTTAGGGCTGTATTTGCTTTCATACTACATGGAGCCTCTGTAATTCCTTGAAAAAAAGAGCTGTTTCCTGCTTCACTTTTCTTTTGTCCTACAGTCTCTTTGAAGCTACTTTTTTGACTTCATGTTGGATATTCCGGTGGGGTTATGCTTCACAAGTTCACTACTGTAGGGTTACTGTCTTGCTTTTCTTCCAAGAAATTGATCTGGCTTTGCTCTGCTCTCGTAGCATTCTAACTCAGGTTAGAAGTCTCAAAGCAGGGTCAGCTCTAAGCTCAGACCAGGCTGCTTGGGGATTTGGCCAGTTGGGTCTTATAAGCTTCCAAGAAGACAGATCGTCCAAACTCCCTGGGCAACCTGTTTTGTTGCTGTTCTGTCCACATGAAGGGAAAGCTTCTTAATATATTATGGCTGAACTTCTTGTTTCAATTTATGTCCATTTTCTTTTGTTCTTCTGTTGAGCACCACTGAAGATACTGTCTCCATCTGCTCAGTTACCTCCAGATAGCTTCTGCCAGACTGGTCTCAGGTCTTCCTCAAACCCATCTCTCCTCCGGGCTGAATAAAGCCTATTCTTAACCTCTTCTCAGGACAAATGCTCCAGCCCCTGATCATCTTGATGGCCCTCTGCTGAAGTCACTCCATCTTACTGGTGTCTTTCTTTTATTGCACAGGGTGTGTCTGAGGAAACTAGATGCACTGCAGTGTTCTAGATGTGGCCTAAAAACTGTCAAGTAAAAGTGAGTAATTGCTTCTGCTAATACATTCCAGGAAGCTGTCAGCTTTTTATGTGAGGACATGCTGCTAGCTTGAATTCATTTGGTCTAGCAAGGCCTCAGGTCCTTTTCCACAGAGCTGCTCCCTGCCAGTATCCTAGTAGGCCCAGCTTGTATCAAAGGTTTTTTCCCAGTTGAATGATTTGGCATCCGTCCTTGCTGAGATCCCATTGGCTCATTCCTCCACCTGTCTATAATTTTTTCCAACTTTTATCAGCTTCTTCACTTCCAGTCAGTCAAACACCATAGAGCTTCTCCACCTCCTGTGCAGTTGGGGTCCAGCCTCTCTGCTGAGCCTCTGTCATCTTCCCAGATGCTATGTATTCCTGATCTTTGTTCCACATCTCCTTAATGCGGCAACCTGGCTCCTCAACAAACGCACGGCTGCTGCAAGTGAGGACGTGGTCTCCCACAATGTCAGCCTTTAGGCTCCCTCCAGAGCCCTGTTGGGAACAAGGCCTCCTCTTTCCCAGATGCGGCTGCTTGACATTCCCAAATCAGAAGGCAGCCAAGATAAAAAATAAACGCACTTTTTAGCATAAACAGCTGAAAAAGTATTTAGCAGCTGATAGATTTGGTAGAAGAAAAATTGTGGAATAGCTACCCTTTCCCAGCAATAGTCACTCCAAAGTTTCTAGAAGACTGTCTACAGGTCCCCAAAGATGTTAGAATAAGGTCTCAGAAGATACAGAAGAAGAGCCTGGAAAGTACTCTGCAAAGTATTGTGTCCATTAGCTTCAGTTTTGCATATTTTAGCCGTTCTTCTCATTCTCCTAGCAATCTCATTCTCCATTTTAGGTCTCTGATTCTTACTACAATTCAGACTTGAATTAGGGATTCTATAAAACCTCAAAATTACAAATTTAACTCAACACTCTCAAATCTGTTGTAAATGCTTGAAAAGTTTCATCCTCTCTTTTAAGTTTTCATAGGAAACTGATATCTTTTAAAAGACTCCTTCTCTCTAGGAGTTCTGTTTTCCTAAAATATCTGTAATACAGGCTGATAACTGCTTTATGCCATTTCACTTTTCTGGAATAATAAATGCTTCTCATACCTCTGGCCCAAGAGTACATATATAAAAAAGAAAATACCTTCTGCTTTTATATTTTTTTAAATTATATTTATTCATCCTTATGAAGATATGAAATTCATGCTCAACTTTTTTGCTGTATTTCTGAGGAAATTTTACTGCATTTAATTATTTAGCTTATTAGCTACTAGGCATTTAATAATTCACCACTTCAACTTTCATGTTTTAAGAAACTGTTCCTCCATTTCTTTAGACAGTGCTCTATGGGAAACTTGTGTCAGATTATGTGGCAACATAATACTGAGCAAGTATGCAACATACAAATAAAAATGTTGTGAAGGTGAGAAATAGACATCTAAGCAGACATCTCACAAGAAAAAAATTTTTAAAAATTGCAATACTCAAGTATTACTTTATTTTACCACAGGCCTAAAAAGGTTATCTGTTTAGTGCCAATAGATGATAGAAAAAGAGACAAAAGGGCATTTAAAGACACAGATTAAGACTCTAGCCTGAAGTTGTAAGCAATAAACTACATAGCCCAGAGTCACAAAGAAGGCCAGAAACTGATCCAGAAACTTATCTTTGAATACAGTGAACTGGTCACTAAACCCCATATTCTTTAAATATTTAGAAACTTTTCTCAGTTTTAAATTTAGTTTCCTTAAGCAAAGTTCATCTGGGCATATTCAGGTCAAACGTAATTTAGAAGGTTGTTCTGCTCACAGAATTTGCATATGAAGGAAGAAGGTGAACAGCTTTCCAGATTCCTGGAGTGTGTGTAACATATGTTCCTGACACAGCTGGTGAGGGAGTCAAGCAGGGAAGGCTCCCCACTGGACCTCTTTTTGAACAGAGAAGGACTGGTGAGTGATGTTGTGGTCAGAGGCCATCGTGGGCACAGCAATCATGAAATTAGAGTTTTCAGTTCTCAGAGAAATAAGGAGGGGGATCAGCAGCCCTTCCACGTAGGACTTCCACAAGGAAGACTTTGGCCTGTTTAGGAGATTTGTTGAGAGTCCCCTGGGAGGCAGTCCAGAAGGGCTAAGGAGTCCAGGAAAACTGGACATTCTTCAAGAAGGAAATACTAAAATACAGAAGCAGGCCATCCTCATGTGCTGAGTGATGAGATAAAGGGGAAGACAACCGGCCTGAGTTAACAGAGAACTCTGGCTGGAACTCAGGAAAATAAGGAGAGTTTGTGACCTTTGAAGGAAGGGGCTGGCAACTCAGGAGGACTACAAGGACATCGTGAGGTTAAGCAAACAGAAAATTAGAAGGGCCAAAGCTCAGCTAGAACTTAATCTGACTAGTGTCATAAAAGACAATAAAAAATGTTTCTATAAATACAAAGCAACAAAAGGAGGGCTAAGGAAAATCCCCTTGTAATACCTTCTTTGCCTTAGTCTTTAATAGCAAGGCAGTTGTTTTCTGGGTACCCAGTCCCCTGAGCTGGAAGACAGAGATGAGGAGCAGAATGAAACCCCCATAAACCAAGGGAAAATGGTCCGTGAACTGCCACCCCACCTTAGACACACACAAGTCTACAGGGCCAGATGGGATCCACCCAAAGATGCTGAGGGAGTTGGGGGAAGTGCTCTTTGAGCCACTTTCCATCATTTACCAGCAGTCCTGGCTGGGGAGGTCCCAGCTGACTGGAATTTGGCAAATGGGACAGGAGGCAGTTGTTGTCTATCTAGATATCAGTAAAGGTTTTGATGCCATTTCCCCCAAGCATTCTCCTGGAAAAATTGGTGGCTCATGGCTTAGATGGGTGAAAAAACTGGCTGGATGGCTGAGCCCAGAAAGAATGAAGTTATATCCAGTTGGTGTCTGGTCACAACTGGTGTTCCCATGGCTCAGTGCTGGGGCCAGTTCTGTCTAATATCTTTATTGATGGCCTGGATGAGGGAATCAAGAGCACCTTCTAACAGTTTGCACATGACACTAAGCTGGGCAGGAGTGCTGATCTGCTGGAGGGCAAGAAGGCTCTGCTAGACAAGCTGAATTGTTGGGCTGAGGCAAATTATGAGGTTCAATAAGTTAACAATAACCCCATGCAGTGCTGCAGGCTTGCAACAGAGAGGCTGGAAAGCTGCCCAGAGGAAAAGGACCTGGGGGTGTGCTGGTCAACATTGGCTGAACACGATCCAGAGTGTGCCCAGGTAGCCAAGAAGGCAAAAGGCATCCTGGCCTGTATCAGCGATGCTGTGGCCAGCAGGACCAGGGCAGTGATCATCCCCATGTACTCAGCACTGGTGAGGCTGCACCTCAAATCCTGTGTTTAGTTATGGGGCCCTCACTGCACAAAGGATATCGAGGCGCTGGAGTGTGTCCAGAGAGGGGCAACAGAGCTGGGGAAGGGTTTGGAGCACAAGTCTTATGAGGAGCAGATGAAGGAGCTGGGGTTGTTTAGTCTGGAGAAAAGGAGACTCAGAGGGAGCAGCTACCTGAAATGAGATTGTAAGAAGGTGGGGTTTGGTCTCTTCTCCTAAGTAATAAATGACAGGACAAGAGGAAATGGCCTCAAGTTGCATCAAGAGGAGGTTTAGATATGATATTGGGAAATTTTTTTTCACTGAAAGGGTTGTGAAGCTTTGGAACAGGATGCTCAGGGAAGTGGTGGAGTTACCATCCCTGGAGATATTTTAAAAATGTGTAGATGTGGCATTTACAGACCTGGTTTAGTGGTGGACTTGCCAATGCTGGTTTAACAGTTGGATTTGATGATCTTAGAGGTTTCCAACCTAAATGAGTCTATGATCCTATGTTCCTAAGATGAATACTCTAAAGGTCAGGAGAAATACTGCAGAATATACACACCCATTCTCCAAAATGAGTGCCAAGTTGCTGTGTATCTTTACTTTATATCGAAAAAGAAATATTAGAAGTGTTTAAAGTGACATAATGCTAGAGTAAGAACCTGATTGACAGATGACAAATGTTGAACACCCACTAAAATATTATTCTTTTTCATTTCAGTCCTCTTCAAAGTTCTAAAATGGGTGCTTCAATCCAGCAGAAATGAAACATGAACTTCTGCACTTGGGAGTGAGAAACGTTGCTTTTTTTAGTATTGTTATAAACTGGATTTTTCAACTCCATTTCCAATTAGAGAGATGCTTAAAACACCATACAAAGACACTATATCATCAAGGAGCTACGAGAGAACAAAGAAAAAGCTTATGTTTGGTTATGATGATCCCACAAGACAAGTGCTGAAGACACTACTTTGATGCTTAGGGAGGTTTTGTTTTATAATTTATCTATCCCAAAGAAATTAAGTACTGATGCATTCATCTATTTTCATTACACTGGTTATGATAAGATTCCTAAGCCATGCCCAGAGTAGTGAAATGTGACACAACAACCAAAGGAAAGTCTGGAAAATGTATGCTTAAAATGATAAGTACACTTAGCCTCGTAAATTCTTAACCCTTCTGCTTCTCTCCTCTGTGACCAGTGGTTTCTGCTGATGTGTCAGTGAGAAGAATACTGATTTTATCAGTACCTCAAAGTGTTCTAATTACCTCATTTCCAAGAAATGCTATGTTATGACTGGCAACAGTTCTTTAGCATCCACTCTACTTGGCAGGAACTTCTTGGCAGAGCAGAGTTCTTGATACATGTAATTAGCATTTCCTCTCATTATAAATAATTGTTCCTCATTTTCTACTAATTCTTTTCTAGGCTATTGATATACTTGCAGTAACAATAGACAAACCTGAGCAAACTGGGATTTGGAGCATCTTTTTTGCTAGGAGAGACTGTGGGAGCTGGGCCTGTTTAGTCTAGAAGAGAAGACTAAAAGGAGATCTCATCAATACATATAAATATTTCAAAGGTGGGTATCGAGAGGATGGTGCCAGACTCTTTTCAGAGGTGACCAGTGACAGGACAAGGAGTAATGGCCATAAACTAAAACACAAGAAGTTCCACCTCAACATGAGAATGAACTTCTTTACACTGAGGGAGGCAGAGCACTGGAACAGGCTCCGCAGGGAGGGTGTGGAGTCTCTGCAGACATTCAAAGCCCATGTGGACTGTTCCTGTGCTACCTGCTCCAGGTGACCCTTCCTTGTCAGGGGGGTTGGACTATATGATCTCCAGAGGTTCCTTCCAACACTTCTGTGAAATTGTTTCATGAATGTTCCATGTGCTGATTTTTTTACTGTGTAGCCAATTGCTGTGCCATTGGCTACACAGTATATTAATGATATTAATGTTTGTGTTTGATGAAAGTTATATTTTAAACCTCTTTGGAAAAAATGTATAATGCTGAGAATATGAGTGTCCATATCGTACATGTTCTATCTTCTTTGTTTGAAGCTTTTATCTTTGGTGCAACTTGATATATTAGGTAAGATTCAGTTCAAGATGAAGACACCAAAAGTACCGTCTATATATAATCTGAGTGCTTAAACCTCCAGTGGAATTAACAAGGATATAGTCAATACAGCCAATGATGTGGAGAGTTATTCAAGCAACCTTCCAGGGTGTGTGTCTGATGTGATTTGAGATTTCATCATTTCATCATCTCACCTTCAAAAAGGCACAAATATTCTCAAGTTCCATGGCTTCTTAAGCCCTTCGTATCTGTGAAGCAGACGTATCAAGTGTCTGGGTATCTTAAATGAAACTAGAAGTTGATGTTTAGGCAATGGAAAATCTTCCTCAGTTAGCTGAAATTGTTTCTAGGCTCCACTGCTCCTCAGCTGCCATTATTTTTCAGGAGCTTAGATAGCTCTTTGGCAAATATAGTTTGTTGTTATAACATTAAACTTGCAACTACCATTATAGGCCTGGGTGACTCATGATTTCAAACTTCATCTACAACACTGCTGTAGTTGATGATATTTCTGTCACCATACTGCCAGAAGGATGTAGATACTCCCAATGCATTCTTGAATGAATAATTTGTTTCCTATTCTCACCTCACTCTGTGCTAAAAAGGCCTTTTTTTTGTTCTTGAAATACAAAACACAGCAGAAAACTTGCCTTCTTTCCCAGGATGATCCAGAGGTAGGAATTGATTTGTAGTCTGGGACCTGGCAGAGCTCAGGTTAAGGTACTGCTCTCCACATTATTCTTCTCTCTGTATGATGGCTATCAGTATGATGAAATATCAAAAAAACAAGGGATAAATATGGATGTCTGAGGTTTTTTTGAACTTTACTGTGCTTGGAGATATAGGACAGGAAAAAAATACGCATTTTAGACTTCAACTGTATGAATTATTGTTGCGACTATAGATACAATATCAAAAGTATCCCAAATCCCAGGCAGGTATTTTCAAGTTAGTCAGAAGTAAAATAAATTATAATAAATATTTCAAGCTTAACTGTCTAATATTAGCAATCAGCATAAAATTATTTTGCTGTAAATACACTATTCTTAAATTACAATAATTCAGCTTTTATACATTCATAATTCATTTACTAAAATAAATGTCACTCAACATGATGAAGTTCATCCTACTTTGTTGAGCAATGGGTAATCACCCATTACTCAGAAGTTCAGAATTTATAGTCTTAATGAAAGGAAGACACTGCAGAAGAACCATGACTATTTTGAGTCATCACTTTTATTGCGCAGTGAACATAAAGATGTTGCATTTCATAAACTTAGGTCCTGTTCTTTTTGACCCATGTGTTCGTACAGCCTGTTGCCCAGACAAAATTTAGATCTTATGCTAATATATTATATTGCCTTTTCTCCTTTTTTTTCCTATGCATGAATACTGGTTCTGTGATAATGTAGATATTTTCTAGTGAAACCTTGAAATCTAGTCCATTTCCTAGAACTGAGTCTTTCAGAAGATGAAGTGAGTTATTTTTCTTTCTTAGTTTCTTCTACGTTCTTTCTCATTCTTGATTATATAACTTTTCTCACTAGTAACATTTGTCGACATTAAGTACAAGAATTATTGCCCTTTATTTTTTTCCAGGCTGCTCAGTAACCTGTTGTGGCCATCTCGGCTGGCACATTCTGTTCTTAATTAGGTTTACAGATATTTTGACTCATTCAAAGTCTCACTAATGCTCTGTCTCTGGCCCATAAAGGTCTTTTATCACAGGTCTAATTGTTTTCTTTGTCTTTTCAGAGATGGCTGAAGAGTCAGAAAATAGTTCTTTTTGTGTATCTTGCAGATCATTCCATCCACTTCTTATTTTTCTCCTTGCTGATGTCTCTGATGTGTTTTTTCTTCATTCCTCTTCATTTTAGACATTCCTCTCCTTGGCACAGACCTTCATGAGAACTTTAGTGTGGCTTCACTGGTCTTGCTTGCTAAATTTCACTGCTTATCTGGTGATTGACTCTTTCTGAAGAAAGCTGAATGCACACGCACATGTGATTGTCTTCACTAGCTTACTTGTCAAGCCTGAGAGTAACTATCACTATTTGCAACTCCTCCTTGACAACTGACCAGTACAACACACTTGTGTGTACTTGTGGGTTGAGACACTCTCATGCTCTAAGGCCTTTCACATTCACAATATACTTTTTCCAATAATGCTTATTAGCATTGCTCATGACTTTTTTTTTTACATTTAGGTGAGTAGCTGCACTGACTGCCTGTTGACATGGAATCAAATAATTATAGATGGTAAGAGAAATAAAAGAATTTTCTCATAAATTGGTCTGTTTGTAGGAAAGTACAGCTCAGTTTTACAGATGCAAAAGCTATGACTATTTCACATTAGCTTGTGTATCCTTGCTGTTCTGTACAGTGCCCTGTATCATAAGAGCCAAGTACTGCCATAAGGTGAGTATGAGGAAATAATTACAGCAATCTAAAATGTGACTAACTAGTAAAATCTGCCCTCTGAACTTCCTGACATGTTAAGCTGGTGTATTCCCTTTGATGACTTATTGCAGCTCAGATGAAATCAAAGGACCTGCAGCAATTCAAAGGAGCTGAGAATTCTTATTGTATTTAAACAATGGAAAGACAGTGCCTGACATTAACACGAACAAATAAGAACTTCATTTCAGAGGAAAGAAAATTAATGAAACGAATCATCCAACATCTAGTCTTGCAAAGATAAATTATGTGTTAAATTTTCTTGTATAATCATGCAAAGGGATACCTGCAGCTTAAGTAGCAGTTTTGGACAGGCTGGGTATACATATAGTAATATAACTAATTATGACACCTTATACTTAACACCTTTCATCACAAAGTACACTATCAAGCACTAGTCATTTGATCCTTACGGCATGTCTGTAGAAGACTATTATACTGTTGTAGAGATTGCACACAGAGATTAAATGGTTTGGGTTAGGCCACCCAGCAAGTGAGTAGCAGAGCCAAAAGGAGAGCGTGAGTGTTGGCTTCCAGCCCTGCGCTCCAACTACTGGACTGCACCTCCTTAATACTTAAATCCCATATTGCTCCTCTAACAGAGCTACTGAAACTTTTGAGCTCTCCTAAGTTTTGGTGTAATATCAAACCTGTTGTGTTTCTCTCTCCTAGATGTCACAAAATACTGTAATTACACTTTTAAGGGTCTCATTTTACAGGCTGCCCCAGGTCGCCCAGCCCTGGTGGGGGTCAGCCTGACATTGTGTAGCTCCCATACGCTGTCCCCAGTACACAATTGCTGGCTGCTGCTGCTTCTCCGCTCGCTTTCGTCATGGCCTCAGTGTTATGCCCTTAGCCCTGCTGTGTGAGTGGCTGGACCATTCTGTGCTTAAATAATTCCAGCTATAGGCTAGCTAATGGGAAACAGATGTCGCCCTGGCACTGGCGGGAGCTTTCGGTCCTGCCGCTCCCGTAGCTTCTCACTGGCAGGCGTTCAGGTAACTGCTCTGGGACAGCCACGACCGCCCGGAGCTCTGCCTGTGCCTCGGAGGGCAGAGGGCGAGGGAGGAGGAGAAGGGGGCGAGCGGAGGGCGGAGCAGCCCTCGGGCCGCTGCCGTGCCGGCGATGGATGGAGCAGGGCCGCTCGCCCGCCCGCTGCCCGCCGGGGCCCGGGGACAGCGCGCTGCTGGGACGGGCCGGGGCGGCCCGGGCCGGGGGCACGGCATTGCACGGGTTCCGTTTCCTGTCACCGCCGCAACAAACTCAGCTTTGCAAACTCTGCGCTTCACGCTGCGCCGTGGGGGCTCGTGGAGCTGCGCGAAACAGCGCTTCCCGAGCCAGCATGATGCTCGGGAAATAAGGAAAAAAACCAGCCACGGAGGAAAAAAAAAA
>VXAD01001026.1:116873-206576 GCA_013399195.1 Dicrurus megarhynchus | reverse complement strand
CGGAGGAAAAAAAAAAAAAAAAAAGGTAGGAAATGCCGAAGAGAGAGAGCCTTGCACGCTGCCTCTTTGTGCTGCAGCAGCCGGGGGTGTGACGGAGTCCCCAAAGCACCCACCCTCCGGGGTGCCACCCAATGGCTGCCGTGTGCTCGGCACAGCCCCTCCCGCCCGCCTCGGCTGAGCGGGACCCGCCGGGACGCTGCCCGGGCTGGCTCGCACGGGCTGTGACATATAAAGGCTGTCAGCAGCTCCTCTGGCCAGAAGCTTCACAACCAGCACAGTTTTGTTCTTTGGGGGGTTGTAATAAGAGACACTTCTTCACAAAGGTTCATATCATCACATAGGAGAGTGCTATATATACTGGGAGAACAATAGACTGTGTTCTTTTTTTCTTGGTATTATCCAGAGGTAAGCCATTCAGCTCCATAAGTTTGCTTTGCATGCAGTTTTATCAGTGCTCATCACATTTTGCTGACCTTAACATTTGAATGCTGTTTCTAAGATGTCCTGCTTTCATGCTGTATATGTTTTCTTTTGCCTATTAGTTTTATCTTTGCCACACTGTGTCAAAACAGTCCATGCCTATGGGATAGGCATAGCCTAGGACGTATTTTTAATTTTCAGTGGAAAACATGATGTGAGGTTTCTTGCAGTCTCCCCATTTAAGATTTATAGTGTGGTTTATGGACTGATCCGGTGTGATAGCACTATCACTATTTGAGGAATACTACTAGCTCTGACCATGTAATTAGTGGTATAATGATACTTCATTTGGTGTGTTGTAGTAAGACCATCATCACTTAATACAGTTATTGAAAATTGCTCAGCAACACATGTTCTGTGTGGATTGCTTTTATGATTGAGCTGACAGACAGAATGATTTTTCTGGTCGCAGCCTGCCAGTTCACTTTGTCTTGCTATCCAGATGTACAGAATCACATCTTTGATATCTTCTCTTCTACAGATTTGCTTTCTGCTGCCTTGACTTAAAGCAGAGTACCTCTGTGGCCTATCTGTCTCCTTTGGCCCCAGAATGACAGTAATTGCTGCAATCAGTTGTACTCTCTTATTTTCCGTTCTCTGTGAAACAAGTGCATTAGTGTTACCCAACTCCACTGACCTATTCCTGTCAGACAATAATTTCACTGACGTCGAGACAGCTTTGGCAGCTCATCTGGACTCTGCAAAAATTCCCAAAGCCAGGCGGAAGCGCTACATTTCTCAGAATGACATGATTGCCATTCTTGATTATCATAATCAAGTCAGAGGCAAAGTCTTCCCACCTGCTTCCAACATGGAATATATGGTAAGTGTACTGTGTTTATTTCAGAGCAAAACAAACTGTAAATCAGTGATCTGATTTTCTTAAAAAAATTGTCATTATTTAGTTAACTAAATAAATGTTTTTTATCTATTATTGCTCAGTAAAATGTTCTGTCCTTACATTTTTCAAGCTGCATTAACTTCAGCAAGCAAAAGCTAAATACTGAACTCTGAACCTCTTACTTGCCCTGTTCAATTTCCATTTCCATGTGTAGTCCCAATGAAGTAAATGGAGTGGTGAGTTAACTGCTTGTTGGCCCGAGGAATAGTATGTGATCACATGTGAACCAAAGTGTTTGAAGTGCTAATCATTAGCCCCATTGTTTTTGTGGAGTACACTGAAAGTCGTTGCCATGATGTGGGCAAAAATGTACCCAATGACCATTTCTAATTTCTTTCACACATAATATATATGGAAGCAATATGGTAAGACTGTGTTTGCAAAGTAATTAATCTGATGCACTGTTTGTCTCCTGTTCATGTGTTTTACTTACTGGATATTGTTTGTGTACACCTAATACTTTTGTCTTTCCATCAAATACAGTGCTGCTTTTAAATGTTTATTTAGTATGCAGGATTTCAATGTGCTCAAAAAAAAGTATGTGGCAGGCATGTTTTCCTCTTATTGGAAAATACTTTTAGGAAGTATCTGTTCCTGCAGGTATGACAGAAGTTACACATTCACTGTGATCTCATACTGAGCACTACGGGCTAAAGCAGTGTTTGCTACTTTGTGTTCCAGCTTTGCATGCATGCATAATGTGGGCCTCTATATTAAACATAGGTTGACCAACAATTTTTTTACGTTGTAATTGATGTATTCACGCTGTTTTAAAAGTACAGACAAGCTGTGTCAGCACCATAATAAATGCTTAAAGTCACAGAGTTTCTCGAATGACAACAGATGGTTAATAGGTTTGAGAAATAGGACACCATCAGCTTGACATAGAAAAGGGATATCAGTAATAACAGCTCCTCCTTTGTAGCAGCTAATGACTAAAAATTTGGACATGTTTCTATCACAGATGATACCTAAATCTGGATTTGATCATACAATCTGTTCAGCACATCCCGGCAGCACCTCAGAATGCTGAGTGCACTCAAAATACTGCAGGATGAAGACCATAGGCTGAGTTTGAAGTCTGGTTAAGTGGAAAGGTCAGAGACAGAAAAACCAGAGAGGTCAGAAGTCAAGCTCAGTCATCATTTTCATTGCTGTGCTCTCCACTGATGTTTCCTTTGATTCTGCATAAATAAACTTTGTTGTAATGTCTGAGGGAATGGCAGCCTACCATGCCCTTCCTTGGCTTGTGTGTTTTAGAAATGTGCTCCTGCAGTTTGCTTAAGTGAAGCCAGCACCCTGTCATAGTCCCAAGGGTTTTGGAAGTGCAGTGTTCTTAGCCTGTTCAGTAAAAAACCATTGAAAATAGAAAGCAAGCTTCCTGGATTAAATCTATTTTAATGAACTCATATACATAAAGTGCCAAGATTTTATCTATATTGGTGGGTGTGCTGCTGCAGCTTTGCTGCAACATAGATACAAAATCAAGATTGAAGTGAAGCTCTTTACAGCTGGCATGCTGTTCTTTTCCTTGCATTTCTTATTATTGCTTTTGCCAGTAACAGCCAGCCATAGGATGTACCTGTGTTCCTGGCAGCTTTGGCCCCATCAGTAGTCTCAAGTGCAAGGACTGAAGGCTTTCTTTTACATCTGGTTTTCTAGTCTGAAAGTACTTTTTGACTTCATGCTGCAGAATTCAGATCAGCAACTCAAGCTATGTAAGTAATGATCCAAAATGCAACTTGAGCTTGAATCTCCAAGTAGCAGCCACCGCTCTGCCACCAATTCTCTTTCAAAGTTGTGTCCCATCTAACTACAGAGCAAAAAATGCTCAGTGAGCAACATCACACATGGTGTTTTCTGCTACCTGTGTTGTCAAGGCACCATCTATTGAACTTCTAACCTCTGTGACTACAAGAAGAGTTTTGGTAGGGAGGCCTTGAAGATGACATGGTGCTGTAAGCCATACCAAGACTGGAAACACCATTGTCAGTAACTGAGTTTGCTTTGTCCATTCTTCAGTCTCTGAATAATTTCAGTGTGTGGCACAGCATCTGTTGTATGTTGTAGGGACATGAGGTTGCTGCTGCTGTATATATAAAAAAAGTTATGTTTCTCAATACTTACTTTCATAAATAAGACAACAAACACATTGTCATTACCAGCAGACAATGTGCATTTGTACTTGAAAGAACCTTGCAGAGTGTGTGTTCCTTTCCTGAGTACTATGGAAAAGTGCTGGGGTAGTGAAGAAAATGGCCTATCCCATTTTCCCTAACGATGACTAAAACGGATGTCACATGTTAGAGAGCTGGAATTGCTTACAGATGCAGTAGATTGTGGAAATCTTTTGTAAGTGTGTTGAAGTAGAGAAAAACTAAGCAGTTTTGAAGCACAAGAAAAAGATATTTTTTCATCTTTTCTCTGTTCACAGTTATAGTAAATTGTGTTTTGTTGTTTTTTCCTAATTCTGTTAGGAGCTGTTCTTCTCATTAATTGCTGTATCACATTCTCACTTCTGTACAGTTCCATTTGCTTTTATTTCCACTTCCCTGGTACGAACTCAGGGTTTGGCTGCATGGTTTGGTTCTTGTGATTCCAGTTCTCCACACCCAACCTTTTTTGGGGCTTTTCTACTTGATGCATTCTGTTCCTCTCCCTGATACAGTCTGCTTCTCACATGTTCAATGCAGTTATAGATACTTCGCACTCCTTGGGCGTTATTCTCTCTGCCCTTACTGTCTAGAAGGTTTATGTGCCGTAGGGCTTTGGATGAGAGTTCTTGAAGAACAGCTTTGAATGCACATGGGTTAGGCAGGGGAAGTTCATATAAGCAGAGCTGGGTAGTGTTTTAAATCTCTTTGGTACAGGTGGGTCTGAATGCTGCTCCAGCCTGTTGTTATATGCAGCCCCCCATGAAAGTGGACAGCTGGGGAGTCAAGCATGGTGGGAGGCATTGTATCAGTCTCCAGTGAAAGAAACTGGTGTGTCTTATGCCAGATTAGTAAATCTTTCTGTTGGGACATTGGCACACCCAATGTGTTAGACTTTAAAGTAGTCCTCCTTTTGGTTCTGGTTCTGGAGTTGCTGATGCCCATAATTGGAAGTTTTTCTGCAGGTACAAATCTAGTCAGTGTATATGTGAAGCAAAATGAAAGAGAAAGAAAACAAGAACTTCCAGGCCTATAATGCAGAATTAATGAGTCCTTATTTTAATTTGGACCTTCTTTTTATCCTAAGACAGTCTTTGCTTGTGCTCTAAAAGCTGAGGGCATACCTGCAGAAAGAAAGATGACACCATACTTTTGGCCTGACAAAGGGTGAAAATCATCTACTTGTCTTTGCATATTTTTTGTGGAGAAAGCAGAAAGATTCCATAAAATTCATGATTCAGAAAAAGTGAGGTGTAGGGTTGCCAGTAGCTCTCTAGCGTGAAAAGTATGTACATCTGTAGATCCAGTGGAAGCATGTGAACAAAGAAATCCCTTTTTCTGAATGCTTATTCTGTACTACAGAGACCTTTCTGGATTTGTTGCCTTTCTGGAACATCTCAGCTACTTGGTAGGCCAATAAATATTTGCAGTATGTTGCCAGCTGAAATTTGAGTCTCATAAAACGTCTTTTAGTGTGCACTGGTACTATCCTTAGACTTCCAAAATACTTCCAAAACATTCATTCATGAAATATCTGTTCCTATGAGAATCAGAAGTTATTTTTACCCTCATACAGTCATCCCCACTTGAGGCCAGTTTCTTCAAAGTCTGTATGGCCTTTGTTGTATCCCATATCACTGTGTTTTTGCAAAAGCTGGTCAAGCAGGTGCTTACATGCAGACATGCCCTTTACAGCTTTGCACGCAGAAGCAGTAACTGATATAAGTGGGCCTTGATGAGCACTGAACACCATCCTCTGTGGCATTCCCATGCAAAATGGGAAAATCTGTTTTATTTAAGAGTTCTCTGAGGTGATCTGAATAACTTGTTGAAGAGCCATAGCAAAAGACAAGCTGTGAGTAATTTCACTGCTGGCTCTGCAAGGGTGTCCAGAGCCCAGTATGGATCAACATAGTTATTAGTGGACTGGCAGTAGCATGTCTGAAGTATCATAGTGGGGGCAGGATTGCATACTCAAAAATGTGTTTGTGGAATGCTGTCTGAAGATTTTAAGGGTAAAAAGTGCTCTAGATAAACTTGAGCCTGCTAATGTACCGAAGATGTTTAGACACAGTTCCAATTCTTTTTTGTTCAGTGATATGTAACTGCACTTACATATTTGGGAAAATCTGCCCCTTGTTGAACTTTGTCACTTTGAGTCACTTTGACTCAAAGTAGCAGAAGATTTCCAGACTAGCCTGAAATGAGTTAGTATAACTACCCAGGAGTTATTTCATGCTTCTCATGAGCTGATGGTAGAGGAACTAGAAGAGAATGGAGAATCTCAGCATATTGATTTTTAGTAAATCCACATAAAAGACCATGATAGACTGAACAAAGGAAACAACCTATTGTAGAAAAAAAGTAATTGTGTGGCCCAGGAATGACTCTCCTTGCTGAGGTGATGTATTTGGATACTTCCTGTCCCAGAAAATTTGCAGGTACCTTGCAAAGTCAGGTCAGAGAAGCAAGGTATAACCCAGTTAGTACTCACAAATGCAAATAACTGCCTTATTATTTCACTTTGAAAGTCTTGCTAAAATTCTTTTGCTGTGAAGGTGATCTTAAAAATATTCTGTGAATATGCAGTAAGTGACAAGGTAAGACAAAGTCAAGAAAAACCCAAAAACCTACTTCAAGTTTTCCAAAGTCCTGCTTAATACCTAAAGCCTTTTGTATGGACATGGAAAGAGCGAGTTAGGTTTTCTCTCCAATTCAATAGCATTTCTGATAAATAAACTTGTCAACCTGTTTACCTATTTTTTTTTTTTCTGTTTTCAGTGTGGTTTCTTACAGACCATTCTAAATCTTTAAGGACATTTTGTTCTTGAGTCATTTGCCCTGGCTTATTTACATGGTCCCACTGAAATCATACATGTCTGTGAGTAAGGATTGCAGGGCTAGTTCCTTCAAGATTTATGTCTAATGAGTTGGATAGAGTCTCTTAATTCATGTACTTTATCCCTGGCCTGTTGCAGGACTTCCTTCTGCATTACATACATATGGTTTTCATCTTGTCTGCTCCTGAACACATATAGTGATGCTGTCTCAGTCACATCTCTTGGCAAATATTTTACCTTAGGAATAGAAATTATTTCCAAATGTCTAACCTAAATATTTCCCACTAAACCTCAGATAATTAATCTTTATATGCATTTTTTAACTGCCAATAGAATTTCTATCCTTTTTCATTTCAAAAATTACCCTTTACATATTTACTGACAATTTTCTTGGCATTAAAATGCATATTATCTTTCCTTAATTTGCATGTGCATGCCATTACAATGCTTCTACATATTGGATCAAATTACAGTTGCACTCCATTTACAGTTCCTTTGTTAAATTAGTGAACAAGGTCCTTAGATGTCCAAGAAGATTAGGCCCATCATTTTAACTATGCATGTCTAAAGACCCAACTGCCATAATGCAATGAAGAATTTACTGTAGAAGGTACTGGCAGCCTCCTTTTTCCATTGAGTAACCCTGTTCCCTTAAATCCTGTATACATGGTGAAGTTTGAAATTAAGTAATCGGATGACGAGTCAGGGTACAAAGTTCTTAATATGCTTTTCATCATGCCAGGGCACGAAATAAATGTAAGTATAGTCTTCTGGCAGATGAGAGCTCAGGGTGCTTGGAGGTTCCCCAGTGAGGGCCTCCTATCCCAGTCTGCCGTAGCTTTTAGCTTGCTCTATGCCAGTAATTCACAAGTGAGGTAAGAACAAATGAGAAGTGTTATAGTGGTGGAATGTGATCACTGGTTCCAGTTTCTGCCTCCTACCACTTGTTTTTCTGTTTAGCCACTTGAGTATGTCCCTTCTGTCTAGTACCATAACCCAGAACCAGGAGTGTCTAAAGGTCATGGGCAAATGAATTCTGGAATATTGATCCTCTCAGAAAATTAGAATAATATGGCAGGAACTGGTGTGGTTCACACGGTTACAGTTAATGGTGTCAGTCTGCATCACAGCCTGGAAAGGAAGCAGTTGTTTCACAGCATACTCAGCCTTTTTCTGCAGTGGAGGCACAACATGGCAACTGACAGCGAAGTGAGAGAGAAAGCAGGAGTAAATGGAACTTACTTTCTGCTGATTTTGGCATTATAGAGTTACCTAGCACTCTTTTGCCTCACAGGTGAGTTTAGCCACTTACAGATTTCCTAGTGCACCACTGTCAATTGTCCTTGGCTATCACTGAGATGTAGGATGTTGCCCGTTTTTCCAGCAGTTTCATTGATAGAAAGCTAGGAAAGCCTGTTCAGTCTCAGTAAATGGTGTTCATCTAGGGTCAAATCCAAGTGGATGCTACTGATAAGAAGTACAAAGGCAATCTCTTATCTTCAGAGTGAATGATAGAAGACCTGTTCAAGAGTTGAACGGAAAAGACCCTTCCTGGAAAGCGCTCCTTGAAAAATCTGAAAAACTTCCCCAAAAATGCTGCTGTTGATAAATTTTGTGGAAAAGAATGACTGTGTTAAATTTGCTTTGGTACTAGAGCTCTGTTCCAATGTTTTATGCATAACAATTTTAAAACATCCGTCTTGATGGTGTTTTAGAAAAGAATATTTACATTATTTAAATTTAGTATTAGCAGAAAGCCTTCTAGGAGTTTAAACAAACAAAAAACAACTTAGTAAAGTCTCGATAGACAAGCAGCCTGCCCAGAGAACTCAGAATTAGACATTCCTTTATTATTAAATGTAGCACCTCTTGAACTTCGTGGCTAAAAACAGAGACAGGGCATTTTTCATGAGAATCTTGATCCAAAGTACACAGTACTTTGTTTCATACATGAATGGAGATGATAGTAACCTTAAACCTCACAACATTTTTATCCTCTTTCTATACCTGAAAAGATAAATACTCTATCATAGCTCTGTTAAAATGTGTATCCTAAAGGCAGAAAAAGATAGCCCCTCTCTTGCTTTTTGTACACAGAATCCTGTCTTCAGCTCAGGCGCCTCCATGTATGAGTGCATCTGCAGGTGCCCTGGAATGGGGTTTGAGGTCTGTTTTAATGAACTGGTTTTGCACATCTGTCAGTGGTAACTGTTAATCTGTATCAAGAGAAAGAATCTTAAATTGACCTTTCTTCTTCTGAGAATAAAGAACTATTGTTCTTATTCTTTATTCTGCAGAAAGAAGCTTCTTCTATGTGTTTTCTTTTATGTCATGCTGCCATATCTTTCAGCTAGAGCTACTTAGAAAATAGTAAGTATTTTCTTTGAAAACTTTTAAAGAAATTAAGAAGATTTTTTGTTTCAATGAAAAAGTTCAGTGGTTAGTAAGAAAGACAAGTAAAAGGTAGATTTTTTTTCTGTATATAAGAGAAATGAAACACCACAAAACAAATACATTTTCATTCACATTTTTTGTTTCTAATAAGATATGATTTGTTTTGATCATATTTAAAATTATAGAGGTCACACATGCTCCTTTTCAGACGTCTGACCAATTGTCAGGGTGACGTGGAGCTAGACAGAGTTCGGTCCTTTTTGTTACCACTTCTAAGATAAGCTCTTGCCAATTAAAATAAGTCTTGCAGTAGGTTAGAAAAGCACTGAATATTTTAAGATATATAGCTGTGATATTTAGCTTTTCCAAAAGCTAAACAAATAATAGCATGTCAGAGAAGCTTATTGTTATTAAATCTGACAGTGTACCAATTTTCTTTATTTCTTGTTGTTTAAAAGCCTGATGCCAAACATGAAAGGAAATACAGACAGTCTTTAGAAGAAAAAAATTGACTACTAACAGTGGTAAAGCTTCAAGTGAATGCACTTTGTGTTTGCACCACATAGACACCCAGGAATATAAACTCCTGTGTAAAACACAGACTTGAATTTTCATAAGAAAAGTATTTCTGGCAATGAAGTTTCTTTGGAATATGTCTGGTGATGCCCTGATTAAGCCAGACCTTCTAATACTGAGCTCTTCAGAAGTGTGACTCAGGTGTTTGGAGGTTTGGATATATGAGAGTAAATTTACTATAAAACATTGCACAGTTTTACTTTGAGTTGCAGTGGATTGTTGGACAAGCAGCATGATGTATTAACCCTCTATTTATTTGCAAAAGAATGATGTACAGAACTGTAATTCCCGTCAAGATGTTTTTCTCTAGATGGTGGACTGGAAATTTTCTGTGTAAACTTTTTAATTATTACCTAATGGATGTGAGAAAGTACCTGCATGTGTGGTAGGCACCAATTACAATATGCAGAGAAAAATTTCTAGCAAGTGGCTGTTGTGATCAAAAAAAATAATTCATATTCTTAGAGAGAGAGAGAGAGAGTCTAGAGTCCAAATGATCTCAGAGTCCAAGTAAATATAGTTTGCCACATCTCTCTGTAAGTTCCAATGAGCTCATATGTTTTCATCACACAGTATGCATTGAAAAAAGTGAGGGCAAAGAGATGAGGCTCTTTGAGTCATTCTGCTGTAAAAGCATGCAGACAGAAGGGCTGTTGGGTTGTTTTATTAAGCTTTCTGCCAGATTTGGGGTAGTGGACATGGTGGGGGGTCCTACAGAAAGTTTCTAAACCTAAAATGCTACAGGTCTGACTCTATGAAAGAGCAGGGTGAGCAAAGGACTCCTGTGTGCCCTGCACGCTGCTGTGGGATTTGAGAGAGCCACCGCACATGCGAGTGGTGTGAGCGGTGCAAGGCTGAGTGACCCGTGAGGACAAGACCTGTGTGTTGGAGGGTAGCAGCCTACATCTGCTAATCCACTCTGGGACTTGCACGAGCAGCTGTGGAATGCAGCTGCACAGATGGACTGGACATGTCGCATTTCATCCCTTGGCTTCACAGTGTTTTTCTCAGAGGAAGAAATTGCTTGAGTCAAGGTTTTCTTCTTTCTCGCTTGCTGCCATTCTGGAAGTAAGAGCTTTTGATCTTCAACTAGGCAAACAAAGAGAAGCAGGGGGCTACTGGAGAATATAATAATATGTTTGAAGTTGAAAGGCTAATTTTTTAACTGATCATTGCTAAAAGAAGGTTGTACTGGCCATCTTCTGGGATGCCTAAGAATCACTGTAGATTTGTTTGTGTGAAATAACAATCTGACTATCACTGAGTCCACAATAAACATATATAAATGACAAATAAGATGCCAAGGCTGGCAAACAAATTGCCACTTTTTATTGCTTCAAAATGTGGCAGTGTTGCCATGCAACTCTCTTCAGTTCCCAGTATTTCATTTGCCATCTCTTCATGTAACTGCACTTGTGTTAAGAAGCTGTTTCAGAAGGAAGTGGTTAAAACAGTGAACTTCACCTGTTTGCGCTGGATTTGTGTTCACACGTCTACCCTGTGTTTGTCAGCTGTACAGTTGGTGGCAGCCAGCTGAGGGTCTGGTCACACCGCAGCTGTCCTGGCATTATGGGCAGCAGCCCTGACTCAGGGGATTCCTTGGAAGGTGGTGAGTGACCAGGGTCTGTATGTTTTGCTTAAAGTACTTGTTTTACCATTGAGAAATACACATAATGTTATCTTAGTGGATATGTCATATTAAAAAAAACCCACAACAAACAAACCAAACACAAAGTGAGGCACTGAGGGCTGCTGCTGGTATTTAATATCCAGAGCAATGCTCTGCTGAGGTTCTCTTGTGCTCTTTTGCAAGTGAGGAGAGCTTCCCTATTACTGTCAATAAAAATGAGCTAGGAAGGATTAAAGATCATGATGGCAAAAGAAGAATGAAAGCATAGGTTTGGATTGCTTGAGTGTTTTACAATGATCATTAGCACAATCCTTAGGCTACCAGGTAAAAAACATATCTTCATGGACTCCACAATTAGCCCACATCTTCTATCTCACCATCTGTCTGCTGGCACTGTCAGGGAAGGAGCACTCCTACTTACCACATTTCCTTCATATTTTCTTTGTGACAATGAGGGCTGTAAATTTAAGTGCTTCTAAAAACATCCAGTTTACACACAGATATCCACACAGAATGAGAAAATAATTAATATGGTGTATGACTGTATTCTGTTCCCTCTGTATTTAGATCACAAATTCCTGCTATCTGTTGCCATTAATAATCATTTCAGAGTATTTGCAGAGAAGAGGAGAGGTTATTGTCATTTGAGTCATTAGGTTTGCCTCCTAAGACATGTATTGAGCAGAGTGTCAAGAAAAAGCTACTCCATTTAAATGATTGATATGAGGACTACAATTCTTGCCTGCAATGAAAATGAGCAGAACCATGTTTCTGAGTCCAAGTTATAGTTAAAAATTGTTATGTACGCAGTTCCTCAAATTAAAACATAGGTATCAAAGTAGGAAGGGAACAGCCAATTATTTTTCAACAAATGTCGTGGAGAGATCTTTGCAATATTGTAGTTGTTTCTTTTCTTTTTCATCATCAGAATGTTTATTCAGCTTCACCATTGTTTTATTACCTAAGAGGACCAGGATCTCCTGTTCCTACCAAGCACGAAAGGACAACTTCATCCTTTCTACGTGGAAATTATCTAAGAACAACTGAGAGACAGCTATAGAAGCAGCTATAAAAAGGGAATGTATGAGGGAACTGTGTTCCACAACATTAAAGGCTTTCCTTGGTGAAGGAAGCCCACTTTTGGACTGCAAGAAATTTCATTCAACATGAAAGAGATTTTGTTTTACACTCTATTGCTTATTAAACATTTTGGGGATTAAATATTTTACTATTTGTTTACGGAGGGAAACAAACAAAATCTAGCATGAAATTCTGGCACACTGGCAAAATTCCTGCTGACTTTATTAATGCTAAGATTTTACTCCTAACTCTCAACAAGCATGTGCTGTGTGAGTGCAGAGAACAGCCCAGAGCTGCCACATAAAGTGGTCTCTGGTGTTGAAACTCCCCATGTATACGCACTGTCCTGTTCCTTGTGTTCAGTCCTCTTGACAATTTTCAAGTGAGATGTAGTTTGGATGTGTTGTTTTGCAGGGAGCAGTGCAGAGAGCACAGTCAAACAGCTTTCTAGGAAAATAATCTTTGGCTCAAGAAAGAAAAATAAATTGGCCAAAGGATGTTCATTTCAAGTTGTCAGTGGAAGTGTGGTGACATGCTTTAACTCTATTGTGGCTCAGTTAGACCCAGTGGAGAAGTGGGAAGGTTTCCATGCTAGACCAAATCAGTGATCTGGTGTTTGGGGGGGATCTTTATGCTGGATAGAAGATGATTTCTTCCTCAACTACTTGCAACCTAGCAAATGAAGATTAGCTGTCCCCAGGGAGTGGATGATCATAGTTTGGCACTGGGAGTTTGCACAATCAGCATTTCAGGATGAGTCACCTTCTTAGATCTTAACCTACTGAGTATGGACATCTTTCTCCTTTTTCCCTTTTGCAATTTTGTGTTCATGTCAGGCAGCTTTCTCGTATATTTAATAGGAACACTGGATTGCCCATAATTTAAGAGTTTATAATTTTGTTTATCACTCTGTTTCTTTTCAATTCTTTGTTAATTAGCTTGAGGTTTTTAATTCACCTCATAAAGAAACTGTCCCTTTTACTTTCAAGTTACTTCAGTTTCTCTTTTTAGCATATATTTGTATGTCTTGATAAGCTATTTATCCATGTACAACAATGAATCCACATGGCTTCAAAAATCTAAATGTTTTTGCTCTGTTCTCTTATATGCCCAAAACAGGGGACTGAACTGACATAAAAATTAGTACAAATGTGGACTCAGGATCAGACTTTTTTTGAAAGGGTGAACTAATGGCACAGTCTCTTACAATATTTTGGGTCATTATGAGATAACATTTTTCACCTTCAGCCTATATTAGTCATTTGCCTTTTCATAGAATCATAGGATGTTTTGTGTTGAAAGGGATCTTAAAGATCATCCAGTTCTAAACCTCCTGCTGTGGGCAGGGACATCTTCCACTAGATCAGCTTGCTCAAAGCTCCATCCAGCCTGGCCTTGAGCACTTCCAGGGATGGGGCATCCACAGCTTCTCTGGGCAACCTGTTCTAGTGTTTCACCAACCTCAAACTAAAGAATTTCTTCCTAATATCTAATCCAAACCTACCCTCCTTCTGGTTTAAGCCATTCCCTCTTGTCCTATCACTTGATTCCAGTGCAAAAAGTCCCTTTCCATCTATCTTGTAGGCTCAGTTCAGGTACTGAAAGACTCTATAAGGTCTCCCTTATGCATTCTCTTCTTCTGGTGATCATCTAGAGCTAGTCCTAGAAGGACTGAAACCACCTTTTCTTCTGAGAATATGAAGTAAATAAAATAAGGAAGGTGAGGCAACCAACTTCTCCCCTGAAATACAAAATTTTTTACGTAGTAGTAGGGGACTCTGTATAGAGTCTTTTCACCAGCCTGCTAATGGAAGAAGGGAGGAAATTTAAAAATGCTGCATATGCTCCCCTCCCCCTTATTCCGTAGTCAGTAGTTATTTTCCTTCTCTTTGTTTCTATTTTTTTTTTGTTTGCCAAAAATTTAATCTGTCCAGAGAGGGATCAAGAGTGAATAGATAATGGAAAGCAGAGTGTACTATACATGACAAACTCACAATATTTTAGCTGAGTTTGAAACAACATGCCGAAACTTCACCAATCCAATGCTGCAGATGATTTCTGATAAGCAGAAATGAAGCTGAGAAGTGAAAGTGAACTAGAAATGCCCTCACTGTCCAAGGCAGGGGCTGTGCCTTGTTTAGAGAGTGTTAATAGTGAAAACCTAATCCATTCTTCACGTTCCTTTCAAACACCTAACATGCTATTTTGCGAGGCAGTTTAGTACACAGAAATGTGCTGTGTGGAAATCGGGATCTCGGCGCTGTTTGTGCGAATACAGTACACATTCAGATTACTGTGGGAGTGCAGCCAGGTCACTTGGGAGCAAGCATGCAAACCTCATGTTCAGCCTCCTGGCAGGAGTACTCGTGCCAGAAGCGTGATTAATCCCAGCAAAGGAGGGTGTTTATGGGGTGTCACAGTCCTGGCAGAGCAGCCCCTTATGGATGCACACCAGGCAGCTGTGTTTGGAACCCACATGCTGGATCCGTGAGCTCCTCTGCTCCCCTGGGTCTGGGCAGGCTCCAAAGGCCGGCTGTGGCCCCAGCCTCTCAGGCACACTCCCCAGGCACACTTTTATGTTCGTCCCTACTCTTTAAGCCCTCTTTTTGGGACCACTGCTGTACCACAGGGATTATAAAGGGGTTTTTATACACTGCCCACATGCAGCTAGTAAACTTGATGGCAGAGATACAAAGGAGA
The DNA here is from genome assembly GCA_013399195.1 of Dicrurus megarhynchus. Taxonomy (NCBI): domain Eukaryota; kingdom Metazoa; phylum Chordata; class Aves; order Passeriformes; family Dicruridae; genus Dicrurus; species Dicrurus megarhynchus. The sequence continues at coordinate 191,822 of VXAD01001026.1, read as the reverse complement.
AGAAATGTCTATGCAGTTTTCTTCGCCTTGGGCCCTAGAGCATATCCTGGATTTTGGATTTTTTATCTCTAACTCCTCCAAGAAACTCCCATAATTTTTCAGAGCTGAAGTCTAATTTTTCCCTGGCTTAAAGACTATTCCTTTGTAGCATGCTTCTTCTTAAGATGTCTGTCTTTTGTCCTTGTATTAGCAATTTGCTTTGACTTTGTTCTGGAAGATTTGCCGAACAGGTGTAAAATAAATCTTTTCTGCTTTAAGCACCACCCATTTTACCATTCCTAAGGTGGTTCCTCTTGAATGGAAGATGATTTGTGTTAAGGAGTGTTGCTGGTCTCTGTTGTGCTTCTTCACCTTTAATCTAGGATGTACCTTGCCCACTCCATATTCTCAAAAGCTTGGTTCAATGGTCTAGCAACTTCATAAAATTTACTAAATTTTGTCCTTCTCGCTAAGAGAAATTTCACAAAGTACTAGAGTCATGGCATGAATTACTGTCCTAGTCAGAGATCAGTCTTTTCACTCTGCAGGTTTGTGAAATTAAAACTGAATTCAGTGTTAGAAATCATTATTAGTTTGTAGTACAGAAAATATTTGTGATGTGGGCCGCTTTATTCTTTGGTAAGTTCATTTCTGACTTCGCCACTTATTTCATGCCTCAGAGACCATGCTCTTTATTTCATAGCCACTCAAGGTTTATGAGTTTGTGTTTGTGTTTAAAAAGCACTGATGGTCTGCATAGGCAATTTTACCACATTCTGTTCCTGCCTTTCTACTTGCAGTTCATTACAACTATTCTGCACCTAAGCACTCCACTCAGGGTATTCCAAATATACATGTAATTCCAGAATCTACAGCCTACTTGGGTATCCCTTAAACACTAAGATATACTAGGATTTGTGTGCACTTGCAATGTAACAGTGAGATATTTTTTATCAGGAGCTCCAGTGGTGCTGTAGGTTCTGTTGCCAATATCTCTGTTATTTGTGAGACAAACCTGTTTCGCTGTGGAGAAAACAGCAGAGTTACAAATCAGGCATGTAATTGAGCAGGCAAAGCATATAAAGGAGACAGTGTTTAAGTTCACTTGTCATGTTCCAAACTTTGGAGAACTTAAGAAGTCAAATTGTCTGTTCTTACAGAGCTGTTATCTTTTTATATCAGGCAGTGAGCAATGCCAGTTCCTGTGCAAAATAAAGCAGTGAAATCCATACTGCAACTGGAAACTATCCATAGTCTTTGCCTTTGTGGAATCCCTTTTCTTGACCTTGTGACCTCAAATATGAAGAGCTGCCACACACATTGTCTCTGGCTGTAGATACTTCTGAGGTCCTATTTCAAATGTGTTGGGGTTTTGTGGGGTGTGTAATACCTTTGCTGAATTGTTCTTCCCTGTGTTCCTCTCCTTCACTTTCTATCTGAGTCCCAGCCAACATTTCACTCCTCTCCACACATGGATCTCATCAACACAGAAGGGAAAATGGTAGGAGAATGCCTGTTTGGTGAAGGGCTTTTCCAGAAAAAAAGGGAGAGTTCGCAATACTTGGCTTCCTCTAATGATGTGGGCAGGAATTCTGTCCAGCAATAGGGCAAATCCCGCTGGATTCTGTACATGCTGCCCCACAGTTCTCTTCTTAGTTCCAGATCTGATGTGTTACGATAGTATATTTGTGGGTTAAGATACTTGCTTCTTTTGTTCTAGCACTATGATCATTATCTGCTTTTTTCTGTTCTACTGCTAAGGATACTTTATTTTGTCAGGTTTGGGATGAAACTCTTGCCAAATCTGCTGAGGCTTGGGCTGCTACGTGCATTTGGGACCATGGACCTTCCTATCTTCTGAGGTTTTTGGGCCAGAACTTGTCTGTAAGAACTGGAAGGTAAGAGGATACCCTACAAAACAATTATTTTGACAGCCTTTGAACAACCTTTGAGATCCAGATCTTGGACTGATGCAGGTGTCATCCAGTGTTCTATGTTCTATATCTGTCAGTGTTCATTTGGCTTAAGAATATTATTGCTTAATTCTGTGCCCCTAGTGATGTGAGGAGAAATCTAAAGTGACATTTTTTTCTTTCTGTATTTTAAACAATCCCAGGTATCGATCTATTCTGCAGCTGGTAAAACCATGGTATGATGAGGTGAAGGATTATGCTTTCCCTTATCCTCAAGATTGCAACCCTAGGTGCCCGATGCGATGTTATGGACCCATGTGCACCCATTACACACAGGTTATATTAATTACTTTCCTCTATTCAAAATCTCATGTCCAAACCTGGACTTTCCTATGATCTATTTATATCCCTCTCTCTCAAATAAATGTATGTGTATATGTATAAATATATGTATATGTATATTCCTTTTCAATTTGGACTTCACCAATAATAAATATTTATTCAGATGGTTTGGGCCACTTCCAATCGTATAGGCTGCGCAATCCACACATGCCACAATATGAACGTCTGGGGATCTGTTTGGCGGCGAGCTGTTTACTTGGTATGCAACTATGCCCCAAAGTGAGTTGCTCTCTTTTATTTTGGTTTATTTTTATACTTTGTGCATGTTTTGGTCCTCTCATAGGACTGCTTACTCCTTTTTCTGCAGCATGACCTCTATTTGTGCTTTTTCTGTGGGCTGCTCCTTTGTTCACACTTTCCATCTGAACATACAGAAATGTATGACTTCGGTATACATGGAAGGAAAGGAATCAACTTGATGTGTGTGGAACAAAACAAAAAAACTTGTTTTCTGTTATTGCTGTTATTATTATTATTATTATAAACTTTTTCTTCCTTCTTTATGCTCACTTCACTTTACTTTGAATTCCTTATTTCTTCACTCATTTTTACATAGGCATGGTGAACTAGACTTCCTCAGGTAAGCAATCCCACTGTAGATCAGGCTCTTGATTTACTGAGATTTACTGTACTGCCTGTGCAAACCTTATGAAGTTCAGCAAGGCCAAACACACCTGGATTGGGTTAATCCAAACACAGGTACAGGCTGGGTAGAAAATGTATTGATAGCAGCCCCGGGGAGAAAGACTTGTGGGTGTTTGTAGATGAAAAGCTCAATATGACTTATCAGGGCACATTATTGCAGCCCAGTAAGCTAACCATATCCTGGGCTGTGTCAAAAGTGATGTGCTCAGCAGGTGATTTTCCTCCTCTACTTTGCTCTCCACCTGGAGAGCTGCATCCAGTTCTGGGGTCCTTAGCACAAGAAAGACATGGACCTGTTAGAGCAGGCCCAGAGAAGAACCAATAAGTTGGTCAGGGCTGGAATACCTCTCCTGGAAAGACCGACTGAGAGAGTTGGGGCTCTTTGGCCTGGAATAGAGAAGGTGCCAGGGAGATCTTTTATCAACCTTCCAGTACGTAAAGGGGTCTTACAAGAAAGCTGGAGAGGGACTTTTCACAAAGGCATGTAGTGATAGGACAAGAGGGAATGGCCTTAGCTTAAAGCGCGTAGGTTTAGATTAGACGTTAGGAAGCAATTCTTTACTGTGAGGGTGGCGAGGCACTGGAACAGTTTACCCAGAGAGGTTGTGGACTCCCCATCCCTGGGGGTATTCAAGACCAGACAGGATGGCATTCTGAGCATTGCCTGTGGCAATGGGGTTGGAACTAGTTTATCTTTAAGGTTCCTTCCAACCCCAACCATTCCGTGATTCATTCTGTGATACATGTTGTTGCCCACAGGATACCTTTGCTTATGACCATGGTACATAATCCATAGCATTGCTTCCATATAAAGTCCATCAGCCTAAGCTCCATGTCTGCCAATCTACCTCATCTTGCCTTCCATATTAGGGTCTCTTAAAATACAGATCACAGACACCCATAGGTGGCCCTATATCCCATAACTTGCAAAGGTCTCTGTTAGGTTGAAATGCAGAAATTAGTTTTCTGCCAGCATTTCCTAGACATCATCCCAAGCTTACGCTTGGGTGCAGAATGAGTCAGTGAAATGTGGCTCTGGGAGAGCTTCAGTTTGCGGTTTGGTTTGGACCCTTGTTGCAAAAGCCGCAGGGACAGTGTGAGTGGCTGGTTTCTCTGGCTGTATATTAGGCAAAGACATAGCTCTGTATAGGAATCTAAGTATAATTAATTGAGCATGTTTTCCATAAACTCTTGGTGGCACAGGTCCATTTGTGGTAAAGAATTTGCAAGAATATGTCATTACTCTAGCTGTTGCATGAGTAAAAGAATTTTTAAAGGTTTTGCAACTTTAAAAAAGATAGTATTTCTTAAGAAAATTTACTTGGGGAAAAAACCACCTTTGGAAATCAAGGAGATTTCTCTGTCCTTTCGTCTTTAATATTTACTGGAAAAGGAGGCTGAGAAATGAATGTGAGGGAGCAAAGATTAGGCAGCAAAAACTACATCTGACTTAAAGCTCCACAACATGGGGAAGATGAAATCAAAGTTTCTAAGAGATTTTTTTTATGCGTCTTAATTTGAAAACAAATATTAAAAATTGCAAACTTTCCAGAATACTTCTCTCATTTTCATATATAGGAAGAAAATAGATTTATATGTTAGGCATTTTTAGAAACTGATTTAGTGTTTGTGTATCAGTTAACATTGAATTATTGACATTTTATATTTTCTGAGTCTAAAAGTCCTGCTGCTTCTCAAACAGCAAACCAAAGCCTGAAGTTACAAGCTCTTTCTCTGTGTGAGATTTTGAGTAGACCTTTCAGTCATAGGAAGTGGAATCATGATTTTCACATTTACTTCTTGCAGGGTCACAAAAATTATATTGAGTGGTCTTCCCAGGATTACGTTTGTGTTTCTAATATTTAATTGAGTTAAGGACATTGGGCGTAGAGTGCTTGGGCACACACACAGAAGTTTCTTTGCCACTCAGTAAAGTCTGTGCTCTTCTGAGTAACCAGCACATCAGAAACTCCTCTAAAGAGGAAGGGAGTGAATATTGCAGCCCCAATGTGAGTTATTAAGATTGGAATTTGGCAAAGATTTAGGATTTAGAACGCCAGTAATTTTCAGTGATGCCATGCTGTAACACTGAAAAATATTTATGCTTCTGAAATGAGGGAAAAAACCCTGAAGTTAAGGAGGATAATTGCAAAGTTTAGAAAGGCCCCAGATTATCTAGCAGTCTCACACAAATCTGCCATGTGTTGCATAGAAAATGAAGCAGAAATCAGTTTTCAGCAAACTCTGAATTTCTATATCTGTTATCAGACTAAATATATTTCCTGAGCACTTAATCTGCTGTACCCATTTGGAAGAGAAGTAGGAATGAGCAAATTATTTGAAATTTCTACTTTCTTCCAAGGCACAACCCAGACCAGGGCTTTTGATCCAGTGTTACTGGCTGGGAGGTGGGGAATGACAAAATATTTCATAAATAATTGCATTACTCACTGCTATTCCACGTCACATGCAAACTGAAGGAAAGTTCTCTGCTCTGTGAGACATAACATTTAAAAAAAAATCTAATTTTAACTTTCTGCCTACATCATGAGTGTTACATGATTCTCATGTGGTTTATATAAACTCTTAAAAGTCTGGATGCGTTTTTCAGATGTTCCTAGATGTTTCAGAGTTACCTCTTTTCATATGATCACTCTCCAGTCTTTGTACCCCTTTCCCCCTAGGGTCTATTGCACACCTTTCTTCTCCAGACAGGAGCCCTTCTTCTCCTCTCATTCACATCTGTGAGACCTCTGGAAATGCCCCAGTCCAGTTCCGTTTAATACGTTACTGATGCAAATAGTTTTTATCTTCCCTTTTCTTGAATCATGAATTCAGCCTCAGAGCTTCACAATGTGAACCTAGGGTAGTGCAACTCAAGAATTAGGTTTCACTCAGTTTGTTTTTCCATCTTCCAAATACAAGCTTTTAAGATAACTGCCAGACAAAAAGGTGCTCAAGGAAAACCTTGCACCAATGCTTATTTTGTTATTTTTCATAAATATAGGCCTCCAGTAAAAAATAGTCTGCCACAGGATCAGAGAATCAAAAATCACTTGGTTGTAGCAAAAGCAAGAAGACTGGAACATCACCACCGAGACTAAAGGATGTGGAATGGATATTACTGGCCTGGATTGATATGGTCATTCTCCGCTCTTTTTTGGGAAATGCTAGATCAATGTCTATCAGTAAACTACAGAAATAAACTAATATCATGTTTTTAGTAACAGAGCATTTATGGGATATCAGTGGAGATGTTAACTTTAATCACTCAAAACAAGTATGGTTAATGGTTTTTTTCTTCCACTTTGAAATTATTAAGCATTCTTTTTCATTTTTTATTTTCAGGGGCAATTGGATTGGAGAAGCACCATATAAAGTAGGAGTCCCATGTTCAGCTTGTCCTCCAAGCTATGGAGGTTCTTGTACCGACAATCTTTGTTTCCCAGGAGTAACATCAAACTACTTATACTGGTTTAAATAAGTTAAGGTTTACATTATTTTGAAGAAAACTCACAGATGAGTAACAAGAAGCTTGTGTATTGAATTTTGCACATATTATATATAGAGAGATATTGTAATAATACTCTGATGTTTTCTTTTTGTATGCTTTTGTATAATTAGCTTTCAAAGTACAGTATAATTTGGTTTTAACACTTTGGGATTTAAGACTCACATTATCCCTTTTAGATTAACATTTTGTTAATGAGTTAAAACTCATTTTAATCTTATCAAGTGCAGCTTCCTGAAGATTAGATTATATTAAAAGCACATCAAAAGATAGATTATTTCTTCCTTTTAAAAATAATAGCTCCAGAAAGAGAAGGGTCATTGTTTAACACTGTGCTTTAAAAATGGAGTGTGACATGCAAAGCAACAAGTTGTCCTCACACTCCCAGTGGTTCCTCCCGTTTACACCTGTGCTTTCACCTGCAATGTCAATGGGACACTGAGCAGAGGAAGACATATGTGCAAGAGAAACTGCAGGATATTACCTACCTCATGCGCAGCGTCAATTCGTTTATGGTGTTTCAAGAGTTCAGCACACGGCTGCTGCTATCACGTGTCTGTGTGCAGACAGGAATATTAGAGAGAATGAGGAACCACCAAGCTGCAGTGGCTGTTAAGTCACATGCCTAAAGTCTTATCTAGATAGAAAGCTACATCACTTTAAAAATACTGGTATAACAGCACAGCTTGACTCTACCTTCCTGTATTTCTGAACACAGTCATAGTTCTATAATGGGGCTTTGCAGGAGTATATTTATTCTTTTACAGGAAGAAATATATTGCTACAGAGCAATATACATCAATACGTGACATCCATAGTGTTTTTTACACGATAAGTTTACCAGTATGTATGTTATCCCTCTGACTGAAACTCAGTTGGGAATCAGGAGAGGTCAGAGATAAAAGTAGGTAAGAAGATTTCCAAATGAAAGACATTAGGAAGCTTTTAAAGTTCATATAGATTTGTTGCAAAATTTCCAAATTTCTAAAGCAATTGCCAGTGTCCTATAATATATATTGCGCTGTTTCCTGAAAATATCTGTGTGCATTATTAAAAACCAAATCTGCCAAAAACCTTCCTGCCAAAACCTGAATGCCTTATGGGTGCTTAATAGAGACATTAAAACTAAAATACTGTACACGTACTTTTCTTGAAAAACAGATTATGAAAAGGAAGAAATCAGCTGTCTGTCTCAACTACTAGGTCATTGAAATAGCCTCAAGTTTTGGCTTTATGTTACAGGGCAGAATGTACTCCACTTTAAATATAAGTGTTTAGTCTGCTTGCACTGCTACATTTAGACCTCTGAAATTTATGAACTTCGAAAAGCAATACTGAGTAGAGCAAGTGGAACAACAGAGGATAGTTTCACTAGAGCTACATATGTATGTTTCTTTAAGTCATTAATTCAGGCTTTTGAGGGTATTTGAGACAGTCTGTCACCAGAATATGAAGTAACATATTGGTGATATAAAAAGAAAGATGAGAGTTTGAATTCTTCACATTAGTTACTCTTTTTCTCCAGCGAGATATCTGGAACAGGCTCTATAGTGTGTGAAATGTAGCAGCCCCTCTCTATCTATCCATATTCTGATCCCTCAGAGAACGTCAGCAGCTGATCTATGGCTCTTCAGATATTTCTGGTTAGTGACACTTCTGTATCTGACAGGACAAGACCTAGACAGGCATACTGCCTTTAGATGTGTCCATGTTGTAAAAGAATAACACTTTGTAATATTCTACTAACTTTTATCCTAACAGGTACAATATAAACACTTTTCCTTTTGTTTTCAAAGGAGTTTGGACTTGAACAGTACTCAATCAGTCAAATACTTTGGCGGAGTAAAATCCAGTCCTGTTTTGGGAGTGAAAGACAACCTCTTTGCATTATCTATGTACACACTGAAACAAATGAGTGAGACAATACTACTTGGTGGGTCACTAGCCCCTCAGCCAGCACAGTTTCTGACAAAGACGCAGGTGAAAAATGCATTTTTGTTCTGCATAAGAAATCTTCTATAGAGGTAAAGACAGCACAGTTATAGCAGTGCATCTCGCCATTTTCGGTATTTTTATTTTTAAAATACAAGATAGGAAGCAGAGCATAAGGAAAAATTCAGGTTAAGCCATGGAGCCTACAACAGTAGGTCTAACAATAAATGACTATGCACTTTGAAACTTGCAACTTGTATGTTGTATGGTATACTTTCCAAACAGGACTAGACATTGTAAATTAATTTATAATTCTGTCATTCAGCTGAAATTGTTATCACGGGTATATATGTTATCGTATCTGTTACTTTTTAAGTTGCTACAAATACCTTGATTTTGTGGAATATTTTGTTTTCTGTGAATCTAGAAAACTTTGCTTTTAACAAACAGGTATGCAGGTTTTTTCATAACACCCCATAATGGTGCTAGGGATTAACTATTGTAATCACACTGTAATTGACAGCAGCAAAAATTGATCTGGATATAAGCTATTTCATATGAGCAGCTCCTGATAAAACCAGCCACAAGCACTCAAGCATTAGCTGAATATTTTTCATTTAACAGAGAGGATTACAGATCGTCAGATATCTGATTGCCACATGAAATTTCCCCTTCCACTTTAAAGTAGAAGGCCTTTCTGTATTGCCTATTTGAATTGCCCCAATTTCTATTATCTTTTTTCTCTTGGGCCAGGTAATGACAATGCCAGTAAAGCTCTGCTTTGATTGCCAGTGCCAGTGCTTCCTGATTGACTACCTGGCACCAAGTGCTGCTACAAAAAAAAGCACTAAAATGTGCAGAAGACTTCAGATGTCTTGGGCAGCTCTGATACATGCTGAGGAAAATTCTTGATGAGTTCAAGGCCATGCTGAGGCAAACTACCTCCAGTTGCTATTCTGATGGCCTTGAAGTACTAATTTCTTCTCAGCAGAGGGATGTGCTTTTAAAGACAGAGAGATTAGATCAGACTTCTGCTCTAAATATAAAATTTTAAAAGTATGCACAAGCTAAATTAAGGCAAAAAATACTTTTGGTCAAAATACTGTGAGCGGCACAAAAGTAAAAAGTTGTATAACAAAATTGATATAATTAATTATTGAGTGCAGCTGTTTATAATATCTTCTTGTGACTTTTCGCCTCATTTAAACATCTAAGATGATGGGTAGCAATTGATACCTTTTGGTGCTAACCTCCATGTTCTGGTGCTGAAGTTACAGATTACTTTTTGTGGAAATATTACCATATACACTCCAGTGTTTGTGAGATCTTTTTCAGCTAAGCATATAACTTACCACTAGGTCAGATTTGCTTTCAAGGTTCCTTTTTATAGTTATTTCAGGCTCTAATGAGAGTTTTATGTGCATCAGAGAGGCAAATGTATTCCAGTTCAAAACCAAAACAAACAGCACCCTCCCCTCACCACAGCAGGCAAGTGCCTGTGGAACAAATTATGGGGAGAGTAAGACCTGTGAGAGTCATGACTTCAGATTGATGCTGAGCAAGTTTTAGTGATTCCAGATCCTCTCTCTGAAAAATAAATGACTTCAGAAAATCTGGGCTTGACCTTGCACAAGTATCCTTGGGATCTATTCTTTGAGATCAGTTGGTTTCCCTCTCAATTTGAGGTGAGTTGGATCAGGTCTCAGTGAAAACCATAGGAGGTTTGATATAACTTCTGCAGGAATGAAAGAATTGGATTCCATGAGAGCTTTATGAACAGCAAAATTAGACTTCATGTGCCATCCCTTATCAACACTGGGAAATACCGTGGGGCTCTGAAAGAGGAAACCTCCCAGAGCAAAAGTACTGTGACTGCACGGAAAGAAATATATCTGTGTCTATATCCATATCTGTATCGGTAGGTAGCTGGATAGGTAGGTAGATATATGTGTTTATGTATTCTCTCAGAGGATCAGGTTGCAAGCAGGGATGCCCTCTCGTGGTTGAGAAAGCTGCTACTCATTACGTAGGAATCCAAGAGGTTTTAGGATTTTTTGAAAACAAATGCAAATCTAAAGTTTTCGGCCTTGATTTTAAAGACACATGACTTTGAGAAAAGAGGTGCAGTGCACAACTCTTCCGTTTCTTAGTTTTACATGATTTGTAAGTATGGAACTCAATTGCAGTGTTTTTAGCTGGTGGCGACCTAACATACAAAGTTTTATGAGTATGAGGTAAAACAGAGTTATTCAGATGGCAGAAGAATTTTTAGAAGTGTTAAGTCAGATATAGTTCTTAAAAACCAGGATGTGGGAAGCCTCATTACTCAGATACTAAAGTATGATGATCCCTAATAAAATTTTAAAGGCCCAAATTACTGTTGCAATCTGCCCATTATTGCTAAGTTTTCAAGATAGAACTCTTGCTTTCCTATTCTAGAATGAGATGATCTTGGAATCCAAGCGCACAAAATTTTTGTGGTGCTTTTTAAAACTGCAGAATTGAAAATTTGTACACTCTAGTTCTCAGATCATACATAATTGGTCTGATGGTCTCAATGTGCACAAACCTTCTTAAATTTGCAAAAAGAATGTTGAAATTCTCTCAATAGAAGCCTGAAATAGCAATAACCTTCTCAAACTGCTTTCTTTCAATAGAAAATTATTGAAAAAATTCAAGAAAAAATAGCAATTACCCATGTGATTAATTCAAGAGATGGGCAGCAGCCTATCTGGTTAATTTGAGAAATGATAAACAAAATTGATTACTATTGGTAATTTCAATACTTTCTTTCTGCTTAACCTTCATTTACCAACTTTTCCTCAGGATAGAGTATTTTCTGTTAGAAAAGAATTACAAGGCAATGCATTTTTAAATTCGCACAAGTCAGTGGAACACGTAGAAAATTTTGATTGTTATCCAGATTCTGCAGAGTTCCCCTGAATGTGATCTGTGAGAAATCCAAATGGTTGCTATTCATTATATCTTTGTCTTCTGCCAAAAGACAAAATTCAGAGTGGAAGAAGATTTTTGGCACGTTATCTTTGGATAATCAGATTGTAAATTCTTTAAAATCCCTCATACTGAAAATGCATATGAATCATACTTAGGGTTATTTTGGCCAGCAGGAAAGAGGGGGACTATCTCTCAGGTTATATGTTTAGCTCACAACAGCAGTTGTCATTCAAATCACTGGCTGTTCATCATGCTGCTGACTCACTACAGCTTCAATAGAAGATCGTAAGTCAGGAAGTATCTTAGATGTGACGTTTAAAGTAACAAAATTCTTCCTTAAGAGTGAATGGTAATATTGGAATCAATAGCTCTTAGGAGTTAAACAGCTTTGTTTCGTGTAGGGTGCTCTAATGTAATTGAAATGGTGCTTAAAGGCAGGGTTCATTTAAGAAGCAAACCATCTACAGATGCTTCTTTCCATATGCAACAAGGAAAGATTTTTCTGAGGCTTAAAGATCCCAGGGATTGGAAAATAAGTGTATATCTATGCTTTTTTATCTGAACCCATGTCAAAAAAAAATGTTCGGTGTTTATAGAGTGAAATCCTCTTTCCCCACCTCTCATTATATATTTTCATTTTTCTTGTTCAGATTTTTTGATAATTGTGTGGGTGGGGTTGTATCTGGTTTTTTGGAGAAGAAAGCTTGTTGTCTAACACGTGTTGCAGTGAACTTACCAACGTATCATTTCTTTCATGTTGTCATACAATGCTATATATATATGTTATACCTGAGATATAAATTTGTATCCCTGTTTCAACTTCTAATGCTATGAAAATGTGCATCATTTTGATCTATTTTGCAACATCTATGCATTTAAAATAAATAAGTAAAATTATCAATATTTACAATTTATGTTCTTTTGAGACTCTTTTGTTGTTTCTTTTCTCTATTTGTACCCTGAGGAAGACAAGTTTTCAAGGAGATGGTAAAAAACAGATCTAAACTGAATTTTAATTCAGTTTGAATATATTTGTATAAGTGCATATGCTTTACACCTCAGCTCCATTATGTACTTGAAATCTGTCTTCATATATCCAGTTATATGGATAGGAGCCTGTCTTTTGGTGTTGAGAGATGGAACTTTTCATCAGAATTAGTGTTCAGGGTATGTTTTCTTATTTGCCTCTGGCCAAGAAGAAAAAACAGGATTGTGACCAAAGGAGATCTCCACAGAAAATCACAGAGGAACAATGGTCAATTGGCCACGTATTTTCCACGGAAAGAACCATGCTACAGTCAGACAAAGAGTAGGTCTTCGTTCCTGAATATTTATTCTTCCTCCCAAGGTGGTACCAAAGCTGTAAAAGCTACATTTGAAAGCAAAAACCAGAAATTTGTAGAAGAAAAAGGAACCTATGTCATGAGGACAAGGGAGAACAGAGGGAGGAAGGAAAGGCGTTTTTAAAATGTTAAGATTTAACATCACAAAAACTTTTCAAACTCATTGTGTAAATCCTTGGCTCTCTTTGGTTCATCCGTCCCAAACTGGACACAAAAGAACTACTTTTCTTAAAATTCACCATGACACAAAGTTATTTTATATATCATTTAGAGATTCAGCAAGGAGGACACAATCTTACAGAATATAGGAAAGACTAGAGGGAAGAGCAGATTCTGTCGGAATGCCTCCATGCATTTTCCCTAGTATATTTTTTTTTGTGTAATGACGTATGATTTTCATCACACCTGTTTCTGATATAGAAGTTTAAAGAAATTTGGGATTAATACTATGAACAAATGAATAAACACAGCACAATCAATTGGCAGTCTCTGGGCAATTGTAATAGGATTATGTCAAATGTCAGTATCTGCACAACAATATTCAGTGTTGTTGCTAGTCTCTCCCTGATCTGAGCCCAGTATTGTTTGGATCATGATGAAAAGAATGTGATCTTGCCTAATTTCTTATTTCTCAACGGACTTGTTTCTTTTTCTCTCTATATTGCTCCTCTTCCACTTTTCTTATGATCTATGAATTGGTCTGCAGTTTTTGGAAATACAATGCTAAGACACATCAATCCTTTACATTATTTTTCATTTTCTCTGTGTCCTTTTATCTGGATCTGAGAATGAAACAGAACTGATAACTGAAGATTTCCAGATAGTGCCATGTCTCAGTCTTCCAGTTTCCTTATCATGGTTTCCATCAGGCCTTCACACTTTGATTTTTCACCAACAAGAACTGGAATGTGGAGAAGCTGTTGTGTCCGTAGCTTTCACACCAATATGGAGAGTAGATGCAGTTGCGGTGTGGGAGCTTGAAAGCAGTTGTGGAATCCATGGTTCAGATGTAACATGAGCTGCTCTAAGCTGCGATTACAGCGGGGGAATGACATCACTCCTGTCAGGAGGCATCAAGTCCACATGTTACTGTGGTGCCATGTTTTGGTGTACCTTTATGTCATTGCACAATGGTTATGGCCAGGGTGAGAACCTCTCAGAAAATGAGAACCTCATGTAAACTAGGAGATTGCATTTTCTTTATTTTTTTTGAGAAAGTGTGTACCATGCCAACAGGGTATATATCCACAGGGTAATGACCCCGTGTATCCACAGGTAGTCACTGTGGCATCCTAGCCATTTACAGCCTAGGAGAGAGGCAGACAACTTCCTTCTTGTGCAATCATGCAGTGCCTGAGAGCCCAGTTAAAAAAAGTTTTGCCTTAATCTGTAATTCTCCAAATCCCCAGTGACTTTGACGGCAGAGATGTTAATTTATTATAATTTGGTGATTTTTTCCTGTTTTTTTTTTTTCCAAATTAGTAACACAATAACCTGAAAATTATTTCTTCCTTCAGACAAATTTTTCCTGTGTCTTTTAACATATTGCCTTGTGTTTCAGTGGGGGATCATTGTAGTAGTTGCATTCCCTACACATATGACAGGCCTTTACAGAAACATCATGAAAACATGTAATGGAAAACAACATAAGGAGTTCTTAACAGATAATAGCAATTGAGAATGTGTTTTCTCAACTTGGCAGTGCTTATAGCTTTTTTTATTTTCTGTGGGATTTCATCCTGAGCTCTAACTCCATCATTTTGAATCCTCTTTTCATCCGAGGCAGGACAGGTTTATTTGATTTGGTCTGTGAAATCTAGCACTGGACTTGCTCCACTGCATTTTTTTGTCAAAAAAGTTTGAAAGTATGTCTGTAAGCCCAAAACTCTCTGAGGTTTTGGTCAATTTGCAGTCCATACATCTGAAGCTACAGCCTTGGAGTGCTGTTTTACAGTATTTTGTAGACAATGGCAACACTAAGGTGATGGTATTTTCAGCCAAAAAGGACCTTGAATAATGACGGGAGATTTTTTCACCCAGGTAACATCCAAAGTCTCCTCTTTAACTGAATGGATTGAAATTCACCTTCATTAGCAGCCATGGCAGCTGAGTCTATACTTGATCATATGGCTCTACTAGAACATAGAACAGAACACACAGAGGCATATGCTAAAATACATGTAGAAGGTGACTAAATAATTTGCATTATTTAAGTAACATTCTGTGTTCTGTAAACTTTTGACATCTCTACATCTGTTTAGGCACTGTAGGACCCTTGGCTGGCTGCTTTAAGTTGGATTTTATTTTGGCCCCGTTTTTTCTGCATCATTCTTCAAAGAGTCTATGTATTTCCTCCTTGTTTACAGGATCAAATGTGCTGATAAGTTCTTCATACTTACTGTGATCTACCTGCAGATCTTGCCATGTAAATTTCTCCCCATTTGCTATTTTTAGTACACAGAAGTGGTTTTTACTTTTTTAGCTTTACTCAAAATCGCCAGCTTTTCCCATAGCTACATGATCTTGTAGTCATTCTCATCTCATTCTCCTCCCAGTAGAAATTGTACTGTTTAGTGTTCTGTATACCATCAACATTTTCTATATTTCAATGAAAAACATATGTGCCAAGCATAACTGAGATTGCAGTCTGCAAAAAAACCAGTGTCTTCCTATGAGTGTGTTGAATGTGCACAGACATGTGGGGTTTTTTCCTATGGGTAATGCCAGAATCCTGCTGATATATCAGACATGGAAAAATGTTTGTCATTAGCCATCTCCTGAAGGATTTTTCCCCTCACAGGTAGTGGAAAATATTCCTCTTCTACATATCTGTTGGATTATTTTGGGTATGTCCAAAAGCAAAAATAAGCACACTGGTTTTAAGTGAGTGTATCTGTTTTATCCATTATTCTAACCCCAGTGTAGTCACCTGGAACTGTATACCAAAATCTAATGCCTGAGAACAGTATAGATCAGTGAGCTGAGGGCAAGGAATACTCCAGGAGTGGCTCAGGAACAGAAGATGTTTTTGGCAGTCATAGAATACTTTTATTTCCTTGCTAAACGAGTCTACATGGGCCCCACAGCTGGACTTCATGACGACATTGTGACATTTCCATCTTCAGAGTCTGTTTCACTGCCTTCCATAAGCCATATCACGAAACTATCACACCGAAGTAGCCTTGTTGTTTGTATGACAAAGCTCCAGCTAAAGGTCTGAATGTAATTCCTATGGCAACTCTGGAGTCATAGGTGGGAAACATCTGTTATATAGCTGGGACAGCCTGACTGGAGAATGCACAGCAATGAAGGATCCTCCCTTCTTTGAAAGTGTCAAATTCCTTACCTGCTTAGCTTCTTTTCTTTCTAAAGCATGAAGTTTCTTCATAAGACCAATGGGGTGACGTACTTTTAATTAAAAAAAAAAAAAAAGACATGGTTTACTCAGTTTTTATTAAAGTTTCTAATTGCCACAATTTAGTCACCCAGGCATGTAATTCCTCTACTCTTTTGTGGGAATAAACTCAACCTGAATTGTGTCCACTCATCTTTTATTGCTTGTAGCTCCTCTGAGAAAAATGTGAGGAATGTTTGAGGAAAAATGGAAGGTAAATTTTTTTATCTTTCCTTCTATTCTCATCCATTTATTATCTTTCCATGACCGAAAAATATTTTAACTATTGTCTCTATATATGCATAGCTTTTCAACTTTGTTGGCTCTTTTCAGATTTGTATTCCTCCATAGAAGGTATTTTAGTATCTTTTTATCTTTATGCCACTCTCTTCTTCAGGTGTTTTCCAGAGGTTTATGGTGGCCAATACAGCTTTTGAGGCACATAATTCCCCACTCTCACAACTGGGTTACCAATTTGCCCTCAAACATCATCTCCTTTTTGTGTCATCTTTACAGCTTGTTGCTCATGCTCTGTGGATGCTGGTATTGAACCTTGCTGATATTGTTGGATAACGTTCTCCCTGCTGCTTGCAAGAAATCATGTTCTCTGATTTTTTTTTCTCTTTTTCTTCTCCTGAGCTAGTATCATAGTATCTATGGATGCTAATAACTTTTTCACAGAGACCCATGTAGTGATACTTTCTAAGGAGCTCTCCTCTGAGATAATGCCACTTAGGTGCATGTACTGCTCTACAGAGATAGAGCTATGGACTCTAACAGCAATCTTTTGAAGTCAAGAGTCACAGAATAGGCAAGGTTGGAAGGGACCACAGTGGTTCATCTGGTTTGACCTCCCTGCCCTAGCACAGTCATCCTAGAGTGTGGATGCTGAAAAAGCTCCAGCAAAGAATTTCTTCAGCTTTCAGCACTAGTTTGTGAGAACTCTGTCTTTCTCATGCAAGTAATTCAAAACAATGTTACAGTTTTGTAAATCTCTGCACCTGCAAGGTTGTTGTTCACCATTGTTATGTTCCCAACTAGAAAAATATTTAGAGATGGGTGTCTTAGAACTTGGCCAATCACCCTAAGGGGTGGATGGCCGAAAGAACCAATTACCTTATGCCATATAGTACACTTTTTGCGAACTAACATATAAAAACCCTTCACAAAGCTAATAAAGCGCTTCGGCCTTCTCTCCATCCTGAACTTGGAGTCTGTGTCGTTTCTCCGTTCCACGGTGATAACAGCGACACTAGAGCGCATGGCACAGGATTGTGTCCAGATGGTTCTTGAATATGTCCAGTGAGGGAGACTCCACAACCATCCCCAGGAAAGCAGGGCTCCATCGTGTGTAACAGGGACTTGGAAGGACAAGCACCATCACTCCCAACATCTGCCCATACTTCTTCCCCCAGCTATAAATGCTCCTCATGACACCAAACAGTCTAGAATGTCCCTTTGGTGAGTTGTGGTCAGCTGTCCCAGCTGTGTTCCCTTCCAACTCCTTGTGCACCCCTAGCTGCTTCCTGGAGGGGTGGGGTGGGAAGCAGAGAAGGCCTCGATGCTGTGTAATCACTGATTAACAATAATAAAAACAACCATACATTATCAACACTGTTTCCAGCACAAACCCAAAACATAGCCCCATACCAGCTACAATGCAGAAATTATTCCATCCAAAACCAGCACACAGACCATTTTAAGAGGTATCGCTTCCCCTCAGCAAGTGAAGGAACTTTAAAAATTTCTGCAAACTTTATCCTCTTCTCCAAAAAGTGCATGAGCATATAACAGTGATGTCAGGGTTAGAAAAGGAGAAAATCCATCAGAAGGAGTAAAATCCCAGCTGAATGAAACAAGGCAAATGGAAAAGATAATTTTAACTGAGTCTTTGAAAATTTCTACTTTAGCACATGCTGGTTTTGTGCATTGAAGATGTCATACTGTGGAACTCACTTTAAATGTAAATACTTTTATTTCTGACAGCTGCATTTTCAGAAGAAACAGAACCAATAAAAGTCCTTAAACTGAAAAGGGTGATATAAATAAAATATCTGATTTGGGTAAAAAATTAGCTTCTTCAAGGGCCCTTATTTTCTAAAGGTAAACAGTGCTGATTATTTACTGTAAGCCCAGTGATATCAGAAATTAGTTTCTACTCTAAATTCTTACAATTGTATTGTATTTATTCAACAAAATTTCTCCAATTGCATTTTAACTTCACTTTAAAATATTTTCTTATACTTTAACTGGTGTTATGGTATGTCCTTTTCAACAGTCTTTGGAGCCTTTGCCAATCAGAAAATACTGGTCCTTAAAACTGCAGTACATGTTTTGCTCTCTATTTTCATATAAATTATGTGCTTTAAAAACAATATGTATTAAATTAGTTTTAACCAGAAGTTCAGAATGCTGTTGATATGATATGTATTTTCAAAATTTCTCACCGTTATATTAATAAAAATCTCATACTTCCTCACAAAGAGTGAGAAGTACTGAAACAATAGTCTATGCACCACATGGTACAACAGCTGGGTAAAAAAGGCAGAATTCCAGAAAGTCACGTGTTTGTTTAAAGGGCTACTTAGACAGAATATAGGTATCTACATCTAAGAAAGTGATTACTAATTCTTTCTTACTACCAACAATGTCATAATGTAGATGACATTGCACAGAAGCAGAGCATGTTCACCTGTTTCCAATGGTAAAAGCAAAACTGAATTTTGACATCCCGACTATTGAGGGCTAGAGCCTTCTTCCTCAGAAGAAACAGAGGGCTGAGAAGAGACATAGAGCATGGAGTTTGTTCCTTTTGCTCTCTAGGAAGAAGAAAAGAAGCTAAAATTTTGGCAGCAAGTGCTGCTTATATACATGTTTAGGTTTTTTACATACTGTCTATTATTTTTTTTTAGATAACCCATACAAGAAGTAGGAGCCTCAGAGTTACTTTCATCTTTGTCCAGAGGGGATTCAAGCCCTTTCTCACACTTTCAGTAGACTCCCAAATAAAGCTTTGTTTAAGTGCAGAAGAGCATTGTCAAAAAGTAGGTAGGCAAGGATCTGCTGCTGCACAGCCAGGTGTACAAGAGTCATGTAAGAGTCCCAAGGGAAAACAAAAGTGGTGGTTTGGACACCTAACTAGAGGAGTTACAAATCTCAGCCCCTGCTCTCAGGACTGTGGCTGCTGTAGACAGTGATTTTGGCATGCCAAATGTCTAACACTGCGCAATGCAAAAATGTCTAATATTATGCATTTATTTTCAAACATAGAATGTAAAATGCACACAGACTAGAATCCACCACTTGCTATGGAATAGTATACATCTTACCTGAGGGCAGGGCTATCACTTTAAGCCTTACATAGGCTGGGCAAGTCCCCAAAATTGCTAGGTAGAAGCCAACTCTGACGTGCATGTTATTTCATGTAGAAAAACTATTTCATGCAGAAAAAATTCAGAAAAGGAAGTAGACATAAATCCAAATGATTTTTAAACATCATGAGTGCACTCTCTTGGATGTTTTCTAAATTTAAAGCGAAGGAAAGCCTCATCTGTTAAGCATGGATCTTACCCTACAGACAGGGTGGGGGAGGGAGGGATGTTAGCTCTGTAGTGCTAGGGTCCCAGAAGGCCAGATTTTGCTACTTTTATTCCAGCTGTGTAGTTGAAAGGGTTACTGGCTTTATGTAGTGGGTTTAATGGCAAAGTAAGATAATACAATGTCATGGTAGAAAAAGAAAGACTATGCTATTTGTCTGTGCATGTAAAAGTATAGTCAGATCTGCATATATTCCTAAGCTTTCACATTCCTCATCCATGAGAAGTTTGGCAAACCTTACCATTACTACAAAGAGTATATATTAATCCGTACAATTTACTTCATAACTTTTTTTCCCTGCACCTTAGCCAAGCTTTACCATGTGTGTGCATTAGAAACCCTTGACAAAAGCCAGCTAAGGGCTGAAATGTTGGGAATTTGCCCTCTTCACCCTTATGAATAAATCTTTCTTTAAAAGCAAGGAAAAATCCTCTTGGCTTGGAATACCTCAGCATGCTGACTGTGCACAAACCAAGGCTGGAATAATTGTGCATTACTGTGATTTGTTTTTGTATTGCCTCCATGTCATGTTTTAAAAAAAGAACACAAGTATTATAATTTCTTATTGCTGTGCACCAGGTGCTTGCCAGATAGCTAAGGAGGGCCAGCTTTTGGCTTTCAGGAGATACCAGTGGAAGGACTGATAAACTTTTTTAAACCAACGCATTCAGAAACCTGTAACATTCCAGCAAGTAGTACAGCATTTTCTTGCCCTGAGAAGGAGCGCTAGCAAAGCACTGAATCCAGCTTTAGCTGCCTTTTTAGAAAAGAGAAGAAAGGAAAAGTAAGGCAGAAAAATGTGCATTCTGTGATGAGCTAATTCTTTGTGCACCACCAGTGAGTGTTCTGCATGCTACACTTTGAGAACCGTTTCAGGAAATGATGCCAAATTAAAGGATGGTCTGATAAACACAAAGAAAATAGTTCTGTCTGTCTCTACCAACCCATAAACTGTCCAGTGAAAGCACTGAGGCTTGTTCCATTGTTACTTGACACCTATGAAAGCTGCAGATACATGACGAGGGTTTATGTTGAAAAGAAAGCGCCATCAGAAAATCTAAGTACAAGTGCTATCAGTGTTGTTCTTAAAACAACTATTGTGACAGGATGATTTTGGTTTTCCTGCAGTTAAAACACAAATTCTCATTATTTGCCACTTGATTTATAGCACCAGCTGAGTTTTCTTCTGTTTGTGCAGATGCTTTAATAACCAGAGGTGTTCTTTCTTGTTCCATCCCATCCTTTAAATTAAATGGCTTTCAATTAAGCTCAGCTCCATAGATCTGATCTGGCACTATCCCAGGCAGCAAAGTTTGCCAGTGACTCCAGTAGAACTCAGTTCAGCTCTGCCCAACAATGTGTGTGCTGGGAGCGGCGCTGCAGATTTCTCCTTTTCCTGTCATGTCATGCCACCATGGCCGTGGCATGTGAAAGCTGATAAGAAGACAAAACACAGTTGGAAAAGGCCAAAATTTCATTAATGAAACACTCATGATATCTGCGGAGGTCCAGAGCAAGGCTACCATCTTGCTAGTGTGTAGTCACAAAGTACCTTTTTCAGTCTCTAACACTCTGACTCTTTTTCCCTGCCCTTATTCCATTGCTTTGTGCTTATAGTAAGTAAACTGTTGTCTCAACCCATAATGACTTCTTTTGGTCCCTCCGTTGTCGGGAGGGGTGGGGGTATGGGAGTGGCTGATTTGGAGTTTCATTTCCTGCTGGTAATAAAACCAGCACATCTGACATTGTGAAGAAGATGAAAAATTTGCCAGTTTATCTCCTGTGGATGCTGAAAAAGCTCCAGCAAAGAATTTCTTCAGCTTTCAGCACTAGTTTGTGAGAACTCTGTCTTTCCCATGCAAGTAATTCAAAACAATGTTACAGTTTTGTAAATCTCTGCACCTGCAAGGTTGTTGTTCACCATTGTTATGTTCCCAACTAGAAAAATATTTAGAGATGGGTGTCTTAGAACTTGGCCAATCACCCTAAGGGGTGGATGGCCGAAAGAACCAATTACCTTATGCCATATAGTACACTTTTTGCGAACTAACATATAAAAACCCTTCACGAAGCTAATAAAGCGCTTTGGCCTTCTCTCTACCCTGAACTTGGAGTCTGTGTCGTTTCTCCATTCCACGGTGATAACAGCAACAATCTCCAACAGCAAAAATAACTGCTGGCCACCAGAATTAATCATTAGGCAGAATCAAAGTTTTTGAAAACTATATTGTACAAAAAGCCAGGAAGTCTATACCCTGAGGAAACAATTATGTTCAGGGGTAATGAAGAAAGAAACAGTTGCTCTCTACTAAACTGTGTGAGACAGAGAGAAAGGCATGCTAGAAGAGATGGGATCCAAACCCAATTCTCTGTCTCGTGCTCTTGCTCTTCCTTCAAGTCATAACCATGGGATGGCAAATTTGTTCGGCTTAAAAAATCAATTCTGTATCAGTCGTTTCACTTTGAATTAGGATGTAAGCTGACTGTAGGTACAGCGAATGACATAATGGCAGTATTAGCAGCTGAAATAGTTTGCAAAGAAGAACATTCATTAAGAAAGCATCAAAAAAAACCCCAAACTTGGTGAAATACAGTTGGATAAATAATTTACATAGATAAAGAGGTAAGAGATGACAGTTTCTAGCATCTGGCTGGTCTCATTCTTGACATGGTCCACTGAAAATTAAACAGACAAAGCTCTACCAAATAACCTTCAGATCAGATTTTTTCATAACTGGTTTCCTGCTCCTTCACCAAGATAGAAATGTCTTTTTGAGTTGTGCATCGTTTGAGAAGGGAAACTAGCTCACTTAGTAGAAGGAATCTTATTGTTCATATTTTTGTATCAGTTCTGAGACTGCACATGTGCATGCTCAGATATGTTGCAACAACTCACCTGCCACTTCCTTCAGCAAGTAGCTTCCCTTTATATTTCAGAAACTTAAGATCTGCATACATCATCATGTATCATACATATTCTGAAAAAGGGAAAGTAAGATTCTACTTATTTTTTTCTGGGATTTCTCGTACTTGGTCCCTGAACCAGAAGGTGATTTTAAAGGCAAAACAAAAGGTATAAATCTGACTGGATATAGGGATTAGAATTTGAGGAAGAAATAAAAAAAATATATGGTTTTGGAACTGTTTGTACATAGATTAATTTGCTGATAGATTTTGCATAAAAAATGAAACTGCTAGGTCAATATGAGTAAGGAGAAGTAAGAAGTAAGGATTTGCAGGAGCTGATCAACAAAGCAGGATTAGAATGAAGGAGATATATAGCCAGGAAGCCAAGAGAAGGCAGAAATCAGAGAAAGTGAGAGAAGGAGAAATGGCAGAAAAAGTAAGAGGCAGAATAAACACAAAGATGGTAGAAACATGCACGTTAGATTTAACTGGAGTGACATTTAAAAGAAACCTCTAGCTTATATTATCTTCTGGCAAAGGTAAACCTTTTTCGTAAAATCATTTTTAATCCCTGTAACTTGTAATTCTATGGCCCACTTTTGCATACCAAAATAAACTTTCTCCCACATTCTATATCACTCTGTCATTATGACTGTTATTTCAACTTTTCCTTTTGAAAGACATTCAGCCCTCTAATAGCCAGTCAGGGAGAGAAGATTTATTTTATCCTTAAAAAAAAAAAAAAAAAGTGATCATGAAGCCAAACTGCACTGAAGAAAAGTGCAGCAGAGTAGTTCCAACACACAACACATTTTCAACAACAAATGCAGTGAGAGTACAAGACAAGTTGGTCACATGAAGCACATGACAGTACTGAACAAAAGAAAAAATTTATATAGTGTTTAGACTGCTCCTACCTTGGCTGGGAGAGAGTTCTAACTCCTACTCTATATACCTCTTCTAAGAGTGAGAAAAAAATCTAAGGGTGAAAATGAAGACAATGTAGGATTGCAATGTATCCCCACTCCCCCAAGGGCAAAGGACAAGGCATTGCTTCTGCTTCCTTCAGCATACATGTTGGACAACAGGTATTGCTGCTTAATTTTCTCTTTAAGACATCTCACTTTTTTCCCGGGCAGTTGGCGTGCTTCCTTCCCCTAAAACGAGCTCCTGTTAAAGGGAATGTAGGGGAATTTTGGCATTCTCATTTCACATTTTTCTTATCTTACACTACTTTTATACCACTAAGTGTTCCTCTCCTCCTTTCAGCACAAGGGTCCCTGGTTTCCACACCTGTAGGAGAAGAAAATGAGAAGATCTAGATATTTTGTCTGCATCTCTGCTTACTGATCTTCTTGCTGCAGAATTCAGTGTCAGCACATATTTCTGGGGCCTGAGGATATTCAGCATCTTAGTCAAGCCTCATACACCCATTTTCTCCACTACAGGAAGCAGTTGCCTTTCATTCCCACAGCTGGAACATTGCCTCAAGTACACACGTGTCCTGCGCCTGGTCCTGACTGATTCTGTCCTGACTCACAGGCGTGGAGAATGCCTCTCTGTCCTTACTCATTATTGAAAAATTAAATAGTCTAAAATAACAAAACCCACTGTTTTTTTTAATAGTCTGGGATATCTTGCTCATCCCAGTACTTCTCATTATTATCTTCTTACATTTTATATTTCTCACCTCTTTATCAGTACTGGAGTGGGCTTTGTCAATATTCTTGGTAGGACAAAGAAACTCCTTATGGCCAACTTTCAGAAACTGACAATGGTAAACAGAAACAAGTTCCATTTTTTATTCAACATCTTATATGAGTTACAGCAATTTGAAGTCAAAGGAGTTTTATTGAGGAGATGATCGATTCATTCTCTCAAGCAGTATTTCAATTAATCAATGGTTCCTTATTTTAGAAAACAAAACATAGGTCAAACTTGAACTTTCAGATGTTTAGGCTACCAAAGAACATTTTCAAGGAAGGAGGAAAATCCATAATCCTACAGTTTCACCATGAGATGTTCCTGTGCTTTGTTTGAAGCAGAGGGGAGATGCTGACAGCTTTGTCATCAATGTTACAGTGACATCCAGACATGGTCTGCTACATAACCTTCCCTCCACTGTCTGCATTCGTGTATAGAGAAGGGAAAGGAAAAAGATCCATTTTGTACAGACAGAAGGAGCTGTATCTGGAGCAGGGAGAGTTAGTCCCTGTAAATCTGTAAACTGAATTCAGTCAATTAATTAAAAAAGCCAGATTCAAGTTTTTGGGGGAACTATAGGAATGAGAAGGAGAGAGCCATAATGTCAGAGAAGTGGACATGGACACGTTGGAAACAAGTGTCATTAAAATCTGTGTGGCATACACTGATATATTTTTTTATATACATATGCTGCTTTTAAACAAAAGAGCTATTTATTAGACAGCTTAAATTTGAAAGGTTTTAAAGTCCATTTGTGTGTATTCTGGCCAGTTTCTCATCTGTATTGCTAACATGAGTCCATCTGTGAGAGCTTTAATGCTGTATCTTTAGTGAACAGTGTTTAGCACATTCGTATGAATTGAAAATGTGAAGAAAATAATCCCAAAGTATCTAAACTAAGGTTTCACCACATAATGAGCCTTCTTGTTCTCAACTTAATGAGGGGTGAGTATCTTGAGGATCATGTGGAAATCAGTATGACTAAACAAAGGTAATTTCACCACCCACTCTTCTTCCTTAAAACAAGGTGTTCTAGACAACTATGTGTAAATAGAGTATTACAGCTGTCATCACATCAAGTCAGACAATACATGAATTATCTTTTCAGAAACTGTATTAGCCAAGATATATAGTATTTGTTTTTTATTGCTGTGTAATTTTGTGATATTTGTTTTGGACTAACAAAAGGTTGAGATTATGAGATTTTACTTTGTGCTACTCCTGCAGTGTTAATGATTGAGTATCTTCCAACTATGTCATTGTAGTTTTGCAATTTTCGAATTTCACTAGTTTAAATTTCCTCTCATTATTTATTAACATATCTTATAATCAAGTATTGCAAAATCCTATAAAACAGCAGACTGTAAAACCCCTATTACTTATTCTGTAAGAACAATATCCTTCTTCATGAAATAAACCCAGAATTTCTGTTAACAGGGAGGAAGAGTAAAGAGCTATGAGAGTACCTTTAGCAGTCTGGTTTGAAATTCCCTGCTAATACCTTAAGGGAACAATTTGTCTGCCAGCCCTTTGTGAAAGCCCAGGTGATCCCTCTGACAGAAGCAGTCAAACAGAAGTCAAGAATAACAGAATGAATAAGTTTGAAAAGGACCGCAGTGGGTCATCTGGTCAGATGACCCAAGAAGGATCATCCCAGAGCACGTGGCACAGGATTGGTATCCAGATGCTTCTTGAATATCTCCAGTGAGGGACACTCTACAACCTCTCTGGGCAACCTGTTCCAGTGCTCAGTCACCTGTACAGCAAACAAGTTCTTCCTCACATTCAGGTGGAACTTCCTGTGCATCAGTTTCTGCCCATTGCCTCTTGTCCTATTGCCTGGAACCACTGAGCAGAGCCTGGCTCCATCCTCTTGACACGCTCTCTTCAGATACTTGCAGACATTGATGGGGTCCTCTCTCAGTCCTCCCTTCTCAAGACTGAACAGGCCCAGCTTCCTCAGCCTTTCCTTATAAGAGAGATGCTCCAGTCCCCCAGTGATCTTTGTTGCTCTTCGCTGAACCTGCTCCAGAAGCTCCATGTCTCTCTTGTCCTGAGGAGCCCAGAACGGGACACAGCACTCCAGATGTGGCCTAACTAGGGCTAAGTAGAGGGCAGGATCACCTCCCTTGACCTGCTGGCAATGCTCTTCCCAATGTACTGCAGGATATCATTGTCCTTCTTGGCCACAAGGACACACTGCTGGCTCGTGGACAGGTTATTGTCCACCAGGACCCCCAGGTCCCTCCTGGCAGAGCTGCTTTCCGACAGAGCTGCTTTCCAGCTGATCAGCCCCCAGCCTGTGCTGGTGCCTGGGGTTATTCCTCCCCAGGGGCAGGACCCTGCATTTGCCTTTGCTGAATTTGTGACTCTACTTCTCTGCCCATCTCTCCAATCTATCGAAGTCCTTCTACCCTGCAGCAGAGAAAACAGCCACAATCTGTTAGCATGTGTGAACTCTTGCTTCCCCTGTCTACCCTGCAGCTGTAACACTGCTAGTTGGCAGGCTTTCACCTGCCAAGGGCCATATGTAAGTGAAAAGATAAAGCTGTGCTGTTGTCAAAGAGGGCAGTGTGGCCTCCTTGAAGCAGCAGGACCTTGGCTCCAACTCCCCTCTGCAGCACGGAAGCACATTGAGGTGGGCAGTGAGGAAGTAGGAGGAGTGTAACAGAGTGTAATGGTTGCTGCTGCCTACTACTAGACCTATCTGTGTGCCACCATGGGATGGAGTTTTCTGGTCGTTTCTCTTCTCTTCTCACAGAATTTTGGAATTGGTGCTGGAATACTTCACATCCTTGGACTCTTGACCCTGGGCTCCCGTTTACTGAGAACCCACTAGAAGAGTTGAGCTCTATTGGGTATGGGCACTGCAGCTTTTTAACATGCTGCCTGAAGAATTTATGGCCTTGGTCTCAGTCAGTTGAGGAGGTGCATGGAGAGTGTGAAACAGCTTGTGCTGGGTGAGGAACCAAAATGTCCATTGAGAAAAGAATCATAGAATCGCTAAGGTTGGAAAAGACCTCTGAGATCATCAAATCCAACTGTTATCCCAAAACTACCATGTTACTTCTAAACCACGTCCCCCAAAAATGCTAACATAAGAGGTAAAAAGCCCATCCTAGAACATTAAGGAGCAGAAGAGCTTACTCAGGGTCTAAATTCCTTAAGCAGGCAGAGTAAATGAAATTCTTACTAATCACATTCCATATGACTAACTATAGAACCTTTGTGAAAAAATGAAAGCAAGGATATTTCTTTCTTTGACACCAGTGTTTCACACTAAACTTTATCCTGAAAGTTTGCTCTCATGGTTGCTTGTTATATGAGTGGCTTGTTGAAGCCACAAGGGACAGAATCAGGAAATCACTGTAAGAGCATCATAGGGACATTTTAGCATCAGCTCAACTCTGTCAAGAGGTCATTGCATCTGAGAATATGTGGATTTGTAGGGAAAATTTGCTGTACCATAGTGGTTGCAGTAGGAGTCTGAAACTGCATGTTTTTGGTGTAGCTCGTAAAGTGCTCCATTTTTTGAGGATCAAGCTGCAGGCAGAGAAAGCTTGGAACTGAGGCATTCTGAAGGAATAGTTTGAAAACCATGAGTAAGTTCAAAGAAAGTCTCCTACTGAGAAATGCAAAGAGATGTTTATTTTCAACAGAAAATAGCAGTTGGTTTCAAAACAGTCTTGTATTTCCAACCGAGTTATTTGTAGGAAAAAAAGTATGAAAATATTGGAATGAAGTGCCATCACAAGAATGCAGGGTGAAGTTAACAACAGCAAGGTTGTCATTATGAAAAATTCTAGGATTCAGTCTCTCTTGCCAAAACATACATAAATATATATAATGCTGTTAATGAGACACATATGTCTATCAGCAGACAGTATAATTATGTCTGAGAATTATTATAAAAGCTAAATTGGTGTTAATTCAACACTTCCTTTTTTTTTTTTTACTGGCCCCTCCCCTTGTATTCAAGATCATTAGCTCCTTGGCAATTGCCTTATACCCTCACCACAAGACTGAAGGGAACTCCAGGAAGTCAAGATATGGAAAAGGCCCAGCAGTTCCACTATGTATCTTCATTTATAGTGCCGAATAGGAGACAGCTTCTTTTAATATTACTCCAGCACCTCTGTTGGAGAGCACGATATTAATCTGTAGCTGTTTCATTCCCTGGAGCTAGCAGAAGGACATAATAAACATGCCGTTCATTAAAGGGGAAAAAACTTCCATCAACTGAAAAATCTCTAAACCTTTTTGTAGGGGCAGGAAACCATCAGTGGTATCAAATGGCATTGAACTACTGTGTCTCATTTCAGAGGCATTAGTGAAGAGTTTTATAGTCATGTTTTTGTGGCTTAACAGGTGGAAAAGCAGAATTTTGCACAATTATTAGTCTTTTAAGAATAGACAGTGACCATTCCTGAGGGAGAAAAACTTTTGATCTCGGAGTTATGTTACTAATTTCTTTCAGAAGATATTGAATGTATTTGATAGCAAATTCCTGGAACTTCTCAGGTATCATTCAAAACTTCCAAAGGAATGTTTTTATTGTTATTTCCTCTGCTAACCCAGAAGCAAAGTATGGCCCAAACTATTTCAGTAGGAAAACTTATGTTTCTATGTAAAAATAATTCTGCCTTTCTCCTCCTGTATCTAATGTTTTAGAGAACTATTTTTTTACAGTATACACACATAAAGTATATTACCCTACGTATATAAAATATTAGTGCATATTTTTCAGTGATTGATTTAGAGACATTTATTCAAAAACAAAATCCAAAATAAATTAATAAGTTGACTATTTTTATAAAGGTTCAAATCAGCAAAAATAGCCCTTTTTAACTCCATAAGCCAGAAAAAAATTATTATTACTGGAATAAATTACTTGACTCTAAATATAAACTGGAGGCTAAGTTATAAATTCTCAAGACTTTTCTGGTTGATATTTAATCCATGTGGATAATGCGAACAGATCAGTCCTTTCCAAAACACCAGATCAGGATATGGTTTTAGTAATAGATATCTGTGTCACTTCTCAGTATCCTTGTTTTGTGCATGATGACTGGCTTCAAAGTCTAGTCCCTGCCCCTGCCTGAACGGCGATTAAAACCTCAGCTCTAGGATGCTGTGGTAATGCAAGAATTTAGTGCAAGGCCCTGCCATAGTGACACACAGATAACCCTGGAATATACCACAGCCTGGCTGTTTATAGACTGGGAAGAAACTTCTGGTGAAGGATGGATGAAAAAAAGCTAAAATCACCCAGAACCTTTATGACTGGTCTGTTGAGTAAAACAGGAATTACTCTTTCAGCTAGCTTGGGAATGTGTGGGAAGAGGGGACATGGGGAAGTGTTGATAAGTATGATCATCTACCAAATCAAACTGTATTTTGGGAGAAGTGGAGGAATGCGCATTTTATGAGCCCTGAAGGAGTTGAGCTATCAGAGAGGAACTCAAGTTTACTGCTGTCAGATTGCAGGCAGATATGTACATACCCAGTAAAAAGGGTTTTGGTAACATAGCAACATTAGCAATGGAAATACAGGCTCCAAATAAGATAAGTTTTGGTAGTCCTAGGTTTGTGATTGCTAGAATTGACTTGAAATAAAGTTTTTCTGGACCTTTAATGCTTAAGTAGCCATTGGACGTCTAATGGTCAGATAACAATTTAACAGGCAGTCAAAGGACTGGGATGAATGGAGAAAAAACAACTAGAGTTGTTTTTATTTTTTTAACAGTAGGTCTACCTGATCCACAATGACAAGATCAATAGAGTTCTGATCTTATACCATTGAAGATCTGGCTATTACTTGTTGATTTTATGTATTTTTCACTGAAATTACTTGACAGCTTTCTGAAAAAAATGTATCTAAGGAACAAAAATGTCTCTTAACAAAACTCAGCACAGAGCTAATTGAACAAGATGAACAGACTCATTCCAAATCCTTTGGGATTAGAGCTTTAATGTAAATATCAAGGGAGAGTGTGAGTACATTTTTTCATATTCTTAAAATTCCAGCTAGTCACATTTCTGCAATATCATGGCATAATTTGCTTTTAGTCTTTCAAAGTTTCCACCAAAGAGGATTTGTTTTTCACCTTCCTTCTCACTTCATATTTAAGGTTGAGGTTGAATATTTGTAAATATTGTCTTTGGGTAACTTGATTATAATAGTTCCAGAAGTGAGTTGAGAAGTATGACAAAGGCTCTTGATGAAGGCTACCCAGATGAAGCATTTTGCTTTCTCCAGTTTTGATATGCTCTTATGGTAACCTGTCAGGGGAGTAGTTCTTTGCTGGAGCTGATAATGTTGTATGACATACTGAAAATTATAACCTTTCTTCCTTTCAAGGGTTTTTTTTTTATTTCCTTCTTCCCTCAGATAAGAGTCATGGGTTTAGCAGCCTTGCTGCTTTGCCTTTTGAATCTTCAATTTTCTACAGCACACTCATTGATTTCCTGTTTATTTGGCTCTATCACTGCACTCCACCTCTAGTTACAGAGATAGAAAACACTGAACCATTATGAATTAGGCAGGGCTGAGAAAAAAACTCCAAAGGAGCCATTAGCCAGGAAGAATGCTGATCTATTTCAAAAGGGACCAAGCATATCCCAAGGCTGCTGTCAAATACAGATCTTCCTCTGTACAGACTGTTTCTGTGTGAGAAGCTTTTATTTTGCTTAACCTTCTGGTACCTGTTAATGATGTGATCACTGAAGTACACATGTGCTGCAGTGAAAACATGATGCATCTCCTCGTGTGTTTGCTCATCAGTCCTCTATTAACTGATCTAGTAGAGCTGCTGTTTTAGCTCACTGGGTGGAGGTCTGTGGTTTTGGAAGCCACATTTAAATCCCAGTGTTGTGTTTGTGGCTGGCTGATGATCCTGGGGTCAGTTTGTCTGTGGTCACAGATCATTACACCTCGTAGACAGCTACTCTCATACCACATCACCAAAAATTATACCCTGTGAACACAGTCATGTCTTCTGAACCATCTGAGTATTTTAAATGACTAATTTTTTGAAGATTGTGTAGACGAATTGCCTTGGAAAAGATGGGGTTTATGAATTTATATTTTGTCCCATTTTAAGAATTTTATTTCTATATATAGTAATTTTCACATTTGTTGATGAACACAAGAAAAATTATTTTACGTTAGCACATCATAAATAAAGTAATTTGAGAGCATCTATTATGGAAAAAGAACACAATCCTTCCACTACCTTCAGTAGGTGTTGGATCAGTCCCTGAATATGAGAATATGTCAAATTCAGATCAGGCACAAAAATAATAAACAGGCCAAATCTCCCTATTTTTCCCCATATTATATATAGGAAAAAATTAACTATGTTCTTAAATGTACATCATCAAATTCTCTACAAAAGTGATTTCTCTATCTTT
This sequence comes from Dicrurus megarhynchus, assembly GCA_013399195.1. Taxonomy (NCBI): domain Eukaryota; kingdom Metazoa; phylum Chordata; class Aves; order Passeriformes; family Dicruridae; genus Dicrurus; species Dicrurus megarhynchus. Next base: position 160,127 of record VXAD01001026.1, on the reverse strand, counting down.
ACCTAAAAGAGACATGGAATCAAGTAATAGAACTTCTGCTTTTGGAGTAAAGCAAAGGAGCACACACAGCAGAGTGCTGCAGTTGGCAAATATGAACTGGATGAACTTTGCAGGCTTGAAGACGAAGATGTAACTTGAAGTTAAAGCATCTGTGACTCACAGATCTGAATAAATATTTGTTTGTTGGAGTCCATTTCTGCTTTACCAGAAGAGGCAGAGGCTTTCTTATTTGTCTCTGGATGTCCTGCAACTTTCTGTAATTGCTGCACATGTACAAATGTTGGTCATAAAGGGCCTGGCATATGTGAGAACACTAACCCGTTCTTTCATGGATGAGGAAATAAGACATAATGTGAGGACCTTTTTCCTTAGAGATTCTTCTAAAAGTGCTTTTTAATATGCAATTTTAACCACTGGATGGAAATACATGTGTTGGAGCTCAAAGCACTTTAACAGAGTTTGATTTTGCAAATCTGTTGGCTGAGTTCCTGAAAAAGTAGAAAAAATGTGATGCACACCTATAAACTAGTTGATTTATTTCCCAATCTACCAGGATTCTCAAGAGCACCTTCCTTTAAACATATGTTCTAGAAGAGATATCAAAAACAGCACTCAAAACTAATTTTATAATTCAATGTCACTCCCTCCAGCTACGATCTTTCAAGGTGCATATGTTGCACATGGTATGGATGTATTAATAAAGTAACCACAGTAAACAACCAAGCAGCAACACAAAAAACCCAGGTGCTTCAGTGTTGACATATTTCGGACTGTGTGCTTGAAGATTATTATACACAACAAGAACATGTCTCAACTCCAAAAAGAAAAATCTAAACAGTTTTAATGAGTTCACTACTAAGTGACTTCCACACATAAGATTTTTTCCAAACTTAACTGCTTTCTAGCAAACAACACAAACAGGCCTCTAACATTGTCTCAGAAAGAAGAAACTCCATTTTTCAGAAATTTTGTTCATTTTAAGGTTAAGAAGTTGTATTAGGGAGTTGTGTTTGTAGCTCCTCTGTTTACAAGCTGGACTTTTAGGCAGGAGCCATCATTTTAGCAGCACTGTCTCCCATACAGAGAAGAACCTTATTAGAATTTACATATTTTGGTATTTGAATGCAGGTAATTATCCCAGTTCTTTTGCTGCTGCCTATTGTGCTGGACATTTCCTATCTGACCCAATGTACATGATTCCCTGACCAGGGAGTAAGGAAGGAACTCAATCCTGAGTCTCATTAGCATTAGGAGGACCTGAGTATCTCCATCTGGATGTGTCTAAATCCACTCTTACTTTTGAATGTTCTTAACTGCTATCCCCCATTTCTTGGTATTTAGACTGGTATTGTTCAGGCACCTGCCTATCCTGAGCTCTCCCAGATGCTCCACTTCATCATGCAGCCTGGAGCAGTTCAGGAAGCTGTAGTTTAAAAACGGAGGCAAATAATTACACTATCACACACAGTGTCCCCACATCTGGGTATGTCAGCTCTGGGTTGCTGGACTCGATTGCCCTGCTTGGAGTATGTTCAGTGTTGCAGCGTGTTCAAAGCTGCCTGGAGAACTGACAGAACACAGGCATCCTTATACAGATGTTACAGAGTGAGGCAGAAAAGGGAGGATTTATGGATCTTGTGCTGTCTGAAAGATAAGGAAGTTTATTTTAACATCAAATCATGAAAAAAATTAACCACTGTAAATACAATTTAAAACCCCCACGCAATACAGGGCACCCTGTTCTGTGAGACATGGGCCCCAACCACAAAGCTCTTAATCAGAGCAGCCAAACTGATTTTGCAGAGATAGGCTTTGCTTTGCTTAATTTGGAGACAGGCAAACTATCACTGTGGTCGTCAGGAGTTTTTTCCCAAACAAATCTGAAAATGCTTCACTATGCTTGCAGGTATTTTGTGTGACATTACACCACATAGTTTCCACAGATTTCTGTAGGTGGGCTAAATAAGACAGAATTAATGCTTCTCTTGTGGTGCTCTGCAAGTAGGTTTCCTCTTTCCCTGTTGTCTTCTTCCTCGCTCTTTCTTAGTATGTTAAAAAAAGCTGCACTTTCCAAACTTCAATCTTTATTTCCTAGCATTCAGTCCCACCAGCCCCTTCTCCAACCCATTTTCTGTTTATTTATCCATCCGTTCAACCATCTTAATCCATTGCAACCTCCCACCCCTTTGTTCTCTCTTGCCATCTCTGACTGACAGGATTATGAAGATCACAGAACCATTTAGGTTGGAGAAGACCCTTAAGATCATCAGGTGCAACTGTCAACCCCTCCCTGCCCAGTGTACCACTAAACCATGTCCCTAACTGTCAATATGTACTGTCTAAAAGTAATAATGACTGCATTGTCAGGTGCTGTGGGTTGATGCTGGCCTGATGCCAGGCACCCGCCCAAGCTGCTCACTCACTCCCCTCTGCAATGGGAAAGAGGGGAGACAATATATCAAAGGGTTCATGGGTTGAGATAAGGACTGGGAGAGATCGCTCATCAAATACCATCGTGGGAAAACTGGTTCAACTTAGAGATATGAAATTAATTTATTACTTTTAAAAGCAGAGCAGGATAATAATTAAATTCAGCCATTAAAAAGCACCTTTCCGCCACCCCTCTCTCCTTTTAGCTCTGCATCCTACCCCAGCAGCACAAGGACACAGGGAATGGGGGTTATGGTCAGTTCATCACTCACGACTTCTGCTGCTCAGGGAGAGGAGCCCTTCCCCTGCTGCACCGTGGGGTCCCTCCCACAGGAGACAGTTCTCCATGAGCTTCTCCAATGTGAGCCCATCCCATGGACAACAGCTCCCTGCAACCTGCTGCAACGTGAGTCCATCCCATGGGCAACAGTGCTCCCCAGACTCCTGCAGCGTGGGTCACTCTCCCAGGGGGTGCAGTCCTTCAAGGACAGGCTGCTCTTGCATGAGAACAGGGCCCCTCTCTCCACAGGTCTCTCATGAAGTCACAGCCTCCTCTCAGGCACCCACCTGCTCTGGTGTGGGGCTCCTCCACAGGCTGCAGGTGGATCTCTGCATCCCCATGGACCCCCATGGGCTGCAGGGACACAGCTGCTTCACCCTGGTCTGCAGCTGCACCATGGGCTGCAGAGGAATCTCAGCTCTGGTGCCTGGAGCACCTCCTCCCCCTCCCTCTGCACTGACCTTGGTGTCTGCAGAGTTGTTCCTCTCACATGTTCTCACTCTGCTCTTCTCTGGCCACAATTAAAACTGTGCACCAACTTTTTGATTTTATTTCATTGCCTTGGCCAGCAGCATGTCCGTCTTTGGAGCCACCAGGGATTGGCTCTGCTGGATATGGAAGGAGCTTCTAGCAGCTTCTCACAGAAGCCATCCCTGCAGCCTGCCCACTACAAAAAAACAGGCCATGCAAAACCCATACATCAGGCAATGCAGAGATAAACAGAAAAGACAAAATAGCAATCAAAAATGTACAGTGACTCCATTTTGGGCTATAGTATATTGGGTAAGCAGACTGAAAGCAAAATACCCCTTATAGATTGAGCTTCTCTTTCATTTCTATGCAATCTCAGTGCAAATTTTTATGGAAAGCAGCAGCGTATTATCTGCTGTTAGTTTGCTCTCTGCCTTTTGTGAAAGGGTTGTCCCAGTGGCTTTTGAATATTCACACCTGGTGATGCAGGTACCAGACACATACAGAATTGCTATATTGCCACATAAACACTTCAGCTATAGTATGCATAGAGCCCAAATGCATATCTATTTTTCAACCTTAAAATTGATCAAACCTTTCAACAATTAACCTATCATTACAAAGACTATTTTTCACTGAAAATGTTTTGCCTTTGCAGAAGAATTCCTCTTTAAGAGCAGAGGGCAGAAATGCCAGAGGGGAGAACAGAACTGGAGGGGAGGGAATAAGGAAGAGTTTCACAGAAAATGAGTTGTATTATCATTGAGATCAGTATCATGGCCAGGTGTCCCATATTTGTGTCCCTAATCTAGTCCACTAGTCCAGACCACAGCCCTTGTCCAGAAAAATGTCTCCACTGTTGAAGTTGCTACAGATAAATGTTGTATTTCATACTGTTTTTCCTCTTTCTTCTCCATTTGCCTTATTGCCATGTCATCAAAAGCCCATGGAATTGAAACAGCAAATCCAGTGGCCATAGAGAAAATACAGGATAATCCCTTTAGTTCCACCTAAGGAAGTGAAGTGGACATTTCTAAGAGAGTTATATTCTATGCTTAAGTGAGCAGATATACTGTGCAGACATGCCTAAAACAGTGAGCAAGGACCAAGTCATAAAAAAGAAGATGGTCAGGTGTATTCAAAAGTTGCAGATCATGAGCATCTTTGGATAAAAAGAGGGAAGGAAGTTAATACAGTGCTCTCATTTCTCTGGACTGATCTGTTTACTGACAATCTTCTGTTGAAATAGTGTAGGATTTTTCTTCCAACACACTAAACTCAGATTTGTTTATAGCAAGGAGTCTCATTATTTTAACATTCTAATTAATGTCCTCATGGAAGGTGCTTATTATTATTGGCTCTAGCTTGTCTGTAATTCTGACAAATTAACAGATTGAGGGAGACTATGTTGGTGCTGCCTATAGCTGTTTGTGGCTTTCCCATTTGAAAGAGTGTATTAAAGTTGGATCCAGATTACAAATGTTTAATCTGGCAAAGATATTTGGTGGCCTCTAAAACAAATATTGTGTCATTAATATAGCAGTATCCGTAAATGGGACTGGCGACATATAATGCTGTGTCTGTGGATATTTTCAAACTCTGTTTAGGATCCTTAACTAACCCCGTTCTGCCTAGGTAGTTCCACCTCTTCAGTACCTAAACGCAACAAAATAAGTTAAGACTGTATTTTTAGTCTTAACTCTAAATTCTCAGGAGTTTGTGGTTTTCAAATGAGACTCTTAGTATTATCTGGACTTAGACTTCTTTTGTGGTTCAATAGAAAATACACAGTATTCAGTTTTTCACTTTTGGTACGTTTTTACAATGGCATCAAAAATAGTGAAATCTTTCAAGTTTATTCAAGTGGACATGATGAACCATAATTACATTGTTTAGCACAGTTTATTGTATAAATACAAGCTTACTTTTTCTTTTGAGTGAATTTTGATCCAATGCCAAAACAGTTCTTTGAACTATTTAGCCTGTTTTTTGACATGATATTCAAAGATGTATCATCTCCATCCAAACCACTGAGCTATTACAATGTTGTTACAGGAAAGAGGTGTGAGCCAAAATGATATGAATATTGAAGTTAGGAAAAAATTACTGCATAGTAACTGATGGTGAAAAAAAATCAACCCAAAAAACCATGGTCAATTTTATTAATTTTCTACTGCCAATGCAGAAAAGTTGAATCTCTTCTGTAAACTGCACCCTTTATGGACTGTGTGGAATAGTTGCTTCACTGCAGGGAGCACAAAATGGCAGGCCTGTATTTTGGGCTTTTACTGCTAGAAAGGCAGCAGGGAAACCTACCACCAGTGGCAAACCCCCAACATCTTTGCCTACAGTTTGCTTTGAAGCAGTTCATATCCCAAGACAGATGTTAAATTTAGTCCTTATGGGAACAACAGAGGTCAACCAGTGAAATTAGTTAGGTAGAAATCTTCTCTTGCAAAGAATTTCATCATCTGACAGGTAAAATCATTGCTTAGGAACCTTCCATTGTTATTTTTCATACTATCTTGTCTTTGCTTCTTTTTCTGTCTCATGCTGATCTTGTCAAGATCTCTTTTGTTTATGTACACCATCTTATAAAGTTGGCCAACCACCTGAAAAAGTGAGGACAAAATCTCGAAACTTTAGAGAAGTTGCATACTTTTGCAAGAAGCTATAAAGCAACTCTCTTAGTAAATGGAATTATAAATACAAATTCTTTATTGAGGAAGTATTTGTTCCGCAGAAGGGAAGGGGAAGGGAAGATATGTGTTTTGAAGCATAAATCATGTTTATAAAGTGGGTGTGCAATTTTTATGACTATCAGATGTTATGCGCATCCTTCTGTAAATAATTCACACCTTCTGTCCTTTCATGTAGTTCTTAAATAGCAAATATTGCTTTGCAGGTACTTTTCTTTGAAGATCTTGCTTGACTGAAAGCAATCATAATATAGGACATCACCATTTTTTTGTAGCTCACATTTTTCTGAAGTGCAAATAAATTATCAGTTTTAGCTTGAAGCCTCATGGTGAAAAGGCAGCAAGGCCCTTAGGAACAATCAGTCAATGACATGTGAAATATATGCTCTTAGATTTTCTGAAAAATTCTACTGCTATCTAATGAAACTTGGAAAATTACATACAGTGGACAACAACTTTCCTCCTCTAAACTCCAAACACAACTTATTCTCTGGATTGATGCAAGGCCTATTCTTTTTGTGTAGTTGATACAAAAACTTCAAGTAATTCAGTAAAATATTCTATATTTCTCAGAAGTGTGAACGCAGAAAGATCTTCTGCATATACTTAGCAGGTTCAATTGGCACTATCCTGGAGACACGAAAGAGATTATACTATTTTAATGAAGAGATAAGCACTGGAATTTGTCATCACCTTGACAACAATGATTGACATCTAATGAGAAAAGAGGCACAGACTTTTGTGAGCCTTAACAAAGTATTTTAAGAGTTAAGAAAGGAGGAACAGAAGAAGCAACAGTCACAAAAAAGTATCAGAAAGCAAAGTCTGGATTATGATGCATATGAAAATTTCAGATTCTTATGAAACATCAGCTCAGAATGTAGAGGGAATTGTAAATTCCACTTGCTCTTCAGGAGGAGCATTAGGCTGTAGCTGGTTATTTTCACTGCAGAAGACATTTAATAACATAAACAAAGCTGGTGGATTTTTCAGTGCTTCACTGCCATCTATTGGGCATAAAGTGTATTTCTTAGAAATTAAAGAAAGCTAATGAGCAAAGCAACTTCATATTAGCGATTCTGTATCAACTTTATCCATGAAAGAAGATGAACTCTCCACTAAGTGGGACCACCGACCCCCCACCCCTCCAAACTGTGACGATATTGCAGGAAATGCAAGGGAAAAACTTACATCTGAAATAGTTCTGTTAGTAAGTCAAGAAAAAGGTCAGCTGAAGGAGTCCCAGGAGAATGGGAAGGTGGGACATCCTTAAATAGTCTCTCTTCCTGTTAAGACAGGCAACACGGGGTTTTCCCATTTACAAAGAGATCAAAGCAAGAAAATACAATAAAAGCAGTGGGGTTTATTTATAAGTTTATTTATTTAGATTTTTATTGCATTGCTTAAAAGAAAAGCTTTCTAAAATGCAAACACAAACTTCCTGTTTTTCACAGACTTCCCTCAGAGCAGACACAGTACATCCCATTTCTGTTTTCTTTCTGAAGTATAGAATTATGAAAATATTTATAGACATATTTATATTTACTCCTCCATTAGGTTAGGTATCCTTGAGTCTTGCAGAAGTCATATTCATCCTTCCCTCAAAATAACAGTAATAAATGTTTAAGTTCCTTTTATTTTATTCTATTTATCTTGCAACTCTAATTTTGTGAGTATTCTACCTAAATCACTTCTTATCTAGGCAAACTAGATTTAGATATTCTTCACCTATAAATATCAACTGGCAAAAATACTGACATCTGGTGCATGACTGTCAAACTCATGGAAACTGAGTGCCTCCTAAATTTACCTCAGCAAAGAGTTACATTTTATTTTAGCATTTACCCCAACTCTAGGTTTCCCTAGATTTGAGTTGTCATTAAATTACTATATGAAGGTGGGAGATAAGCACAGAAATACACATACTGTCTTTCCCTTGAGTTCTGCTGCATTTTGATGTCAGTTTCAAAAATTTAATCTCGTAATATTTTGTGAGGTTCACACTGACTCTGCCTTGATTTGAGTATTGTGCCTAAAGTAGTGAAGAAGCTTTATTCCTGACAGAAAGGGTGAATAACAGAGCTTAAGTTTATCCCCATCATATCTTAACTATCTATGTATAATCCTTACTCTAATACATTCATTAAGAGGTTATCTGCTATAAAATAACTTCCTGACTAATGACAGCTTTATAAATATTATGGAAGAATACACCCACCCACACCCCCAACCCTCAAAATTAAAACATTATAAGCATTTAAATATTCTTCTTTTTTTGTTAAAGCATTTCTTTGCAGTTAAACAATAATTAAGCTTGCCTTTTGAGATGGGTCAGTCCAATTGGCATCTGTAGAAGACAGCAAAATAATGTGGTGAAATGAGGTAAATGGAAGGACTTCTGGGAAAATCAACATCCTATTCAGCATTCCCACATTTTCTAAGAAAAAGTTTAGTAAAGATTTTTGAACATTATTTTTAGTAAACCCATCTAGTAGATGCTTAAACATTCCTGAGAAGAATTGAAGGAGTCGTTGAGTCACTCAAATACTCCCCAGGTCAAGAAGGAAAACTGTGAGGTACTTTGAGGTACTTTCATCTGTTTTGGAAGCAAACCAAAAGGCAAGAAGGTTTTTTTTTCAGAATTTTAAATGTAAATTTTCAGCATTTTCCTGGCCTAAAAATTTAAGCAATTTAATGTGATTCTTTCACATATCTTTTCAAATATCTTTTTAATTTTCAGACTTATAAAGGAAAAAGAAATAGGGTTGAATAGGACTGGTTGACAAGTAGATAGATAATCCATTTACATTGTATTTGCATAAGTATGGCTGTCAAAAAGATAACATAAATTAAGCTTTTCTTTGTTTTTCCTCTAAAACCCACTTCTTATACAATACCTTCTGTCACTTTGCAAAGGGATGGAACAACTGCATGTTATAGGTGGGGTTTGGTGACTGTCATCATACAGGTAGGGCATGTTCTCTTTTCTCTTCATTTGCATTCTTAGAAGTATGAAAGTTAATATGCAAATAGGGCTTGGCTGTGAGACTTTTCCCTCACCCCAGGCATCATTCAGTTGTTAAGCCTCGCTCCAGCCTAGTGCAAGATAAGCAAGTGCTGTAGCTCATGTTCTCAAGAAGCCTTATCAATCCTTCACCGACTGAAGGCAACTCTGTAGCAAGTCTGATAATTTAGCACAGCCTGCCAGGAGGGCTTTTGGGACAGCTCACTCTGTTACAAGACGGAGAACACCCCACCACCCTGGCATCTACTAGACAGGACTACACAGTGACCACAGCACTTGCAAATAAAGTGCATCCGTTTTTCACCGGGCTAGAGCACTCCTAGCGACAGAACTTGAAGCTCTTAAGGTCTAGACAGAAACAAGAGGCATAGAGTCCTGTGCACTGAATAATAAACTCATACATTCGGGCTGTCTTTCATGCAAAAAAAGTAAAAGACTTCTTTCTCATGGTGTATTTGTGGGAACCCAACACCTCATCTCCACACATCAACCTGGAGCCAACAGATTCACTCCCAGCAGAAATAGTCACCTTCAGAACTATCATATTCATACATGCATCTACGCTGTTGAACAGAAAGCATAATTCCAAAATAACTATTTTTTTTGGATCATGCATTTTCAAAATACCCAAAGAAAACTTTTGAAAGTGTTTTGCTCAGACAATATTCATATTTGGAAAATATATTTTAAAAAATGGTTCTTTACATCCAGGAGAGATGCTAGCAGTCTTTGGTGGTAGAGATGGCCACTTCCTCCTCTCCCATTACAGCAAAACCCACAGATCCAAAGATTTCACTAACCAAGGGGTAAACAGCCCCTAATTGTTTTTATGATACTTTGGCCCTCTTTAAATAGCTTATTTAAAGGGATTAAACATAACAGCCTCGCTGCCTGTGTTCTCCTGACAGTGAGGTTATTTCTATTTACATGTGTTGGAGGCTGGAACAGGACCAGCACAGTTTCTCCAGGTAGGTTTCCTTTTGCTTCCTGCAAAATTTGTTCTGGATTGAGTAAATGGCTCAGAGGCATTTTATGATGTTTTATACTCTGTCTTTTAAGAAGAAAAGCACAGAACTGTCATGTATATGTTTAGTCTTCTTCTGTGTTGGACTACTCAGTTAATTAAATCTTTACACACCAATTTAGGACTGCATTTGGATGTTTTAGATCATGATGAATATCAAATTGATGGAGTAGGTAAGGCTGGCAGCATATCACCCTTATGAAATAAAATCTAGTGGCTACGTGAAGAAATGAGGGCTTATGTCCATAAGCCCCCCCTCTATAAGGAAAGATAGCATCCACTTTACACATATGTATTTTCTGTTGGTTTTGTGATAGGCCTAACTATTTTTGAACTGATGTAGGAAACCAAAAATTGATTCTTAAGCCATATCTACTCTACAACAGATGTAGATGATGTTAAATAGCTACCTAAGGCATGGACAACCTGGATGTTGAAGCACAGAAGTCACAAAGCTATGTCAAGAGCTCAGTAAAGTTAATGTACATACATTTCTCCATACCAGCATCTCCAGCTAGATGGCTTCATTTAATGCTCCTCCTTCCTCAGTTCTTATCCAGGAAGTGAGAGGCAACAGCTGATTCCTATCTATCCTTTTTATGACTGTTGTGATTTTTCAGGATTCTGCTTCATTCACACTTCAGTCATCTGCTTTAATGGAGCAGGGAAGAATAGACAACTGCATTAACAGGGAAGTTAAAAAGAGCCTGCAAATAATTATTTTACAGGCCCATAACTTTTCTACCCTTTGCAAAGAGCAGTTTCTGTGGTTCATCAGAATGAAATCTAAGCACTTTTTAGTTTGAGCCTAAAAGGGTAAACTGAGTTCTCAAGGGATCAGATTTTTCTTTATAGGGCAGACACCTTCCTTATCATTTGTCTACACTGCAATGTCTACACTGCTGCTGTTAAAATATGACATATTTTTGCTGAAAATAGTTCTCCCTTCACAATAACTTACCTTAATCCAAGACAGAAACAAAGCATAGAATAATCTCATGCAGTAAAGTCGACCAATAAAATAAACAATGAGAAACTGCTGGTCACACAGCAACTAGGTAGGCAGGCTTGGCTATATTATGATCATCTGTTCAAGGAAAAATATACAAAAAATAACATGAGAATGAACATAGTTTACACCTACATCAAGACCCTGTTAGTAAGAAGATTAAATAGACAGAAAAAGCAAGGAGAGCTACCAGTAGAGAATATAGAATTCTCTTCAAAATGGATTTTTCTTGTTTTTCAAAGTCTAGAACCTCTGTTCCATGAGATTTTTGAGCCTACAGCAAGTTTTTAATTTATATATCATATGCCCTTCATATGTGCTCTATTTTGCCATTAAAGAAGTCCACTGGAGCCTTTTCATTTGTGGATAAGGAATTATTTAGAGTAAATGCTGCTGTTTATTTTCAGTGATTGCAGGTTTCTTACTTGAAAATGTAACAAAATTTAATTGAGAAGAAAGTCCTGAAGTTTCTCCAAGTGTAAGAGTGAGGATGAATTCCAATGACACTTGGTTTGGATGTTTGACGAGGATGAGGAGAGTTGTTTGGGTTTGAGCATGTGAAGAAATGCACAGTCAGTTTGCAATGAAGAAAAAAAAAAGAAAAAGAATGCTGGAAAACCACCAGGGAGAGGAAATGTGACAGGGACCATAAAGATTTCCTAATACAGTGACTACTTCTTCATCTTGATGAATGGTACTTATGTGCTGAGGGCTAGGAGCAAGAGTGGTCAATATCAAGATTTGGATTGCTGGCAGCAGCATGGGACAGATCTTGCTGACTCACAGCGGCAGTAGGCAGGTGCTCTGCTGGGGATCTCACTGCAGTGCCATGCAATATATACTCAGAAGTAAAAGAAGCTATTTGAGACTAGAAGATCAGGAACGGCTGCAGACTATGTCTGAAAAAGCTTTGAACAACAATCCAGAAATCAAGAGTGGGAAATTCAACATGGCACAGGAAAACAAATAAGCCACACAAAGCTCAAATTGTTGTTTATTTAAACCGTGAAAGCAACTAATTTTTCATTAAACAAATAAAGTTGAGAAATAATTTAGTTCTTTTTCATGAGTGACACTCACTGATTTTGAAATTTTTCATGTATAGTCCAGGTGTGATATAAAGGAGCATTTGAGACAATTCTGATAAATTTTCTATTGTATTTTGTGCAGATGCTGATATGGTTTTCTAAATGTCTATGCAAACAGAACAAATCAAGTCTTTAAAAAGGAAACTGTCTATTTTTATGCAGCACTAGTTACAGCTGTGATAATATTTGCAGCAAGGTTTTCCATGGAAGGAAGGAAGGAAGGAAGGAAGGAAGGAAGGAAGGAAGGAAGGAAGGAAGGAAGGAAATGAGAAAAATCATCAAGTTTCTTTTTCAAAAACTTTTAAGAGAGACGTCCTAAATGTATTCTTACATTAAAAACCTAGTGGCAGAGATTTTACTGTTTCTTCCAGATGTTAAATTTTCATTAAAATGTATCTTGATCCTCCTACTTTCTAGTGTTCACTGTCTTAATGCTATTAAGCTGTTGCCAGTCTGCCCAGGGAACCTTTAGTACCAATACCAGAGTGAAATTTCATCACTTCCTCTGAAGTGGTATGAACTTCAAAGACTACCTCTGATCACTTTTATGCCAATCATTTAAAGCAACCTGCACGAAGTAAATATTTGTCTTAATCTATTTCAATCTAATTATAAAAGACAACAAGTCTGGTTTTGGTTTTGACTCAGTGGACCCATGGGAATGAAAGAAAAAAGCCCTTAAAACCACAGAACCAAAATCAATCTTATCCCAACCGTCTCACAGAAAATAGATTAAGGCATTTTAAAAAAAGACATGTTTATCCGAAGTTCCTTTGTTTTTAACATTTCATCTAGTTCTAGAAGTTCTTAACAGTGATGCACTTGTTAGACATTTTATATCAAATGCAAATTTTTCCCTTGAACAAAACCTTTCCCAGCAGAGTGGAAATTGAGGCATAAGATGCTGGGATTTTTGGGTTTTTTTATTGAGATGATGCTCAGAGTTTCTATAGAAGCCCATGGCATTTGAGCTCTCTTAGCTCCTGGCAAAAAGTGCCGCTATTGTGTGAACTTCAGCTTCAGTTCTGCAATGTTTGTCACTGTCTTGTTGCCTATGTTATCCTGGAAACAAGAGTTGCATTACAAAAAACCAGTTTTACTCACAACAAGAATCTGTTTAATTTCGAACATTCCCTCTCGTGGTGTTTAATTTTCATGAGGAGACCTTCAACAAATTGTAATAGGACTTGGTATTACAGTAGTTCTACTTGTCTGATAGCTGGGTGCAATTCCTTATCTTTCTAGGATTTTTTTTTTTTTGGACAGAAAATTACCGAGTATTGGAACTTTTATTTACTTACAGAAATCATGGGTAACTAACCAGGCATTTTCAGTGAGTCACTCAGAATCTCTATTTTCTGAGAAGCATTTCTCAGAGGTTGCTGTGAATGTAAGTTGCTGGATATCAGGTTTTCCTTGTGTTCTTATCTCATAATAATCTGTGGCTTTGCAATATCTTTCTCCCTCTAATTCGTTCTAAGTCCTTTTCTGTATCCTTTCCTGTTCAAGTTTTCTTTCTTGTTAGCCTGTTTGTTGTGACCACCTCCTGGTTTCTTTCCCTTTTGATTTCCATCATGATGTCTTTCATTTTGTCTAGAAAGATACATGCATCTTGATAGATCCTTTCACAAAGACAAATTTACATCTTCCAACAGGTTTTTGCTCCTCTTTGAATCCCTAACTCCAAACAGTTTCTGATCTCCTACAATGGAACTGGCCACAGTATCTGATCTGTAATCAGGGATGGATGAGTCATTTAAGAGCTTTTGAAAAAAACTTTCTCAGTTTCTCCCAATTCTCATAAAGTATCACAAAATCTGCACCATTTAGGTGCTTTATTTTCTTAGAGTAAAATATTCATCAAATTTCTGAATGGGAATTAAATACTTTTTTTCTTACCATAATTTTGTTGCATATTTTAAATGCAGGTGACTGCCTTAGTCAGGCAAGATCTGTTCCAAACTCGGAGGTTTGCATGTAGATGTGAGCCATTCTTACACACCCAGGAGAACTGAACTGCCACAGAAATTGCGATGACCAAACTTGAAATAGGAAGAGAAATGGTCTCCTCAGGATGTATTTAACTGTAAGGAAAAACATATTAAATATTCCTTTCTCACAAAAACATTCCTCCATTAACATCAGCAGACATTTCTCCCTGACCTCGGGGGTCAGCATGGTGCTCAGCCCGTTACCAACATCAGGTTCTGGCAGTAGAAGCTGCTTTCGGCCATGTGTCCATCTGCCTCTGCCTTTCCCCAGCAGTGCTGTTCACACCATCTCACAAGGATGGGACTCCTGGCTCCAGCCTGACCCACCAGACCCAATTTGTCACAGACTCCCTTCGGGGGCATCCTCTGACTGAAACCCCTCTCCAGAGAGAAGATGATCACCTTTTTCCTTCTTTGCTAGTGTCTATACCTTTGAGTGGCACAGACATCTTCTATATGTTCAGCTAACACTAAAACATGGGTTTAATGTCTTTCTTAAAACATTTTTTTATTTTTGCTCTGAAATTTGAAAATTAATTCTTTGCCACAAGATCTCAGCTTTTAATACATAAAGAGCATCTCTAGGCCCCATGGTTCTAAAGGGACAAAATGAATGAATGAGTCTGACTCATGATATTTGATATTTTTTGGTTATGTTGGGACTTTTGGGATTATTTTCATTATGTTCAAAACTAGCCAAAAAATAGGTAGCCTCACTCTATCAGAAGTAAAAGATTTCAGATAATAATATCAATTCTATACTTTAGAAAACAAATTAAACCCTCATAAATCAAACCCTCACACACGATATTAACTTAAAAATTGAATTTAGATGGCTCTTACTCCTAGCTTTACAGCTTTCAGGGCAAAGAAAATTGTGTATTTTGAGCTTCACAATAAAATCTGGCTACACTGAAAATACTGTTTGTACTTTTTGCTACTGGAGCATTATTGACTGGAAATTCTGCAGAACTAGATGTTTCTGACTAGTTTCAGATTTTATGTAAGGCAAAGGGAAGCCTCAGATCTGATTAGAAACAGGGCTTAGCAAAGTCTGAGAAACAAATATGACCTTGGGTTGGTTGAAATTATGAATTGGAGCACATAATAGATGTCCTTGTAAAGTGATATTCCAGTATCTGTAGACCCTAGAGAAGCTTCCTTTCTTCTCTTCTGTAGAAGCGGGTAAAAAATCTTGCATGCCTGCTTCAGAACATTCTCCACAAAAAATGGCAGGTTTAGTTGCAGGCAGGCCTTGAGAAATATCATCAGATGTGTTTAGTAATGCATTTTTCCTTATTGCAGCCAGTAAGGTGCAGTAATAGAGATCAGATCTTATTATGAAATCTTTTTCAAGTTTTATGAGTTTTTAATGAGATGTGATCAAAAATAATTATCAATAGTAAAGCAGATGTATTAAATAGGCCTCAATTTTAGCTAGTTAAAAAACTGTTCTGCAATATGGAAGGCTGTCAGGAGAGGGAGCAATCTACCCATGGACTTGCAGCACTTCACCCTCCTTGCTTGGGTTTTAAAAGCCATCCAATTTACCAACTGAGGCAGGAATTGGACTTCTCTTTCTTTCAGAAATATGGCACTTGTCACAGTTTCCTTGGTGTCTAAGAGCAGGAGCACAGAAGGAAGAGGGAAGAGAAAATCTTTACGCAGGTGAAGAAAACAACTTGTGAAGTAGTTTTCAATTATATCCTGAAGAAAAGTTCGCATCAATTGCAGTCTTGAAGGGTGAGAGGCCTGGCAGGCAAAGCTGAAATTAGTAGAAGCAGAGGCTTCACGGTTTTCTGTAGACAACTCTCTAAATGTTTTACAATCTGGTTTATAAGGTCATGCTAAACATAACAAAAAGCCATCTTGTCTTGGCAAGTTTCTTGCACAAATTCTTGTGTGGAGTAGAAAAATTGCCCTCGTATGAATAATGGCAACATCATTTCAAAATTTAAGGGCAAGAGGAAAGTAATGAGCATTTTGCTTTGTATTTGAATATGTTTCACAATATACATGGGCATTAAATACAAAAACATTTTAAATTTAATCACACACAGACTCTCTGTTCTTCAACAAACAGCACTCTTCACACAAAAGAAATGTGTAAAAACAATAAGATTATCATAATCACAAATCTTTTAACTATCTTTCCTTATTTGATTTTTTTTGTGTTGTAAGTGATATTTGTATTTTTCTGTTACTGAATATTTCTCTTTTACATGAAGAGCTTCTCAAAGGCACATGCAAGCACATTGCCTCAAGTGACCCCCCCATCAGGTTAATATGGACAATTTTTCCACTTGTATCAAGCAAAATTATTCCAAAACTAGTCTGAAGGGCTTCATTAAGAACATTTATTGGCAGGCTAAATTATTAGTACACTTTAAAATGGTCCTTTTTGCAGTATTGAGGATAAGGCCATATAGCTATATTTTAACATTTATTTATTGATGGCTTTCCTAATGATGGATGAACTGAAATTCTTACTCATGTGAGTAGCAGTCTGAAACTTTTGCTGTAAAATGGCATAATTCATATGAGTAAATGCTACCTTTTAGAGCCCTAAATTCTTTATTAAGTTCCCAGTCTTGGCAAAGTTTACCCAGGAAAATAGTCATTACTCAGCATAGGGAGTACTTTGAAAAGTGAGAGCATTCAGAACTTTATCCTTGTAGGATCTTAATTAATCTGTGCACATGAGATAATTCATACTTTCATAAAATAAGACATCTGAGGTGTTGAACTATCCATCTCAATTGCTGGGAGCTGTAGGAATTTGGTGCTGTGTAGAATTAGCCTCTCGTTTGAAAACACGTATCAGTTGCATTGATACTATTAACTACGACTGAAAATTGATAGCTTGCTGCCCAGGAGAGCTTTCCCTGCGGGGAAAATAACAAAATATCAACAGTCAAAACCCAAACCAAGCCAAACCAAAACCAAACCAAACCAACCAACAAACAAACAATGAAGAAGCACCCCTCTCCCCCAAACAAATCAAAACAAACCAACATCTTAAACTCCAAATCAGGGTAGCCATAATTTTCTTCTCCCTCATTCTACAGCCTTAGGCTGCTAGCTCAACAGCTAATTGATTTACACCTCGCCAGCAGGGTCAAGACTGTGCTAAATGCTCCTCATGCTCTGTTGCCTTCTGCCATCAGAACAGCCCAAGGCAGGAGGAGTTGTAGCTTCTGCCAAGTAGAAATATAGCACTGGCTGCTCACCCTTCACAACCTCTCCCTGTGCTTTTTCCAGATGCAGCAACACCAGAAAGCAGAGGAGGCAAAATTAGAAACCAGAAAGGGGATTTCTAAACCAGATGATGATGGGTGAAAAAAAGGCCAAGAACACTGAACCAAAACAGGTACAGAGCCAATAATGTCAGTTAATGAATTAATTTGGAAATGTGTTATATGAGCTGTAGGATAGTGAATGAAATTTGGAAAAAGACACCACGAAAAGATAAGTAACCTTATCCCCCTCAGGGCATTTTGAGATGGCAAGTGTTAAAAAGAGAGGTACTCTTTGCTTCCTAGTCCCTCTTCTCTCAGAAAATCTGTTATGCTCAGGAAATACTCTACATACCAATCCATTTTTTTAACTTAAAAATCTCATCATTGAGATGTGACCTGGGAGAGCTGATTGCTCCTTGCAGCTCTTCAAAGTCACTTGGTTGCCAGGCTCCTGATCATTTTATCATAATATTATTATTTATTTACTTATATTAAATAGTTGATATCATATTTCATATTTCAAATATATTAAAATGTATTTCATAATGGGTCCCTTCCAGTTGGATAAATTATATGATTCTGTAAATGTACAGATATATTTTATTGCTTACTTATTAAAATCAGCCATCATTTTGAAAAGGTACACAGCTGGTTGGTCCAGGGACGCCTCTTCAGGAAGAATGTCTTTGGCAACAACTTATCTTAAAAACCAAAAAGAACTTGTGATAGACTTTGAGGAATAAGGTGACCCAAGGGAATTTACAAAAAATAAGGAATGTGTGATCTATATTTGAACTCAGAGCCAAGGTGTTTGTGAGTGTAATTCTTGCCTCTTTTCTATGTCTGCCCAAACTTGCTGATTCAGCCTGATACTTACACACAGGTCTAACTAGAGATGCCCCACTGATGTCACTTCCTAAAATTAGGAAAATGCCTAAATTCTCTGACAAGCCAGCTCTTTGAATGTTAATATTTGCCATAAGAGTCTGTATAACCAAGCCAAATACAACAGCAGTCAAACATGGGATCAGGAGGGAGTTTAAAATGAAGCTGTAATTGCACTCATTTAGATAAGATGCCTTTTAGTCAGCCCAGCCTGAGTGAAAGTTTATTATCCTTTCCCACCACAATTCTGGCAACTGAGACAAAGACTGACACAGGAATCAGATCTACCAAGGAAATGAGTTGGGTGTTGTATTTTTCCAATATGAAAAGCACAAAAGATATTTTTCTATACAAATAAAAATCAAATTCTTTGAAATAGCATACAGATTTTAGATAAATTAAAGGTATGTATAGATCACAGAATCATGGAATTCTATAATATCTCAAAATGGAAGGGTCCTATAAGGATCATAGATGAGAAGGTCTATCTTCTGTTAGGATTAAAAGAAAGAAGTAAACACATTTTTATTGGATCTTTGTGGTTTCTTGTATTTTCCATGTTTTCTTCTTGCTCCTATGAGCTATATGACACATTACTACCTGGAGACCAAAGACAGAATAGATGTTTCAAGCACTCAAACTGTTCAATCAGGTGACATATGTGCTGTCTGGGGTGCGTGTAAATGCTTGTGCATGTCGCATGTGCATGCCTGTGATTGTGTAAAATCCTCATCCCCCATACCCTCTCTGCTATTATCTATCCATAGTCGAGAACAATTTCTTTGGGATGCCACTCAGCATTTACCACAGTCTTGGGCCACACTACCAGAACAGTAGAATATCCTTTTGATAGATACACAGACACACAGATAAAGGAATTACTTACTGCAATGTTGGGTTGAAGAAAAAATCTATGGCTTCGAAATCTGTGCAACTTGCTAATTGAACTGTTTCTGCGCCTAATACATTTCCTTCATGGACCATAGTTCAACGCTGTTTAACTTTTTCTAAAAGGATAGAGCTCTATGCTTTGAAGGAAAGATATCCAGGTATTATCCATAGCTATAGTCTGAGGCACTTGCTACATTTAATCTTTCTCTTCAAATTTTGCTGCTGTCCTCATCCCCACAACAGCTTATTGAGAAATAACTAGTCAGCAGAATTTGCAAAATATTTGAACACATTGTGTATCTGTTCTGACACAACTTCACTGATACCATGATTTGATCTTTCACAGAACGCAATGAGGGTGAATGATTTTTTGTTTGTTTAGATAACCTGGATCTTACCTAAAAAGACTGAAAGGACCTCCAAGATGATAGACTACAAAAAGCCTAGAATAGTGTGAGTTCATGTAATTCCTTTCATAAATTTCAGAAACTCTGATTAAAAATATTTATGCTTTGCCCCAAGAACTTTTACTAAAAGTCTACTTTATTGTCTCATACTTGTGGTTAAAAATCTTCTTTTGATTTGCAGCCTCAGTACTGTCATAGTTTATTTATGACTTCATCTTTTTCCACCTCTGTCCTTTAGTTTAAACGGCTGTAGTATCTTCCTGATTTTGAATGAAAAACACCCTAAATACATTTTTAGAGAGAGTATCTCAACCTTTGATTTGTTAAGGAAATACAGTTGCTGTCACTTATTATATGAAAGGACTTTATTCTTGTGATCTTCCTAACAGACCTGTGCCTATGTCCCATTCTGAATCCTGCTTCCCTAGACATGGACAACTACTGTTATACATGGAGCCCTACCAAAGATTCATATAAAAGCACTATTGTTTCATTCCTTCTGTGTGGATATATCCTTCCTTGCCTTTTTCACAGACACATCACATCATCCAGATTTCTTGTGACAGATCAGCATATACAAGTTTTCCTCCTCCCCTGTCATTCTCAGTGATGAGCTCCCAAATTTATAACAGAGATTCTTATTATTAGTCTCTAAGTGCATGACCCTACACTTTGCAGTCTTGAATTCCTTCCCATTTGTAATACTTGGGTCCTCAAGGTCGTTCAACTTTTGTTCTAATCTCTTCCTTATCCAGCTCAAATACAAGTTTCTCATAAAGCACACTGCAACACAGCAGGCCGTCTTAAAGTTTGATTATACTTTGGTTGAAGTCCTATTTGTTTCCATGCTCTCATTTCCCGTTTTCCATCCTGTCTTTGCCCCTATGCTCAGTATAATTATTCTTACTGAGAAGGAAAGCAAAATATTAATCTAGTCTGAGACTATATGTTGATTATCTTTAAACTGTACCTACTCGTCACAGCATGGCATAGTGATTCTTTATTCTTTGACCTCTTTTCCCACACAGATACGGGTCTGGGAAATCCCTTATCTGTTTTAAGTTTTTTTTTGTTTTCTTTAAATATACTGCTTAGTTTAGCTTTCAAAAATCCTCAATTTATCTCAGTATATCTTGGCTTTCTAGGCACAGGTCTCTTTGCTGACCTCTCTGCCATATGATTAATCTTAATATGCGCCTCTCAGGCGTCACGATTCTTCATCAATTTTTTGCTCGCTTACAAGCTCCACACAGCCTTCACAGAAAAACACAAGATCTCTATGGCTTTTCACCAGTTTCCTTCACTTCTCAGTTCAGCAGAGTCCCACATGGACCTGAGTCATCGGCAGCATTCATGATGATTATGTTTGGACAGACCTTCCCGAGAGTAATGAGAGTCCATTTGGTGCACAAAGATGTTGAGATGCAGTTGCAGGGTGACTTCCCATTGGAACATGTACTAACAACAGTTATGAAATCTGCAGGTGTAAGATTGCGGGTGCAACAGAACCAGAACAAGGGAAAATTACTGTCAGTGAAGCTCTGGAAAATGCTGGCCAGGGCAACCTGAGCAACTGGAGAGCTGGAAGTCAAAATCCAGCTGCAGAATTGTAAATGAGAAGTTTTCTACATTACATGGGATAAGGCATTTAAGCGAGTATGCCACACAGGTTTATGTTATTTCTATTGTATCTAGGTTCATCTGATGTGTGATTATTTTGAGTGCAATACTTGTTGCTAGAGCTTATTGCTATATACAGATTGCAAGTTTTTGTTGTTGATTTTTGGCTTCATTTATTTCTAGCTGTGTAAGATACAATACTCTCAGAAAATGCATTGCTGTTGTTATTAATTTTAGGACACATATTCCTCAGCTGACTCTCACTCTTAAATACGTCCATTCATCTGATCTTCCTTTCTTCAGCTGTGAACTAAACCTAAGAGTGAATTCATGCAAGTGTCTACCAAATGTATCCTAACTCTTTTACAGATCTTTTTATCAAGAGTTCCCTTCTTGATACCAGAAGCTCCATGGTCCAAGTGCTCAGGTGGATGCTATTTCCTATTTGGTGAATACCTCCCACTTTTCATGACTCCAACACCTTTCCTTACTCAAAATCCCAAAATATGTCAGGAGGGAAGGAACCTGATAAACCCTCCCTGCTGCAAGCAGAGCCACCTAGAGAATGGGGTCCAGGACCATGTCCAGAAGGCTTTTGAATATGTCTAAGAAGGAAGGCTCCACAACTGCCCTGGACAACTTGTGTCAGTACTCAGTCATACTCACAGTGAAAACGGAGGGAACCCTTGCTCAGAGGGAACCTCCAGTGTTCAGTTTGTGTCCATTTTCCTTGGTCATGGGCACCACTGAGAAGAGCCTGGATCTGTCCTCTTTGCCCCCTCATTTCAGGTATTTATAGACATTAATAAAGGTCCTCCTGGAGACTTTTCTTCTCCAGGCTCAACAGTCCCAACTCTCTCTGCATTTTCTCATGGGAGAGGTGCTCCAGTCCCTTAATGATCTCAATGGCTCTTCACTGGATTCTCTCCAGTGCGTCTGTGTTTCTCTTGTATCAGGAGGCCCAGAATGGGACCCATCACTCCAGGTGTGGACTCACCAGGGCCAAGTAGAGGGGCAGGATCACCTTCCTCCACCTGCTGGCAACATTCTTCCTAATGCAGCCCAGGACATCACAGGCCCTCGGGCACAAGGGCACACTGGCTTGTGTTATTGTCATATCATGTACTTGTCTGTAAAACTGTCATTCCTTTTGCATTCTTATAAATTATTTGGAATATTTTCTGAATTTTCTTGTTTGAATTCCTTATTACTTCATTATTACATTCCTACTCCTTTTTTAAATTTAAAATTATCCTCTTGGTGTCTACATAATAACGATATTGCTATTGATTTTTCTTGGTTTTTCCCCAGTGGGGATTTTATTTTTCTTGATATACGTCCCATTGTTTTTTTAATTGCAGTCAATCTTGGTTAAATGTCCTTTATGAAACTTCAGTAGTTCTGCATTAAAGCTCTTCCCATGCTTTTTAAAATCAGAGTTTTAAATTTAATAGAATAACTAGGAGTCCAGCATCCTCCAAATTTCTTTTCAATGTCTCATTTGGACAATGTTTTAAGTTTAGAACACCTTGTGAATTAATTTGACTATGCTAGAAGGAAGCAATATTACCTCTACTTGAATATTCTTTACCTGACTGTTTTCCTTGTCTACATATTTGGTTTTTGTCAGTGATGCCAAACTATGCCTGCAAACACATTCTTCTCCTTAATTTTAAATGTTAAAAAAATTTTTAAAAATTAGATGTTCCTATGCCCTTTCATTGTGAAATAATTTAAACACATTTAGGCAATCTCCTTCTAAAATATTGGTTATTGCAAGTGCTTGTCTTGTCAGAGCTTGTTCTTTCATATAAAAATCATTTCATATTTTCAGTTTTGGAGAAAAATTTTTAGGAATTTATATTTGAGTGGCTGTACTCAATGTAGAAGCCATGAGCATCTCTGATTACTTGAAACTGTCCCTTCCTTTATCAGTGACCCTGAGTTTTTTTCCTGGCATTAACATATCACTGAATTGCCAAGTTACCTATGTATCTCAGTTTCTGTAACAACGCTCACAGAAACCCATATAATCCGTATCATTCCCATTTTTGCTTAATAAGGTCTTCACTGAGTTTTAGAAATTATGCGGTCATGTCCGATTAGATAGGAGAGAAATATTAATTATGTGAAAAATTCTGAGATTTAATATGGACAAAAAAAAAAAACCAAAAAACCCACAAAAAAAAACAAAAACAAAAAAACACAAAAAAGAAAAGAAAAGAACTCATAGATTATGCAGTTTGGATTCTCTGCTACAAGCTCATGAGCCACACTGAAATCTCAGGGACAATCTTGCCCAAGGCAAGACAAGTCCTAAAATGCTGGTGCTGTAAGAGATATATTAACTATCTCCATTCAGGCATGTTTTCTTTAAGAACTCTTGCAGATAATACATGGTACTCTGCGGAGGACAAGTTGGGAGCACTGTCTGTAAAACTCGTGTCTTTTCTCAGGGGAATAGTGAAAGTAACTCAGGTGCTGAATTTATACCTATGGGTTTTGCTACATGTTATCAGGCTACTCCAGAGCGGGAAGGACCTAATGAGGACCCTGACAATGAAAGGTAGGTATATATATATATATATATATATATATATATATATATATATGTACTCCCTTAAACATAAAACTAGAATGGCTGTCTCTCTTTATCTATGTGATCTAATCAGTTATTGCCAGCAAGCATTTTGGCTGCTATGCAGTATCTGTGAAATTACCCATAAATTTCAAAACTTCACAGTGGAAGTACATTATTATTGGTTTGCATTCACGTTGAGCATCTGTTTAAAATGTTTGTTATCCATTTAATCAGGAAGCAAACCTCCCTCCTGATCTGTGAATTACTCACTGGTCAAATGCCAAATCACCATCAAGAGCCAACAGCAAATAATCTACATGATTAGTTTTTAACATTTCAGAGAGTGGGTTTTGATCTCAAACAGTGAGCACCATATGGCTCATTGCCTTGTTGTATGATTCCTGGAGTGCTTTTCAGAAATTAGCATTACATTATATTTTTATGATACAATTACATTCTCTATTTTTTCTCCTACATTGTAGGTATCTAAACTTTATTGCATACTATGCAGAACATAAAGAACAGAGAGATAGATCTACTTCATTACTGCCTCTCTGTAAATAGCCAGCATGGGTGCTTCAGGAGGAACAAAAGAACAAGGCACCTGTATATACTTCTCAATATAATTTCCCAGGTTTTGGCCATCTGCGGCTGATGGGCTTCCTCAGGCATGAGACGTGTATTTGTGTTTGATCTCTTTTGATATTATTTTCCTCTGTGAATTTGTCAACTCACTTTTTGAGCCCATAACACCACTTGTCTGGGCATTTTAGATTTTTTGGTGTTGTTTATTTGGGTTTTTTTTTCTTTTTTTCTTTTTTTCTTTTTTTCTTTTATTCTTTTTGGGTTTTTTTTGATGATGATGGTGATTCTCCAGGGCGCAGTGTGCTTTTTTCTTCTGACTATAAAGAAAATACATATATACAAGTTCAGCTTGAGTGAACACTGTACAGGTTGAGAAAAAAAATATGAGTCAGAGAGAGGTATGTCTTTATCAATGCAAGAAAATATTAAAAAATAACTGGTTGCTACTAAGCTTAAAAAGCCTTAGCTGTAACAGTAAGTAAGGAAATTTGGTTAAGGAATAACAGTAAGTCTATTGCTTGATAGTTCTGCTAAAGGAACATTTAAAATATTTTCAAAACTGATGTAGTTCTGTATTTGCATTTGCAGTTTTATTAAGAAATTAATAAATGGAAATATTATTTTGGTGCAATGCATTTTCCCCTTGCAAAATCCAGAAGTTTAACACTGTACTTCGTGTTTTATCAGTTACAGATGCTGATGGACACAATAAAAATGTAACATTTGTATATGTATTTTTACTTCCATACCCTCCATATTCCCATCATACCCACACAACAACTCTTAAAGCTCAAGTTAAGTGTCTTGTATATTTACAGACTAAGTAACCAAAACACCAAAATAATACAGGAGAATTTTCTTACCAAGAGATAATTTTTATAACCACAAATTAAAACAACAGAAGACTAGAAATAAGGATCAAAACATTTACCAAGTTAGTAGGCTTTTTATCAAAGGCTTATTGCTCTATTCCTTTGTCAGAAGTTCTCTACATGGATATGTATATATTAGAGAGAGGAAAAAGGCAGTAAGAAATCATATTTGCTTACATGATGACTAAACAACATGTTTTGGGCATGAGAAAAAGTTACACTGAAAAATTAATGGCTATGTTTAAAAATGTGTCTTGTATTATCTTCTTGAAAAGCACAGGCCACTGTGATAATGGACAAAATAATGAAAAACACTGATTTTCTGTGTGAGAAACATCTGCCTGATTTTCTTCTCGTGTTTGTCTTCTGCGATGTTCATTCTACCCTGAATACTGTGTCTCCAATTCTCCTCTCATCCACAATAGCACATCCCAGTGCAGAGCTGCCTGGATGTGTCAGTCATCTACCACTAATCCTGCTCTAGAGACAGTGCCTCAGCATAAGGACAATGTGATGCTAAAGCATGTGTGACATTATATGCAGCCGAGGGACTTGGAGGACCCTGTGTTCATGTAATTGTAACTGATACACGACCCTATGTGTCCAGTCTTACGCACAGTCTAGGAAAGTGATAACACTACAGAATCAATAAGTAAAGTGCAGCTGCTTCTCTGGGAAACTTTGTTTTTCTCAGATACGGCAATTAAATACAACATGTCTTCTCAATATTCGGTTTTTTTCATCAGTTTTTGAGTGGATGCCAATGCATTAAAAGGATTGTCCTCTAATGCTGTCTGTATGCCATAAAATGTCATGTCATCACAATATTTTAGCTGCAGAGATGTCACTGCTAACTCCTGTGGAACCAGGGTGAAAATGAGCTCTCACTTCTGTTTAACAACTCCAGCATCTGAAAAGTCTATTTTTTCAGCGTAGGCTGCTTTTTGTATAGAGTTTCTTATTTTATGAATGCTAGTTTTGTGGTTGTGCCACTGTGGGGCTGTGGCTGCCGTGGTGATGCCTGTTTGTCCTCACTGTCCAGTGTGTCTATTTTACCGCTTACACAAGCACCCTGATGTTGCGGTGGGGATAGCAGCCAAAGGCTGGTGTGTTACATCCAATATACAGAGGGCAATTCTGTGTAACTGCTTCTTAACGTATTAACCTATAATTAGTCCAGAGCCAGTATGCTACAGAAGAAGAGAAGCTTGAAACAGAGCATTGAGTCAGATGGAAAGGATAGTTCAAAGCTCCAATAACGTCTGAAAAAGTTCACCTTTCCCTTCGTGCAAGCACTGAAATAGGTTGTTTTCCAAATCACTGCCTTTTGTATACTCATCCACTTACTACTCAGCAACTTTTCACTGGTGTGAGCTACTTTTATACCTTACTCTACAGACTGTTTTGGTTTGGATTACAACAGTAAAGCTGCTGATGGTACTTGAACTCAATGTTTGGCAGAAGTGTGTCCATGCTTTCCACACAAAGCCCCTCGGGCTCATGTTGCAGCCTCTCTGAAAGCAAGAGGTTCTTACTTGTAAATTATCTTGTGTGTGCTCTTTCCTTTCAGACTGATGTTACCCAGCAAGCCACGGTGATCCTGGCAGCCAGCTTATCAGTAGCCATGTGACAGATCTCAGCCCACTAAGATTTCCTGTAACCTTAACTAGGCCACATGATTGAAGTCAAGTGAAAGGTAGTAATCTTTTCACCTGTGCTCTTCTGCATTATGGCATAATGGAGAACTAGAAGTAAGCTATGTCTTTGCCAATACCAGAAAGAATAAATGATGTTGCTTAAACTGCTCACTGCATACAGAAGCTATCAGAAAATGGAAGAAACTATACAAAATGAGGTGCTTTCACATTTTATTTGTTAAATATTTTCTGGAGGAAATTGTAGATAGTAAAATATACTGTTATTTATAAGGGTAGGAGTGAAAATGCTAGAAATTAGTCCACTGACAAGGTAAAGAAGATGAGAAACCAAGACAAAGAACAAAAAATTAGTCTTTTCTTCAAACCATTAGTCAATAAAGGCAAATTTACAAGAAATGTAGCAGTCAGGAAAAAATGTGGATGGAGGTCTACAGACAACAGAAGTTTGGAAGTATCACCAGGAAACTACTCCATGAGAACATGGCTAAAAGAAGAGGTACAGTTAAAGCATCTTTGTCAATACTTTTTAAAATGAGAAATGGTGATTTGCAGAGACATTGAGAAGAGGTTATTTGCACTGCTTGACTTCAGGCACCTAAACTGGGAGACTGAGCTGAGTACAGTCAATGTAGGCTGCTTTAGAGGGCTGGCCAAAATGAGGAGGTCAACTTCAATGTTCAAAGCCTCCTTCATAATGGACATACAGGAAAACCATCCTTACTTAGCTACCTACCTCAAGTGTTCCTAGTAAGAAGCTGTAAACAATTTCCATCAGATGCTGTCACATTAATAGTCAGCACATTTGCTAATGAAGCAGAACCCATGTTCCAGGTATGACCATTTGACCTTGTGTTAGGAATATGTGTTCTGAAATTGTCACTTCAATTCACATAATTAACAAATGGATTATTTGTGTTATTGCTGATAACTAGGTCTAAATAAGGTTATTGAAATAAATTGACTCTGCTGTGGGAGGAGAGTGAAAACCATGCTTGCCAATGAAAACATTAATAAGTAATGAAAGGACAGAATAAGATTTAATTAAAAAGGCATATAAAAGAAGGCAGAAACGCAGAATGAAAAGACAGAGAAGTAGCACTAACTAATAAATACAAATGAGGTGGTGTATTCAGCAGCCCAGGAAAGAAAAGAGAGAGACAGAGACGAGTGCTTCTCTTATTTTCAACTACAAAGAATTACCAAGTATAGTATAGCCCTGACATGGAGTAAAATATTTTTTGTTGTAGCTATGAAAAGAAGATGATGATGCAAATCGGAGTTCTCCATTAAATCACATAAAAATGGCAAATTGTAAGTCCAGATTCTATTAATAGTTTTCTGATACGTACAATTAATTCCCAAAAATCAAGTATCTGTCTGAAAATAGATCTGCAGAGATCTAGGATAGTCTTTTAAGTAAGGAGGGTTATTTCACTAACAAAATATTATTACAGATTTTCTTTTAATAGGGAAAAGAAAGAGCATTAGGTGCATTAAAATCACTTTCCTCACCAGGAGATCTTGGCTTACAAATAATGTAATTGAATTCATTATGGGTTGTTTTCATCAGCTTTTTTTTTCCATCAGATCATCAATTTACCTGTGCCACACCAATGTTTCGTTTAGGGGATTGAAATGCTTACCAAAGAATTTATTTTTTATCAATCTTGCTTTCAGAGCTTAGTAAGACATCTAGGGATTTTCTTCAAAGACAAATCAGCTTTGAAATGGTTACAATTAAATGACACACCTGGAACTCAAAACAGTATAAATATTATAAGCATGCCAGTTTGCTGCTATCTGTGTACAATCACTGAAGATACTTTCAGACAAGGAAAACGTGAAAAAACCAAGGTAGACTACATTATTCTAGTTCCTTACAGAAAAGTTAAATGCCTGCTGTAGTTCTTCACTCACTGATATTCCATAGTAGGTCTAATAACTATAAATCAATCAATCAATCAATCAATCAATCAATCTAGGACATTGAAATCAGGATCCATATTATATTCTGTAGCCAAGTGAGAGACTGAAGAGATGGGACTGTCACATGCAAGGGGGGGTGCCTTCCTAAAATCCTTTTATTTGTTTGGCCTTTCAGCACCCCAGGAAAGCTGAGACCCTTGTGCCTGACCAGTCTGTCTGTGTCCCGTTATGGGGACGCTCCACTGCTGCATCAGAGGGTGGTTTGACTAATATGTTTAGGGACACACACCCAACAGCATAAGAGGCACCCCCTCCAGAATCTCCACTCCTAGTCGAGTATGTCACCCACTGCCACGACAGCCATGAACACCCACGGTGTGTGGAATAACACCCTTTACTTACACACACACAGTTGATAGAAAAGTGTGGCAGGTTAAGGTTTCAAAACTGCCAGTGATAGTATCTGACTGCAAAAGTGTATTTAAAGCAATAGAAAGATATGCCCTAATCACCAATAAAAGTTGGCTCAAGGTAATAATTTAGCAAGCATAGAAAATGGTTCTTACCCAATAGACATCGCAATGGGGGAGAAGACAGGTTCAGCCTGTCAACTGATCCCAGAAGGTACGATGGAGTCTTCCCTAACTTCTCCCCATTCTTACATTACTCTTAAACTATTTCTTTATGTTTAGTTGGAGGTTGCGTGGCTCTAGTCATACATACCTGTGTCACTGATGGGTGTAAAATTCTCTCATTTCACTTGAAGGATCTAGTCAATACAGAGCACATGCTCAGTGTAGGGTGGTTGTGCCTTGAAGGCAGGTAATTTGGGATGGAGGCGAGTGTCAGTCTAACAATTAGTTTAAAATGAACTGAGTTAATCCAAGGAGAGCCATTTTGCCCCAGTTGCTGGTTCAGCTCCATATCCTCCCTACATGCTATGCAGCTTCTATTTCTGTTCTATTAACTGTTTTGTAGCAGTGATATTAAATTGATATTGTACTGCATTGCTACTTGAAGGGTAAAGATAAAAGCAGACATTGAGAAAAAGAAAATACAGGCACTTGCCATTTAATGATCAAACTTTTTCTGAAAATCTGATCTGTGGAACAAGACCGAGCTGTCTTCTGTCATTGTTATATTTGGCATTTATAGCCATTTATAGGAGAAGACATGTTTTCCTGGGTCTCATCCAATGGTGTAGCCTGACCTACAGTGTCAGGCTGGTGGAGTATAAGGAAAAGACAGATGGAGAGAAGATGAAAAAATAAAGTCAAGGAACGGGAAAACAATTGTTGAGGAGTTGAAGGAAGAGAGACAAAAAAACAAATGCCTGCCCTGTTCCAAGAATGAAAAGAAAAAATACAGTGAGCATAAGAAAGGCAACATGGAAGAGTTCAGGCTTGTAAAACAAAACTGTGGAATGAAAGGGACTCAGAAAATTCATTCTAGCAGGCAAGAACTGGCTGGAACAATATTGTGGTGAGCAAGTAGTGGGAAATATTTTAAAAGGGCTAACTGGATCAAAATACAGAATGTAAAAAAATTGATTGTAAGCACACAAAATATAGGGTATAGTATCAAACGCTGCGCACATAAAACAATCAATGCATTCCAGTAAAACTTAGTGGATTCTTTGTATTCAGCAGATGGTATGTAACTGCTTTTTAGTTATTCAAACAAGCCCTCTGGAAAGGCTTCAAAATGTATCAGTCCTGGTTAGACATATTTTAGGCTCTATCAAGGATAGATGGTTGTCCATAAGATCTGAACTGACAGCCGGCCTTCCTGAGAGTTCTCCAGGTCAACTTGATACTTTCCACTTTCATAGGAGATGCAGTTGCAGTTGGTAGTGTGCAGCTTGCCCTGGCTTGTGTTACCAGATGTACCGTGAGATTGGGGAAAATGTTGAACAAACAGAGGTCCAAAGCACAGTTTGAGGAATATCTACAGTCCAAGAAAGAATCAAGGCTTCCCAAAGAGATTTGGCAGTAGCATCTCATGCAGAAGAAAAGGCTGTGAGTAGGCATGGAGGCACCTCTAAGAACTGACAAAGGCACTGTACCGAGAGCAGCAGCCTGGAAGGGTATGAAAGTTGAATAAGCAGTTGGTTGTGGGAAATGTGAAATATAATAGAAATATTTTCACTATCATATTTTAAATAACTCTTCTACACACGGAAATATATACATTATAATTAAAGCTACTTATTACAAGCTTTAAAATTAGGAGGACTTTGGGCTTTAGTTTCTTTACAGAAATCCCTATAGACATTACCAATTCCAAAACATCTTTCTGCACCTAATGCTGTTTACTTTATGTGCCATTATACCTTAAGCTGTCTTAAATGTTGGAAGAAACTGCTTTCGTAGCATTTTTTAAAGGAGCATGATATTTATTATACATCTGGAAATAATGCATTATATAGCTCCCTCAAGACATTTTTTCTAATGTGGATTTTGGGAACCTTAGAAATTTCAGTTATTTTTATCATGATTTGTTAAGTATAGATGTGAGTCTTGCTGACAGGTCATTTTTCAAAACCTTATCATATGTCAATGAGTGGGTGGTCCTGATGTCAGGAAGTGATTGTGAAGGGAAACCTGGCTGAGGTGAGAAAACATGTAGAGTTAAAATCTGCCCAGAGGCAGATGGGTCACCACATTAATGCTGTGTGGCTTTTTATTATGATACTATTATTCTGAGTATGTGATATGCTATCATTCATACATAGTAATTCCATTGTAAATTCATGTGATGTGAATTATTTAGGAGAAAAAGGCCACAACACATAAAAAATGTCATCCACAAGTTTTCACCAAAACCACAAGGATCAGTTTTCACAATCTTCCAAAAAAACTTTTAACTTCTGAGAATTTTCTGAGAAGTATTTACCCCAGGCATAAGCACCTTTTAAAAAAACCTCCTTAATATATACCCCGACAACTTTGCACATAAGTGGCAGTATTTTACCATTTTACTATTTTTCAAAGTGTTATGATGAGCCTCAAAAAAGCACAAACCCAAACCAAGCTGCTGTACACCTCTTGCAGAATGTATTACAAACCCCCAAGTATTAACACTTCACTTTCCTAATAACTGACCAGAGACCAGAAATTTTGTGCTATTCTATTATGAGACTGACAAGCAATAGCAAAGAACACAAACACAGCAGTATTTTGGTTTGCTAACTGCAAAGGACATACAGACTATTAACAATATGTGAGGGATAGCTCCTTTTTTTTCCTGTGTTAGTGAGTCAATATGATTTGCACAGAGGAAATAAAGAAATCAAACTTTCCCCTTTCTAGCCACGCACTCACATGAGGGGAAGTTGCAGATCTGGTTCATTAGTGATAACAGCAGCAGACTGTGATATCTTTCCCAAGCAACCCAAATGTTCAGCTCCTTGAAATTACCACGTCTCCATAGCACAATCATACTGTGACAGCCACAGACACCTCGGCATCCTCTTTGATGTGTGGCAAAGGGATGATGTGAGGAAGCCTTCTAAACCCCTGTCTCCTGCAAGATCCAGACTGTGATTCCAGCAGTCCAGCCACAGCTTGAACATTTCACACCTCCTCTCTCAAATAGTACAAACTAATTAAAATAAAGCCACATCAAATTTCTTTCCCAAAGGAAGTGGACTTCGAGTAAATGTAGTTATGTTGCTTCCAGTTGGCTGCACTGAATTTTATAGCATCCTTTGAAGGATCAGTTGCAAAAGACCATATGGCTCACAAAGTTTTTCCTCAGATTGGTCAGGTACTACTGCAAAGGTGCCAAGATCCCAAAGCTCTCCTCATCAGGAAAGACCTGTCCCTTTTCCCCTTTTTTCCAAGGCAAGAAGGAACTGTGGTGTGTAAACATTGCAGCCCATGCCCTCTGTAACTGTCTTGTTTGCACATATGAACACTGCTTCTTTAAGAAAAACAGACACTGGCACCAGTGTAAGAATGTATGTTTTAATATTTGCACACATACAGATATTGGTCTGTTTAGAGTGAAAAGGCTGAAGAACAGGCACACACAACTGGCACAAAAGGGGAGCTGACCTTTCAGTATTTACCCTGGTGGTGTTTGCAGTGGCACCTACCTGGCTGACGTTGGCGACGCTGTTTTGGAAAGTGCCAATAGACTTTGCAAACCTGAAAGCTTCTTTGCAAAGCTTATACTATACTGCTTGCCTGGACTTCCTCTGCTGGGGCCCCACATTCTGTAAGCAACTAATTATGTTTTATAACATAAACAGGTCAGTATTTTGATGTGTATACCCTGCACTCTTTTAAAGGTGCTATTCCTTCAAAGCAGCAACTCAAATCCTCACATACCCTCTGTAGCTGTAGCAGTAGCTTTGTGGATTTGCCTTCCACTGCAGCAGCTGCGGATGCAGCATTTTCCCCAGTCCTTGGCTGTGGTGCTCTGTTTTAACAGTGAGTTAGAGGAAAGAGGAAGTTTGGATTACAGGATGCAGAACAGCAGAATATGGAAGACTGGTGAAATGGGAGATTCCTAGGAAAAATCACTTCCCTAATAAACATCCCTTTATATTTTTCAGCCGCCTGTATATCCAGGCCCATACTGCTGCCAAATGTAGGATTTTTTAATGCACAGCTTTGCTATACAGGTGGAAAAGGTGGTAAATAAATGACATATCTATTTAGAAACATGTGCACAGTTATTCTGAGTGGCGAGGTAAGAAGTTAAGGAATTGTAAAGACATTGCTCCCAAGGAGTAGATAGATTTCTCAATATGAGACAGGTAAGTAAATGCAGTAACAAAGTTGAAGAGGCATAAAATAAAGGGTTGGGTCTTGCTGTGAGAGAGTACAGAGTCTGGTTGCTTGTGGGTGGAAGGACACAGCAGACGTGTGGACAGAGGGGGAAGGGTGGGACTGGCACAGAAGGAAGTAGAGAGGAGAACTGACTGATTTCCTTCAATTAACAATTGACACTACTTAGTTTAAAGAAGAAATGAGGGAAGAACGGTTCTTCCTGCACCACTTGCACTGGAGGCACACAGCTGAAAGCTACTGCTGCTGCTGCTGAGGGTGGCAGTCCATCCACATCATGGCATCCTTGCAATGGTTTTACTCTTCCATGTTCATATCTGTAACTCCTTAATACAACCAAATGTGCCACATGGATCAATTCCCAAAGCCATCATTGCCTCAAAAAAGACACTGCAGCAGAGACTTTTTCCTGATGCTGGAAAATAATTTACCCAGAATGAGGAATGAGTATTTAGAGGTGCTAACAGTCAAGGCTACGCACTGAATTGTAAATGACTGGCAAATAAGCTATTAATTAAAATAGAAATTGATTCCATCTTGTGGGATTTAAGGAGAAATAAGATTCTCACAAGGTCTCTTTTGAGTGCTCTTTTAGTACAGCTAAAGGCAGTATTTTAATTTTCAAATAATCCAACCCCATAATTAAAGTTACATTTTTGCCACAAATTTTAAAATATTAATGAAACTTGACTAAGTCTGGCTGAAGTGCTCCTGGGCAAAATATAGAAATATGCTAATGACCACCTTCTTCAAAGATCTACTTATGAAAGAGGCATATTCCTACTGACAAAGTTCATTGCTTTCATTGTCCTTCATAATTCTAATTAAAACTTCCTTTATGAATCAATTTTTAAACCATTCTTTCCTTTCATGAGCTTGTGAAAATTTATATTTAATTATGCTTATCTGGAAATTTACAGGGAATACAGTAATAACAAAAATTAGTAATATTAAAATCTTTGTTTTAAACATTGTGTTGATTTTTGTCATTTAGAATGAGTTGGTATTGAAAACTGAGGTGATATGTAGGATGACATAAATTAATTCTTAGTAAGTTGACCATAACTGCCCACACTGGTATAATTTATAAAGACCCTCTTTTGCACAGCAGGGTATGAGTGCTTTATATAGAAGAAAAAAAAAGGATTACTAACAACCTATAATAGAAGAATTAGCATGTTTATCCATGACAACATAAAATCAGAATTAACTACTCTTACTGATTTTGCCCACATGAAAAAGACATGTAATTCAGACCAAGCAAGGCCTGAGACTTGTAAATCATACTGTTTTTCACTGCCTGATCTGCTAATGAATATCTGTACCTGCACAGAGGTGCTGGGTGTATGAGATCTCTAGGAGAAAGGTTGCTGCCAAAGAGACACTTACTAGGGTGGCATGGACGGTATAAGATGTTACAGGTGCCAATGCTGATGATTCTGTATTGGCACCTGAATATTCTTCTCCCATGAAGAGGCTCTGCTGGTGTCACTGTCAGCCTGATTTGTTGTTCTCCTCTAGTCATGAGAAGTTTGACCTAAGTAAGTAAGCTGGTTCTTCTCCACTTCCTATCCTCACCATGGCACACAGATTTTAATAACCAGGATGATGTGGGAAGAAGAAGATGAATCCAAGATATGGGCAAAAACACGGCAGAGTCTCTCCCAGGGCAAAAATGGGTTCTTTAGAGACAGATTACTCCAGACCAGTCAAGACATCTGAAATCCTCCGATTATGCTGCAGGAAACTGTGAGTTAAGAAGAGCAGCCTATGTAGAAGCAGTCCCATAGGTTCTTTTCCATATGTGTTTGATTTAAAAACCAAACAAATGACACTTAGGGACATGTTCTAGTGGTGGAATTGGCAGTGCAATGCTAATGGTTGACTTGATGATCTTCAGGGTCTTCTCCAACCAATGATTCTATGATTCTGTAAGTATGTACATAACAGGGACAAAACAGACCCAAGCATTTCTGTCAGCAGGAACATTTATGCCTTCCACCATTTCTAGCTCAGGCAGGGCAGTGATATTTCCCATACTTCTCGTTACCTCACCCATGCACGTGTCTCCCAGCTTACTTACAAGAGCTCTGAACCTGCAGGATTTGGAGCACTGATATTAGCTCAAGATACCTCAGAGTGCTTGTCATTCCAGTAACTGCTGCTTTTCCCAGAGACAGGGTGATAGTGCTGCTGAAATCTGACAATTTCACATGAAGTTACAGTTTGTCATCATCTGCCTTACTGCTACTGTGAAGGACAAAGCGTGCAAGCATTAATAGCACATCAAGTCTGCCACCAATGCATCTTTACCTTTCTTCCAGATAGCAAAATGCATAATTCACATGCAGTCACACAGCATGGAATTTGCTGGCAATATTTGGAATTTGGAAGACAATGGCTTCTAGATACCCACAGCATCTTCTTCACTGTCAGTGGGACCCTCTAGTTTGTTCAGTGGCTAGAGCGGCTCAGCACAGAGGCCTGTATAATTTTTCCCATGCAGTAAAGATCACCAGTCATTTCTCCTCCAATATTCCCAATAATTTTCAACACAGAATAGAGACGAGGCCCTGCAGACATCACCACGGGTAACACGTGTGAGGCTCATACTTGCAGACTGTGTGTGCCATAGCTGTGCACAGTTTGAGCTGTACAGGCCATGCTGGAAGTCTCCCCAAAGACACCACATCTCTTCCTGGCAAGTTGCTCTTGCAGAACCATTCACTGGGTTGAGTGATAGTTCTCTTTGATAAAGGGTGACAATACTCCTATTCCGCCCTGTCACACTTTGTGCTGCCACTGGCCTTTGATGATGTTTTGCCAACAAAAGGAGAGCATGTGGTAGAAGGCAAGGGCCTCATGGAGGAGGCAGAAGAGGAAAGGCAGAAGAGGGATGAAGACTACTTATTACCATAGAAACTCAAAGGTGGTCATGATAGTATATGCTAAAACTTCCTTCTCCACTGATGTCAGGGTCCCATTCCCCAACACAAAGAAAACCACCTTCTTTTTCATCTTTGAGAATTATCACCACAGCTGAAAGCCCCATCTGCTCCTCAATGTCTGTGTGAGTCTTAGGCTGGGGCAAGACAACAAGATAAATGAGGGCAAAATTTTGCTTTAAACATCACCTCCCCCCAAACAAATACGCAATCAAACAAACTAAATTCATCGAGATACTCAGAAGGAACAAAGGAGAGAGATGAAGCAAGGTGGGGAAAGGACAGAAGCCTACAGGAAGGACTTTTCTCTGTCACTTCCTTTTCAAGGGCAGATAAACTGAGGAGTCTGGGTGCAGCAGGAGATATCACTCCTGGCAATAGTGACAGTGGTTGCAGCAGCTAAGGTGGTAAATGTTTGATCCCATCTTCAGCCCCCGCAAGGCAGTAGGTGCTGCTGTGAAAGCCGTGCTGTGAAGACAGGCTGGGGGGCAGGGCTTGTCCTTGACCCCTGTCTGGCCTCTGCTGAGCTGCACCTCAGTCTGCAAGAGAAACACAGCAGAAAGTGGCTGGCTCACCTACACTCCCTGTGCAGCCTCCTCTGTGCCTGGCATTGGATTCAGGGTACTGGGCTAGAGGGACAGCATCTCTGTGATACTGCTTCTGTGCCAGCCAACTCAGACAAGCAATCAAGATGCCTGGGGAGAAGGAATTTACTGCTTGGTGGGGACAAAAAACTCAAACTCAACCAATGGAGAAAAACCCCAACCTTGAGAGCCTTCATTGCAAAAATCTTGGTCCAGTGACATGCTTCTCCATAAATTCTCATTTGTAAACATTTTTTCTCCCTTTTTATTTTGACTCCTGGCTATAATTCATACATTGATAAAGATTCTACTTTCAACAGGGATATTGAAAAATTACTGATATTTCTACCTCGTTTTAGTAAGGCTAATATGGCTAAAACAAGCCATTTCTTTTCCAGAGGGTAAACAAGGAATTAATGAAACTCAGAGGGTCAAACTGGACAGGACTGGGCAATTACAATTAAACTGCTAAACTGTTATCCCACAGCAATATTAAATGCTCTGTTCTAAATGGCAGGAAGGGATTCAAACTTCAGTTTGCTTCCTCATACATGCAAGTCAAGTGAGTAATGTGTACGAATATGTAATTAAATTTTCATCCACATTTCATATAAAAAATAAGAAAAATAATGAAATTTGTTGTTCCAAACTTACCATGACAAAACTCCTCTTCTGGAGTACAAGTCAATTTTGGGCAAAATGCTCCAGTCCTGTCTCTGCTGCAACACTATGCACAAGAGCAACATTTAATTCAGTTAATTTTACAGGACAAATAGCTGGAGACAATAACCTCCAAAAAAGTTCTCAGTTGTGCTCCAAATCAATCAGCGGCAAAGGGATTTAGAACAAAGTGGTTCTGCGCTTAAGGCTTGAATTTATTGGAGCTGTCTGGGTATATCTAGGCAGAAAAAACAACATGCTCATAAGTCCCCTATTCCCCCAAAACAAAAAAAGCACATGGTTGTGAGCTTGAGACTGAGCATAAATATGGGACTACATCAATAAGAATATATATGGTACCATGAACCTCCCCCAATTAGTACTTTAGTTCAGATACATTAAATGCAAATATTGGTTTTCAGTGTGACTTCATTTTACCAGAAGTGCCCTCATCACTGGGTTACAGAAGTGTTACTACACATCTTTCTGGCTCAAAGTATACTTGATTATTTTGTGAAATAGAAGTGACAGACAGAATGTTGTTCTGACTCACTGTAATGTACAAGCTGGGGAAATTAATCATGGGCAATCAGGCTTAAATTCTTTTAGAGAGGGGTGGAAATGGAAACCTACTCCTTCAGATGCTGGCTGATTTTCTCTTGTGATACTGTGTAAAGGAAAAGGCAGTATGTATTTGTCTTTTGTTATCTTTTATGAACAAGAATATTAAAATAATGCTTCTTTATGCTAAAATCTAATGTCAGAGACTATTTCAAAAGAGTCCAGTTGTTCGTTATTTCAGGAGCTTTTTGTTTGGTAAGCATAATACTTTTTGATCTTGATGCACTTAAGAGGCAAGTGGAGCAAATTAACCAGTTTTACAATAAACTGCAGTTCAGAAACCAGAAAAAAATCCTGTATCTTTCATTTAAAATGTATCTTCAGAGTAACTTAAATCATGACATTTTTCTTTTTAATGATATCCTGCCTTCCATTCACCCCAGGTCCCCAGTGGCCTGCAGCTCTGACATTTCTCCATTGGTTAAAATCTTTATTGGATTTCCTACCAGTTGAAGAATGTTAATTGATGATAACTTTCGTTCATTGTTGATCTTAGACAAAATCAAACTAGAAAAATAAATTCTTAGTCTCAATTAGAAGCAGAGGAGAAGCTCCCCTTAGTAGAAATAATTGCTTCCAATCCCTCTAAATACACAAGAATGCCTTTTTCAAAGTAATACAGTGATATAAAATAATAGTTCTGTGCTCATGTAATCACTGTATTAAAATTTTTTAATGAAACTTTTTAAACTAGTAACAAAAATACAAAAGCTGAATGCCATCTATTCATAACAAGTATAAAAAAGTTATGTAGAACTAATTGTTCTAGGAATCATTGCATGACTTTATTTCATAGATTTCATGTATCTTTATATAACAATCTATATTTGACTATATACTTTTACAGAATTTTATGATTACTTTTTCAGTTACTTTTGTGAAATAGCTGGTGAGAATGGTGCAGAAAAACATTTCTGCCAATCTTGCTCTTTACCTTAGCAATGGATAGTATGTGGTGCTAGATGTGGCTCCTTTTCCTGAAGGCCAGGAATTATGAAGTGCTACAAATATCTGTTAAATGCTGTTCTTTTAAATATTTTTCTGAGAGACTGATGGGAAACATGATCTTTGCGAACTCTGCTGGTATAATACCAAAAGCAATAGATACAAATTTTTCTCTATGATGCTACAACACTTGAATGAACATCATGTAGCACAAACTTTACTAGGGAATGTGCAGTAATACCAAAAGGAAAAGCATGGGAGATAAAGGAAAATGCAAGGAAATGCTACCTGGTACAGGCAATATATCCAAGCACTTGTACAACTGCAGATAGATGGTATGGGATCTTAATGAATCATTTTATTCTGATAAATCTAGCCAAAGGAAAGCTATGCCCCATTATTTTATTGTGGGGGTTTGTTGTTGTTGTTTTATTTGTTTTTTCCCTGAGATCTGTCTCTGAGTTACCAATATAGCTGTGCTTCTCAAGAAGAAAACAGTTCACAAAGTCCTCAACCGTGGATGTGGCCAAGACATTTTTGGCTGAAAGAATCTGTCTATCAAAAGATTTTGCAACATTGGAATAATCTTGCACATTATTGTAACCACACCCAGAAGAGCAGGAATACTGACACCCATCATCTCTTTTCTTCATTTGTAGTCCTTTCCAGAAGTCTTTTAGTCTTTTTTTTTTTTTTTTAATCTGAGCAGAAAATAGAAAAAAAACACAGTTTGGGATAGTTTGGGCAAAGGCTTAAAGCAAGGCTTTGAGCAGAGTTCATTCATTTTAGCCACCAGCTCTCACATGGTTATATTTACCTTCTCTAGCTCTATGTATATTTAATTGTGAAAAAAGAAAAAAAAAAAAAAAAAAGATCAGATTAAACAAGAGTCACCAAAAGCAAAATCAATTCAGACCACTCAGCAACATGGCAGGCATATTAGATCTCAGCAAAGGAGCATTCAGGAACCTGCTCCAGGTCAGGAAGAGATTTTATCTGGAAAGTGGTCTCCCACCTCACAGACATTTCTCCTGAAAAGTCTCCTGCTTGGCCATTTTTGTGTGAGTCTGAATAAACTGGCCACATTGTTAGTACAGACAGGCAGATGGGGGTCCTGATTTGGGAGTCACTGGAGCTCATGTGTCTGACAGCAGGTTTGTGATACACGCAGTAATGTACACCTCCAGGGGTTGAACTGCTGGTGTACAGCAGGTTTTTCTGGCAAAAAAAGTTCCTATGATTATTAGTTGCATTTTTTAATCACCGAAAGGACCAGGTAACAACTAAACACTGTTTTTGTGGGTCTAATTTTTGGGGAAAAATAAGATGTTCCCAAATTGCTGTAATGGATCAGACTTTTTAATGGCTAGTTTTGGTCAATACAGTACTGTGATGTTATAACATCAAGCAGCAAACCACAAGGTGGATTAACTAAAAACATTTAAAAACAACAGAAGAATGGTCTGGATTTCAACTCTTCCTTTCGCTTTCAATTAAAAGCCCAGCTCTTATAATTTAGCAGATTTGTTAAATATGCTTTATATGTAATACAGTCTTTCTCCATCTTCCTTAATTGTGGTGTCACTCTTTCCTAGCCCAATTATCCATATTTGCATACTTCACGTATTTTTTCTATTAGGAAAACAAATTGATGATGAAGTAAAATATCTTTTATTCATACTCTTGTTTATTTACAATGACTGCTGGAACTTGCTGTCATCAAATGCAGGAAGATTCAAACAGCAGAAGATGCTTTTTCCCTTCACACTTTAAATCTCTTTTAGCCAAAGTTCAGGCTAAAATCTTCCTTTCCAGGATTTTCTTAGTGCCATATTCTCCGTGTTTGTGCAGCATGTACCTGGTGACTTCTTACTTATTTCTTTCAAATGGGTTTTTGGTTGCAATTTTTGTTGTTGCTGCTACAGCTATTCAGAAAACAGCTACTCAGTCCATCTGTTTGCATATGCACTGTCTGCACGCACCTTTGGTAAGGAAGGATACCTAGTTTTTGTTTCAAGAGATGTAATGGTGCTTAACCGTTTAATATAATAATTTTAAATTATGGGTGGCAGTTACATCTCCAGTGGCAAAGGTTTAAACCAATCCAGAAAAACAAAAAAAATGAGGAAAGGGTCTCCCCCAAGCTGATTAAGAAAAGAGATCCAGCAATGTTTAATAATATTAATGCACAAAAATTAGGCGATGTGTCAAAATATCATTTGTCAAAATCACAACACTTTTATGTGGCCACAAACCAGACAGCCATAAACCAAATGCAAAGGGCACAGTCATGGAGTGCAAAGGGTTTATTCATTTGCTTAAAAATTAATTGATAACAAAAAAAAAAAATTCAATGGGCCTCTTTTTGCATTAGTATTTATTTTAATGATCTAAAACTTGCATCATAAAACAATGTCTTCAATTTGACAAAGACCAAATATGATCAAGTGCTTTCTAAAAGTATGATGAATACTCAAAATGAAAGACAGTGTGTGATATTTGATGTATATTCTGTTTGAAGCCCAGCAAGTATCCAGTGCTGATGGAAAGGGGCAAATACTGCAATTTCCAGTTGATATGAACCCTATAAATATCCTCACTCTTTCAAAATTTTTCAGTTTCTTGTGTGCAACCATTACTAGGTCTAATAATAAAGCTGTTCTGCTGCTTTATAATGAA
Source organism: Dicrurus megarhynchus (assembly GCA_013399195.1). NCBI lineage: Eukaryota > Metazoa > Chordata > Aves > Passeriformes > Dicruridae > Dicrurus > Dicrurus megarhynchus. Next base: position 118,216 of record VXAD01001026.1, on the reverse strand, counting down.
ATAACACTTGTGCCAGTACACAGAATAAATGATGCATACTCTTTACTAGGTGATAATGCAAAGGTATGCCTTGATGGTACAGAGTCTGCATCTTGGCCTCCAGAGGCCTAAAGAGGATAGAAGCAATACAAAAGTGATGTGAGTATTAAAAAATCCAGATCTGATATATAGACTCCAGCAAGTTCTTCTAACTTTTTGTTTCCTTCCTGTTTCTTCCAACTATTCTGCATGGCCAGTCTGTAACTATGGCTCATTCTTCTGTACCCAAAGCAACAAGTGATAAGTCATCCTGGTGCATAAACACTGAAAAGCTTGCATGTAGTCTGTGTATCCAGCTGCACAGTAGCATTTTACCTCACACAGTTCTGTCATAAAAAAAGTTTAGTGCCCAATACTTGAGTGCAGAAGTCCAATTCCAGCATTGCAAGGAAAAAAGGTAAAAAGATCAACCAATATAGAGCATAAGAATTTTTGCATATCACAGTGCATAAGTAACAAAGTACCTATAGCATACTGCACTTAGTTCCAAAGTGTTTAGGAAAATTATAACTACAACTGAGAAAGAGAGAGCACAAGAAGCAGCAGTGTGTTACTTGCATGGCATTGTTTCTCTTGGGCCCATGAAATTTGGAAGCATTTATAGAGCCAGCCTGAAGCCAGCTGGATTCTGATGAATTTTAACCTCAGCCTCTCAGTTTCTGAAAACGAAAATACAGAAAACTTTTGGAAGCTGATACCGCAGTCCTGTGAAGACTGGAAGTTGGTCAATCCTGCCGTTAGCTCAGTGTAACAAATTATACTAAGTAAATGAAATGTCAACCCCATCAGCTCGAAAAAAAAAATTCAGGCTAGAAGACTTTGATACAACAAAAAGTATGTATCTGATGCCTATTCTTGCCTGCCACAGAAATGAGTGGTTACAAACTTTTGAATTCTACTTTGTAAAGAGAAGTCTCATGTGGCTGGTTTGAATCCACAATAAAATTCCTGTCCTGATACCCCCAGCCATATTCACATGTTCTGGACTTTTGCGGAGCTCACAGCTTTTTCTCTTTGCTGTGTCTCAGCAGGAGCAGGCCGGCTTAGGATCCTCTTGCCTGCTGCCAAGGATGGAGGCGGTTGGCGACGGGGCCCCTCTCGACCTTTTCTGAGCCATAACTTTTGCAGGACCGAGGCCAGCTTCTGGCTGAGGCTGCGGTCCCAGCCAGCCCTTGCTGCCCGCCGCACTTCAGGTATCGCCCCGGGAAGCTGGTGCGGGTTCCGCCGCCCCCGGGGAGCGCACGGGTGCCGGTGCCGGGGCGAGGGTGCGGGGGCCGGGGCCGGGGCCGGGCGCGGTGCCCGGA
>VXAD01001026.1:0-116755 GCA_013399195.1 Dicrurus megarhynchus | reverse complement strand
TCTTTGTGTTTCCCTCCCAGCGGCTGGGTTCGGTGTGGCGGGATTCGCGCGTGCTCACCCAGGGTGAAGGAGTGACCTCGGCTTTCCTACCTAAGGCACTCAGTCGTGTAGCACGCGTTGTTAAAATATCGCATTCTTGGAAGTGGTGGTACTTTTTCTGAGAGTTTTTAGTGCTTTCCTTTGTTTGGTGATTAGAATAACCCCGTCTCCCCTGTTTTCGTGTCCGAGTTGAATACCTTTAGTTTCATGAGTGTTTTGGAAGTCATAAAACAAAAGCTTTAATCAAAGTCATATTTTGAAATGCACCAAGAGGGGATATATTGTATCAAGTTAATAGTGTATTTCAGTTTACATTTTGGCAATGACTGCAAGCCTCTAACCTTCTTTTGTTCTTAAGTTCCAATGCTGGAAGACCTTATCTACAGTCTAATCTTCATTGATGTCTGGCTCCTTTTAAGTAGATATGAAAAGCATGCTTTTTGCATGCAGGCACTGAAATGTGCATGCCGATGTAATATATAAAACCACTGGAACAAACTGAAGTTCATAAGGTTGAAGATAAGCTATCTTCCCAGATCAACAGTGTGCACTTATTACAGTAAAAATGCAGCATCCTGCTTTCTCCCCCTAGACCAACAGTTACAAACTCTGTATGAACTAGAGTTTTTGTTGCTTATTAAGTTCATACAGGCCAGTCCTTCAGTCTACAAATTACATTACTCTCTCTTATGCATTTACAGCCAACAAACCTGGAAGAAAGACTTTGTCTTGGAGCTAACTCCTGAGCATTTTGAGATCATTCATCATGAAGTATGTAGTACAGGAATGGCTCAGAGTAACTACCTTGCTATTCATAGCTCAAGCAGTTTCTGCAATGGTTCTTCCCAATGCCACGCTCTTAGAGGAACTTTTGGAAAAGTACATGGATGAAGATGGTGAGTGGTGGATCGCCAAGCAGAGAGGGAAAAGGGCTATCACAGACAGTGATATGCAGAGTATCTTGGATCTTCATAATAAATTACGGGGTCAGGTGTATCCACCAGCTTCCAATATGGAATATATGGTAAGAAAAAACGGATAGTGACATGCAGAAAAAAATGTTTTTAGAATAGTTGCTATCACTTTATAAAACAGCATACTTTCAGTCTTAGCTTGCTTGTTTTCTCATTTAAAGAACTTTTCACTTGTCTTTTTTTTTTTTTTGTACAGGTATGAACTGTGAGACAAAAATGCCTGTTTGTGGATCAAGTGTCATGCTCTACTAATATTAACGTGTTTAATCTCTCATAGCTTTCCTAACTTTAAGTGGCAGTTCCTCGGTGTTAGGGGCCGATTTTCAAAATTGTAGTACTCAATAAATTTGATTGTAACTGTGGCCTAAAATGTTACCATCTAAGAAGAGTACTGAACTACGAAGTTTCAAAATAGCATGCATGTATTCTTTCCCATACTTCTAGGTTGGACAGAATTTCCAAGCAAAATGAGGGTCTTACAACAAGAAAGTCTTCTGATTAAGTTGGCATGTATTACTGGGGGGCTGTATATTTCTGTGTTCAGATTAATAATGTAATGCATAATTTCTGTTTTTTTTTTTTTTCCTTAAGAAGCCTCTAGTATTTGGACTATTATTAGTGGCATTAAGTCCCATGTTTCTGAACTTTGTTTTTATGCCATAATTCGAGGGAAATTATACCTCTCCTTGCTAAGTGGATGAAATCAGGTCATTAGAGCTTTGAAGAAGTCTAGAGGTTTGACAAGAATGGGCGACTTTTCTTTTTTCTGCACCTTTTTCCTGTGTCCACATGGTGTATTGTTGATTTATCTGTTCATGCACCAGACAAATAGCATTGGTATAGGTAGAGTTGTTTATATCAAATATTACACAGGTTTCATAATACTTGCCACAACAGAGGTTTATATTAACACATTTCCAGATGAAAATATCTTTCCCAGACTGGAGTGGTTTCTCTCAGCTTGGAGAGCTAATTGAACTAATTGAGCATATATATGTCCTGGAAAAACCATGCTTGCTTAAACTATCAGTAGAATCATAGGATGGTTTGGGTTGGAGGGGACCTTTAAAGGTTCTCTAGTCCACCCCCTATTAAAGGCAGTTTAACTTAAGTTTATCTATGTGTTACTGTATTAGACTAAGAGCCATCGGAGAATTAGTTCAGAGAATCACAGGCTATGTTGCCACATATCATCTCCAAACAAAGGAACGATAATACCTGAAACCACTTTAACCCATTCAGTTACAGCTGTCTGCACATATCCTTAAACTTTGTTTCCTGTTGTGACTTTTTCAGACCTTGTTGTAATAGAGTTTAACATTTTGTTCCCAGTCACTCAGGTTGATTTTTTTCTGGAAAGCTCAAGAAAAAGCTATTAAGTCTTTTTGTAAAAGAAGAACTGGGAAGACTGTTGTATTCCCATGTTCAAATACCACAAGCCTTTTTCTTGAGATTCTGTGAAAGAGTAGCTGATTTGTAGTTATGTGCTTTTTTCCATTCCTAATGCCATACTAAATTTTTCTGTCTTATATATCTTGGAAAGAAGAATTTGGGTATACTCACAAAAGTAAGGTTTTTGACAGCTTTATTCAAAGATTCCTCCAACACTGCACACACTTGGGCTTAGACTCTGTGTTAGGTCTACATCTGGAACAAGTTTTTTCGGTTCTGTTGTTGTTTTTTCTGTGCTCTCCAATGATGCCTGAGCCAGAGTACAACTAGCATGGAAAAGCAATTACCCAGTTTTAACATCAAGGATGTTACACAGAACAGGACAGCAGCTTTCAAGTGGGTGGGATTCAATTCTGGCTTAATATCCAAGGGAATCGGGGATTAGGATAGGCAAGAGTTTGAGATCTGTGAAGGCAAAGAGTCTGTGTAAAGCATGTGGTCAGAGGGACAGATACCTGTGGAGGGACAGGGACCCATGAGAAGGGCATGGAGAGAGCTTGAGTGGTCAAGAAAGTGTTGAGAAATCAGTGTTATGGAGAGAAAGAGCATTTGATGAATAGATGTGGCTAGGGTAAGGCCTGTGACTGTGATTTGGATCAGAAGTTTATGGAAGGAGGTTAAGGGCACAAAAATTGTTAAGAGAGGCTATTTGGAAAGTCTAAGCCTGTAAGTAAGTAGGGAGGAAGATTGTATCTGGAGGAAGCAGGTGAGAGTCAGTTTTGGGAATGGAGACAGGATGGTTTAGAAGACAGTAGGAACTATACACTGCTTGAACAGAAGGAGGAAAGGACAGGATTTCTGATTTTTTGCACATATATTTTTATGGTACTCTTAGAGATTTTCCTTTCAATGGCTTCCCAAAGATGATTATCAGTGCTCCAGAAGAGAGAAACAATCCCTCTAAATGCTTGCCCAATGTTTAGTGAGCTAGATAAGGGCAGTTGAAATACTTTTGTCTACTTTTGGTGTGGTTTATTAATATACACATGCTAGTTTATTGATATAGGCATGCTGTGCTATGGGCACAGTCATGTCCGTGTAAACTGCCCTTTGTGTTAGTAAACCCTTTCCTAGTGAATAGAGCTAGTTCTGCTTGGGGGAGTGAAGTTGTATGTCTTACTGAACCTGAATGGAGATGATCAAGGTCCAGGTGCCTCACTGATACACCTATGTGTCTATAAATCTGTTGAGATTTATAGTTGAAAATAATATTATAATTAATATAGTTGAGAAGTTTAAGATCTCCAAGAGTGCTTGGAGCTGGGAAAAGGTGTGTGGGGGCTGTATGCTCTCACATACATCTTAGGTTACCTTATGTCACCTCCTTCTGCCAATGGAAGGTAAATGAATTGATGATGAGACTGATCCAAGTACTTAAAGAACCAGTTTTTATTTTAAACATTAAAAATGTAATTTTAGGGTTTTTTTTTTCATTCTGAGTCATGACACTCTCCCTACATGGCAGAATCAGATGAGTACCAGTGCTGATAAAAGAACATTGGAATACATAAATAAGGAATGGGTGGGATGGAGAACCACACTAGGTAGGAGCTATTGGTTTTATTACTCACTTACAGTCCAGCCTTACCTTTGAGATAAGGTCTCCAGCATATAAGATCTTGGTTCTATTAAAAACGAAAAAAACCCCAAAGAAAACTAAAAAGTTGCATTACTGAGAGGTATACTCTTACCATATGCTTTGAAAAAGAAAACATTGCTGGGCTGTCATAGTTCAGAGACCTAAAGTTACATTGCAGTAAGATTCACAGTAGATAGGTCTAATGAACAAAGTATTCTCATGGTTGTCTGGCTGAACTTACTGGATGAAAAGTTCAGCTTCCCAAGTACTGTAGCTCTGGTGGTGAGCAGGAATGGATTCCTAAGATAAGAGGATAAGAGTAGAGCATGTAAAAAGAGAAACTTCTGCAATGAAGCACCCCAGCTTCCAGCAAACAGCAGCTTAGAGACTTCCTCAATCTGCCGTTGCACTTTTTGCATCAGATAGAAAAGTCTCAGAGGGAATTTTCTTTATGAATCTGAACTTTTCTGAGTCCACTTGTATTTTTTGAATCCATGCTATCAATTTGCAGAGCTCTATAAATTAAATTATGCAGTGGGTAAAAAAATACATTTGTTTGGCTTTAAACTTGTTCTTCTATTTGATGACTTGTTCTTTTTTCATTGTGAGAAATAATAATTTCCTCAGTGATCACAAGACTTTCAGCTGAAGAATCCTAATTTCTTTACTTGCAAACTCTTCTATCTGAAAAGCTGTTCCATTTTGGTCTTTATCTGCTATGATTCTCCTGTTTTCCTTTTAATGCAAAGGGAACAAACTAAATTGTGGATAGATATGGCATACTGCAAATTGATATAATTGTATTTATTTTCTTCACTTCCTAATAATTTCTAACATTCTTTTACTTTTTGACTTAGTGACCTACAGCTGACATGTTTCATAGAGCTATTCACAATGACTTCAAGATGTTTTTAATGTGCTGAGATGTCATTTACTACTGAGCTGTCATATACACTACTGTGTATATATAGTTGGCTGTTATCTCCAGCAATGTTCTTACTACTTTGTATGTATTCACATTGAATGCTATCAATCATTTTGTCTTCCAATCACTTAGCATTAATGAGACTCCTGTGTTTATTTTTATTTTTCCTATCCTGTTTTTACCTACCTTAAGTAGTGAATACTGCTTAAGGTAGGTAAAATGCATTCTTAGGCTGTTGTGAAGGTGTTCTGCAGAGACCATGGACACATCTTGCAGGGAATCTAAAAAAATTGTTTAGCATTCTTAAATCTGTCATTTATCACTTCTTTTTTTACCTTGTGATAGCTTAATTTTGTTTGTTTGTTAATTTTTAAGTAACTTAGGAGCTCTGTGGAAAACTTAACTGCGCTTTACCATTTTCCACGTGTTGACACCTTCAAGGTGTAATATATTTGGGAGTAATTACCTGTATATTTCATATTTTTTTAACTTATCCTAGAAAATCATCCCACTGGAAGTCAGTTTTTAGTCTGCGGTTTCTCAGGATCTTCTAGAAGCTTTTTGAAATATTATCATCAATGTGCTGGGTTTTGTTAATGTGGTAACAAGGCCATTTTAAGAGAGAGAGTGTACTGCACAGTAATTAAAAGTTTTATGAACAAGTTCTTCCAGGTTCTTGAAGGATATTGTTTGGTCCTGGCAATTTGCTGCTGTCAATATTTTCTGTTTTGGCTATTGTTTCTTAAGGCTGATATGGATCCTCCACCTCATCTTCTGTCTCTTTTTCTTTATAGAAGAATTCTGGTGTGAGAACATGCATAAGCTCCTCTGTAGGGAGCAGTATTGCAAAAATTCATTAAACTCCTCTGCATTGGCCTTATATGACCTTATGACTGCATGTTAGATCATTCTTTCCTAGACCTCTTCCTTCAAAGCTGAGATAGTTTTTGGGTTGTTGACATTAGGACTTAAATAGAAAAAGAAAAATCTCTTTTTGAGGTTATGATGAAGAGTGTGTTACGAAAATGCACAGCAAATGTGTGCTGTATATTTTTTTACCGGGATTGTTTCCTTTTAAAGAAAGGTGTAAGGAACATTTTCTTTTTGCTGCGCACATGAATTTAACAGCACGGGAAAGAGAGGAGAGAGGAATGAGGTTTCCCTGCTCCCCTTCTAAAGCACTTGAACAGAGCTTAGAGCATTGTGTGAAATGTCATGTTTTCAGCATGTCCCCCCTGGGCCGTTGCCACCACGGCCTTCAGGCCCTGTATGCACTTGGGGTACATCCGTAGGGAAGAGACACTTGAGCGAGTACTGGAAACTGCAGCCAAGTGCTGCTGGCAGTAGTCAGTCTGACCAGATCGGGGGACTGCTGTGGCTCATCTGCTCTGCAGCTGCTCAGGTGTCCTTGCCTGGTCCTCTACTGTGCTGGAGCTGCCTGTGCCTGCCCAGCTTTTCTTGCCAAAGGCCTATCCTTTAAGGAAAAAATGGGAACCGTCGTGCTTTGTCATATGCTTGTCAATGGTTTGTTGTGGATTCTTGTGAAATAGTCCCCTTATTCTCTTATTCAGTTAGAAAGGGTTTGCTACATATTAATAAATTCTTACTTGTTTTTGGCACCCTAACCCTGAAACTTCCTGAACTCCTAATATTTTTTTTTTTTTGGAAGCATTGGTTGTGTATCATGAACTGAAATTTCAAGAACCTTTTTCCCAATAATTTCATTGGTAACATTGCACCTCAGTAAATCTGAATATATTAATGAAAACTGAGATTTTCTTAATGATTATTGCTGCCAAGACTTTAAAAATAGTCATTATTATTTGGATGGTGGAAGTTGTTAATTCCTCTATATTCCAAACAGTTGTAGTTTGCAAAATAAAATGATTCACCAAGGATAATGTTCACAGAAGTATTTTTGATTAATGAATTTACAGTGCACTCTATTTTAAATCATTCTTTTAGTATTCATTCCTTGATTTCATACATATTTTCCCAAACAAAGAAGTCATATGGCTTATGTGAGATCCTCATTCCATGCATGTGCCTTTGCTGCTATTCAGGTTTCCACCTTGATAGATAGCTGAGCATTTCAACCTGGTATTTCTTGGCCCTGAGCCATGCACTGCACTTTGTAATCACTGTAATTGGAGACACCAGTGTCTTCTAGGGCAAGGAAGTCTTTGCTTATTTCGTTATCTCTACTCTTTTGGCCAGATCCTGCCAATCAATACTAGAGGTGTCATTGCAAAGCCCATACCTTGCTTCTATAAAGTTTTGTATTGGAAAACTTGTGAGGAATATACAAAGTTCTAGAGGTGCTTTTAAAACAGTTCCGATTAGAATATTTATTTGGTATAGCTGTGTGGTTCTTCAGGAAAATTCTGGATGGGTATCTGGCAGCAGTATTGGACCCATATTTTGTTCAAAGAGGGGGGAAAAAAGAGAAATATTTTTATTCTTAGTTTGTGTTGGCATAATACCTCTGAAGGTCTTAGTTTGAAAACCTTGACAGTGATGTGTTGATAGTGCTGATACCATATAATTCCTTTCAAAACCATGACTAATTCATAACTTCTATGGGACTGTATATTTTGGGAGGCTTGAAGATTTGCCTCTCCATTTCAGTAGCTTCAGGAAGATTTCAGAAGAAAAAAATGAAGAAATATTTCTCATTTAGATTTTTCTAAATTTTTTTTTCTGTAAGCAATCTTCTGTTATATTTAAATAGAAGCCACTGGACTTTGGATTATATGAACCCACTAGTGGATAGAGCTCTTGCATGATAGTAAAAGGTTATTCATGGCATCGTAGTGACTGAATAGGAATTGAAATAAATTTCGTTGCTAGTTTATGATGCATTTAGGTCCTATGATCAGTTTAAGTCTGGGAGTAACAGTTTTTCTCTATGTGTATCTGTAAGTTCCCAGCTGAGGTTTGTTTTTTTGGTTTTTTTTGTAGTATTACTAGGAGAACTGAAACAGCATTAGGAAACATAAAGGAAGACCTTGCAGTGGACATACATGTTTTGGTGAATTTTTCTGTTCCGAGGTGCCCTGTTAAATTTCCTGGACCTTTCTGACAAAACTTTTTGATGTCTCTATTTAGTGTATCTTACCCATCTTGCCGAACTCTTCAGGGATGCTTGATTAAAAACAATTCCTGTTCCTTTTGAGCAGAGGGCTTTGGTTTGTGGAATTCCCTAAGTGGCTGAAGAGCACTTTGGGTGCCAAGAACAGAGCAGCTCTATTCACAGTGAACCTGCCCGCTTTCCCTCTGGTTTTCCACTTTTCTGCTCCACTTCAAAGATTGGTGGAAGTGCTTCAGCTCCTTTGCCTGTGCTCAAAGGCTACTGACTCTGCATCAAAGAACACAGTGACGTTGACTTATCCTCTTATTCTCCCTGGAAGTTTTAGCAAAGGATTGTGCAATGTGAAGTGGCCAAGAAAAAAAAGTGGTATGACTTCTATTGATGTAATGCCAACAACAACTAAGCAACTCCAAGTAAAGAAACTGAAAGTGGAAAGTAGCAAAAAGGCTCACTGTCTCAAAGTTTAAGGGAGCCTTCCCAAAATAAAATAATTAGCAACACAGGACAGACACTGTTCATCTTTTATTTTTGCTGTCAGAGAACTTCTTTGTCCCCATGTAAAAAAGACCATTAAATATTAATCAGTAGTAGCAGAATCTAAGCTTAAGTACAAAATATGAACAGAACACAGAAAGGATCAATGAGATTTATAAAAGTAGCTCCCTGTTGCCTGTCATCTTCATTATATTTGCCTTGGAATCTTCCTTATTTTTTCTTTTTAATTGAGAAAAACCCCCTTATTTCTAATATTATTGCATTGAAAAGCTAGATATTAATTTATCCTGTTATGTATAAATATAATCAGCCTTAGATTTGGTGTAAGTAGAGTGACTCATAGAAAAAGTGTGATCCGTTCAAAAGACTATCCTCTGTCCATTTAAAGATGGACAAATGTCACTTCATTATGAAAGAAGATAACAGTTTCTTAAAATCGGGCTGTTAAATCCAGAATTTGGCTGCCTGATACATATCACAATAGATTTTCACAAATGAATTCCCTGTTGGATCTTCAAATGGTCAGGAATTCCTTTAATACATTTTCCAATGCTTTTTGAGATTTTATTTGAAAATATTTCTGACAGTAGTGCCAGGTCACATATGATCAGTGGACGCTCTCTGGCAGTAAGTTCAATTCAGTTATGTCAAATCACAGTGGTCATCTTTTAAAAGCATTTAGTTTGACACATATTTGACATACCATGGCTAATTCCTGTTCAAAGTCCAGGAAATTCTGTAGCATCTCTAAAACTGCTGTATGAAAGCAATCAGTTACAGCGAGTTTAACCCGGTAATCACTATTAGGATTTGAGGTAAGGACTTGTGCTCTGGTCAGTTTGTGATTAGCTATAAATATTCATGAATAGTATTTGTAATGAATGTGTGCAATTTATAATTTGACAATGGACAAACTGGAGAAATCAAGATCAGCTTTCATGCTGTTGCTTCTCTTCCATTCCTGTTAGAATATAGAAGTGAATAGATGATTTTTAGTCATGTTCTAATAGAAAGTCTTAATGCACTGCTTTTAAAAAGTAGCTAAGTAAATGAGCTGTTTCAGAACACCTTGGAAAGCTGAATATTCCAGCAAGGTTTTTTTTACATGCTGAGAGTACACAGAGAATTAAACGTGATTAGTCATGTCTGCTGGTTCCTATTCCTGGTTTTACTTCTTGAACGCAAAAAGCTCAAACACATGAAGCTGTAATAGGGAGATACTTCTAAACAATGGTGCAATTTTTTCAGTGTTTGGGAACAATATTTTTGGCCTTATACTACTTTCCTGTTTCCAGGCAAAAGCCACAGTTTTCCTGCTTTTTACTCTTTTCCAAAAGAGTAGCTGAAACCTCAAGGTCTATTCAGGGATCTCTGCCCGGTTTAAAGCTCTATAAACTCCAGTCTGCCACACGGTAGCATGTAAGTTCCTTACCATTTCATTTCTAGCCAGGTAGTAGTTTTCCAGCAGAAAATGCCTGTCTTAACTTTCTCGGTAGAGGAAAGTTTTAGCTATTCTCCTTCTTTGTGCTTAAAGAATATATCAGTGCTAGTTAGTATTGTTGGGTTTTTATTTTCAAGGGAATTTTGCCTGGTGTTACAGTACTCCTGAGTTTTTGTGGTCACTGCTGCGTAAGGGACCTCAGGCTATGGGTAGGCCACATTTTTTTCTGACTCAAATGACTGGAGGTAACCATCTCAGTTGAGTGCAAGCTATTTACTTTTCAGATGTGCTAATTATCGATAGTTTTCATGGACTTCCTTCAACAAATTTGTACAGATGAAACTGCCTCACTGAAGCAAGACTGAAAGACAAGCTGATGAAAACTGCCAGTGTCTGTTCATCAAGAAGAGATCTTGTCAAACCAATCCATTTTACTTTTTTAATGACCCAGTAATTAGGGAAGTATTAGCATATTTTGACTCTGGAAAGTTCTTGACACTCTCTACCCTGACATTTTTGTGAGAGAGACAAAATTGACATAACCTTGTTTTAAACAGGTGGAAGATTGAAGGTGTGGATGCTGTTGGAGCCTCTTCTGCTTCAGTTAAACATTTATGTTATGACTTGTGTGAGCAAAGAGTACACCTGAAAACTGCAGTGTGTGTGTGTGTGTTTGTGTATGTATACATATGTATATATATAATACAATGTGGGCATGGGATGGGGTTGTTTTAGAGAACATGATCAAAATTGGAACTTGAGAAGTAGAAATAATGGCCGGGGAGCAACATCATGAAACTTAACTGCAAGGTATGGAATGAGGAGAAATCAAACAGGTGAAATACAAGGGATAAAATGGAGAGGTAAAAATTCAATTAAAAGATGCAGGAGTTCCACTGATTTAAAAAATAATATGTGGTGCCAATCTGTGAAAGGAGAGTTTTGTGTGTGAAACTGACAAGAACTTGTCTGAAATGCAACATCCATTTTCGGTAATTTTTAAAGAATAAAGAATTCTAGAGAGAATGAAAGAGGTCAATGAGGTTGATTATGAAGACAGAGTATATGATTTATGAGATGATTGAAGGAATGAAGCATCTGAATTTGGTTAATCTGGGAAATAAATAAAGGTAGTTTTTTTATAAAGAAAAGAGAGAGATTTATTTTTTTGTGTCACTAAAACATCAGCCAGCATTGTAGAGCAGGAGGTTTAGGTTGCATAAAAAGGAGATCCTCTTTACTCTTACAATCATAAAAATCCAGAAGAAAAGGAAAGTAAATATTATTCTGAAAATTGTTACTAATTTTAAATTATAAAAATTTGGATAATTTGGCACATATTTGGCTCAGTGGAAAAGCTAGATAGACTACAGTCAGGATCAGTCTCTAGAAGTAACTTTTAACTGTACCTTTCTGTCTTTCTGTGCTAGTGCCATGCAGGTGATTTCTCATTTTCAACTGTATTTCTGGCATATTTGCTCATGGCATTTCTCATTCTATGTTTCATCTTTCCTTTTTTTTCCTTCTCAGTGTCATTAGTCTTAATACAGTGGATTCTTTTAAAAAGTAAATAAATACCCATACTGTACCATGGTATTTACTTTACCACTCTTTCCCTATATTTAGAATGTATACAGCAATGAGGTATTTATACTATGCCATGGTAAATGTTTACTTTCAGTGGTGCCCACTGTACTTACTTTTCCATCTTTACTGAGCTTAAATTTTAGCTCTTCTTTAATTTCCATATAGTCCCAGTCCATATGATTTTTTTCTGCCTTCCAACATATGTGAAAATATCTCCAATTAAAATGTAACCACTGTTGAGGGCTTTTAAAAATTATTTTTACTGGAAAATGTTTTTTGAGCTACTGGCCTTTGCAGTTCTGTTGCAATACCTTTTAGTGTAGTAGGTGGACTCATGCTGGTGTGGCTTGGATGAGAATGTACACTTTTGATTTAACACTCACACAACACAAATGGTGGGATTCATCTCACTGAGCTTTTGATGTCTGTGGTGTAGATGTCTGCATTTGAGCCAGTCTCCTTTATAATTAGTAGAGAAAAATGAGAATCTCCAACACTCAGTTTATCTCAGTTAAAGGTGAGTAGCTAAAATTATCTCCCCCTATAGATGCTTATTTGTGTATGTAACTGCAGAAGTTATTTAGATAATTAGCTCAGATGTAGGTATCTGTTTTGAGGCTGTTTAAATTCAGGGGAGCTTAATCCCACCCCATGTAATTTGTTTGGCTGTTGATTAATTTTAATTTGAGATGTGGTAGGTAGCCTCACTGAAACAGAAGCTCCTCCAGTAAACAGAACACAGAAGCTCCTCCAGTAAACAGAACACTGGTTTAGGTCTACACTCTACCTGAACCCCATGTTGACAGAGGTTAAATTCCAAAATTTGTAGTCCAGTCTATAAAGCTAAACTGGCATTAGATGTGGTTTATTTTAATGTGATATGTTGTGAACCAGAAGCAGTCAGAAGATCCATATTGTCTGCAACATCCCTGCTGCAAAATGTGGTGCAATCTTCTGGGGTAGGAGAAGAGTCAGCGGCTGGAAGCAGTAGCTGCTGCTACCATTCAGTTTCACCTGCACAGCTGGGTTTTGGCTTCAGCCGGGGTAGTGTTTGAGAACATTTGTGAAACACTGATAGTGCCATATCTGTGTGTCTTTGATGGTGCACTAGTTTTAACAGGATACTGATGAAAGAAATGCCCGTGTTGACAAGTGTTGTGGTGCCATTGAAACAGGTTTGTAGAGCAAAAGAATTGATGCTGAGAACCTGACATTCATGCTAATTGCATTTCAGGGGGGTTATTTTCTGCTGGGTCTTTCTGTGTGGAATGAGTACCCATGAACAACTTCAAAGTGCGCTCCAGCAGTGTTCTGCAAAACAAAAGGAATAGTTTCAAGGAGGTCCATAGTTCTGAGCAGTTTGTGATACTTTCAGTGTGTGCCTGTCTCAATGTAGAAAGCCAACCCTGATGATGATCCCTTATCCCAAAGGTAGACGTCATGTAGTTTTCTGACAATGTGGGCAATACTTTTTCTTGATAAACAAGTTGAATTACCCTGCATGTAGTACCAAACAATTCCCAGTCAAAGTGCTTGTCAGACCTGGGAATCAGCTGCCTTGTTGCACTTTCATCTTCTTGTGCTTCCTTCAGTACCCTGTATTGACCAAAGAAATCTGATAGAGCAAAGTCATTGAAACCTGGTCATGTCAGAGCATGGATGAGGGAACTATTGGATGAGAAATCAGGTGCTGTGCACACCTTGCATTTCAAAAAATTATAGTCTCCGTTTTTATGAAAAGAAATTTCCTACATTTTTAAGTGGTGTTTGAAGATTTAATTCATCAAGCAAAAAGATCCTTGCCTATAGCTATGCAGAGATTTCTTTTCAACTTTACCATTTGTTTCAAAGAGTTGTTTTAAAAGTGTCCTTAGTTTAAATCTGTAAAATACCAACTGCTTCTGAATATTATGGAAGAACTTTTTGAATTAAGCTTAAAGCTTAATTCAGGTCAGATCAGTATATATTTCAGTAGCCAGATTTTAATATCACTAAAGACATTGTGGTTAAAATTTGAGAAATGGTTACTTCTGGTAGGATGTAAAATAAATAGATTGCTGTGACTCTTCATATGCTTCCATTTTTATTCTGGCTTCTTTTAATATGCCAAGCATTTTAAAGATCACTAATTAGTTTTGTATTTGTTTGAAGTTCTTCATCATGTTACTTGGTCTGAGTGAACATGAAGATATAGGTGTTTATCTTTCTTTGTATATGAAGATGCTTTCATTGTTTGAAGCCAAAAGCTTGCCATCATGTGAGTGAAACAAGGAAATGCTATTAAGAGCACAGGAATAAAATTCCTATTCCAGTATAGAGGTATGTTTTAAATACTTAGGCAGATTGTTTTATGTTTGTTTCATTTAGCCTGCTTTGTGAGCAAAATGCATCATATTTAGAACTAATCTGACAGGATTGGTATGAAAAAACTATAAAATAAACAGTCTTTTAATCCTTAGAATTAAGATACACAGTTTTTCTTCATATAACTTCAATTAGAGTAATTAGTTTAGGAGAGAAATTTGGATCTCCTGTTTTAACTACTGAAAGAGACAGACAAAATTCAAGGTGGTATCAAAAATGTAAAGCGGCTCCTTCCTGTTCTTCATCCCATCTCTGAAGCAATGATTAGGCATGTTGATAATTCAGTAGAAAATCTTTTGAATTCTTCAAATTCCAACTACATGTAACTGTAGAATTGGCCTTTAAAAATACCTTTAAGCTAATTTTGTCTGAGTAAGCCGTGATATGGCATTGTAATTGTACACATTTATTGTACAAATTTTTAATTTGTTTTCAGAAATTTCATACTTATTCATAATGTTATTAGCACCTGTGTATAATTTTTGCATTACTGGAGTAGTCAGATATATATTTAAGATAGTTTTCCAAGTGGTTGCATTAGGGATTAAGGTACCATTTATAGAAACAGAGAACTGGTAAGGTTGGAGGGGAACACAATTGGTCATCTGGTCCAACCTCCTTGCTCAAGCAGGGTCATCCCGGAGCACATGACGCAGGATTGCATCCAGATGATTCTTGAATACCTCCAGTGAGGGGGACTTTGCCACCTCTCTGGGCAACCTGTTCCAATGCTCAGTCACTCACATGGTGAAGTTCTTCCTCACATTCAGGTGGATCTTCCTGTGTACCAGTTTCTACCTGTTGCCTCTTGTCCTGTTGCCTGGCACCATTGAGAAGAGCCTGGCTACAGCCTCTTGGCACCCTTGTGCCTGGGGTTATTATTCCTCAGTGGTAGGACCCTGCATTTGCCTTTGTTGAATTTCAGCTTGTTCTTCTCTGCCCATCTCTCCAACCTGTCCAGGTCTGTCTGAAGGGCTGCACAGCACTCTGGGGTATCAGCTCTCAGCTTTGTGTCATCAGTGAACCTCCTGAGGAGACATCTGCCCCTTCATCCAAGTAATTGATAAAAAGTTAAACGATATTGGGCCCATTATTAAAACTTGGGGGACACCACTAGTTACAGGCCTCTAAATAGATCCTGTGCCACTGATTACGATCCTTGGGGATCTTCCGTTCAGCCAGGTCCCAACCCACCTCACTGTCCACTCAATCAGTCCATACTTCCTGAGTTTGCCTGTGAGGATGTTGTGCAAGACAGTGTAAAGAGCCTTGCTGAAGTCAAGGTAGATGATATCCACTGCTCTCCCCTCACCCAGCCAGATAGTTGGTTCATCATAGAAGGAAATTGGGTTGGTCAAGCATGATTTGCCTTAAGTGAATCCGTGCTTACTACTCCCGATCACCTTGTCCTTCATGTTGGTAGAGATGGCCTCCAGAATGGGGTGCTCCATTGCCTTTCAAGGGATTGAGGTGAGGCTGACTGGTAATTTCCTGGGTCCTCATTCTTGCGCTTTTGGAAGACTGGGGTGACATTTGCTTTCTTTCAGTCCTCAGGCACCACTCTGATCTCCACAAGCTTTCAGACATGATTGTGAGCAGCGTCTCTATTGTGTCTGCTAGGTCTCAGCACTTATGGATGCATCCTGTTAGGGCCCAGAGACTTGTTGATGTCAAGTTTGGCTAGAGGTTCTCTGACCCAGTCCTCTTTGACTGAGGGAAAGTCTTCTTCCAACATTCCATTACTGTGGTCTCCTCGATCAGAGATCCCTGAGGGCTGGTCTTTTCGGTGAAGCCCAATGCAAAGAAGGTGTTCAGTGCTGCCTTCTCTGTGTCCTGCTACCAGGGTCCGTGCTTCATTTAGTAACAGGCCCACACTATCCTTAGTTTTCCTTCTGTTATTGATGTATTTGAACAAGTCCTTTGTTTTTTCCTTGTTGTCCTTGACCATATTTTTGAAGGGCCTTGGCCTTCCTTCTCTCATTTTTATTTACTCTGACAGCCTCTC
Organism: Dicrurus megarhynchus; assembly: GCA_013399195.1. Classification (NCBI taxonomy): domain Eukaryota; kingdom Metazoa; phylum Chordata; class Aves; order Passeriformes; family Dicruridae; genus Dicrurus; species Dicrurus megarhynchus. The sequence continues at coordinate 100,803 of VXAD01001026.1, read as the reverse complement.
TATATTCTTTCCAAGTGGCCTGACCCTGTTTCCATCTCCTGTGTATTTCCTGGCTATGCTTGAGTAATGACAGGAGTTCTTTATTCATCCACACAGGTCTCTTGCTGACTTTGCCTGATTTCTTGCTCATCGGGAAGCATCATCCTTGAGCCTGGAGAAAACGGTCCTTGAATATCAAGTTTTCCTCTTTTTATTAAAGGTCATTAGAGTGATCCTGGAGATTGGGAAACCTTTTCATTTCTACATTGATTTGGATTTGTGTTTTTTGGCTTCTGTCTTGGTAGGCCTTGGAGACACAAGTAACTGTGACTTCTAGCTCTTCTATCTCTTTTACATCTACTGGCTGTAGGAGATTAGTGGTGTTTTATTCCCACTTTTTCTTTGAAGTTTCTGGTAATCAAGAAAGTGACTCTAATCTCTAGGAAATTCTTTGGAACTGGGACATTTGGACATTCTTCCAGAATGTTTTGTAAAATTGATGTTCCTTAGTAGAGTTTTGGGTTTTTTTAACTTCTATTAAAGACATTTCAGGAAGCAGTGGCTTTGAGAAAATGAGCCTATTGAACAATTAATACTGCACTTAAGGAGGGTGTTTTCCTATAGTGCAATTTACACTTGACTGATTTTTTTTTTTTTTTACAACAGAATATGTAATGCTTTTGATATTTACTCCATCACATCTCAAAATATACTTTAGTGATTAAAATGAGAAAGAAATTAAGTTTCATCTTGGTAATCATAAATGAAGCTGCTTCAAAGAAAGTGCATTATGATGAGGCCTAGAAAGTGGGAAGTGTGCTTATCTCTGGCTAGGCAGGGTAAAAGGAGTAAAGACAATATTTTATACTGTGGATGAAGGCAGAGAAACAGTGAAAGAAGACAGAACTTTTTTTGAAGACTATCCAATTTCAACAGCTTGGAGTGTGGGTGTTCATCTGTCAGGAGGATTAACGATGAATTTAAGTTTTTCATCAAAAAGCTGTTCTTGCAGAGTTCTGGATGGCTCTGTCATGCATAGCTGTCATCACTCTTTAAAGAAAATTTTGTTAAAGGTAACTACTTTGCAAGCTTGAAGAGTTGATTCAAGCAGCTGCTATTGATTGCCTAACTCTAGACTTTAAAAAGTATCATCATTTCAGTTAAAATATACGCATAAAATATTCTTAACCTTGTGTGGTGAGAAAAATAGAAAATCCTGTACAATTCCTTTAACCATGACTGCTGTTTTAAGAGTTGAAAATGTGGGGGGATGCTTTACAAGAGCATATCTGCTGATATTCTGAATAGCTATAAGAGCTATAAGAAATTGTAGCTAGCCTTGGAGGTAGGAACTTCTAAAACTGAGCAGGTGCCCAAATTTTGTTCCATCGTAAGTCTTATTTATTCTAAATTTGTATTTCAGAGTTGGCAAAACTATTCTTAATAGCAATTATTTGGGAAATATGTTAGCTTTATGACTTGTTCATCCTAAGAGCTAAATCTATATGCTATAAGATTTTGAGGTGACTTAATATCATACAGTATATGCAACAAAGACAAACTGTAGTGACTTTTATTTTAAAATATTATGGTCTTGTGATTTTGTGGTAGAAGATGAAGCAACTGTACTAAAGTTTACAAGAACAAAGTATATACATGGAGGAAGTGTGTTAATCTGTGTTTTTACAATGGGTACAATAGGGAGAAGAACATTTTGTGGTGATGTGACAACTAAAGGGAAGAGAAAAAGAATTATGCAAACTGTCGTATAAAACTTCATGGTTTAAGATTTGAATATTTTCTTATGGAGGTTTAAAAACCAGAAATAATGGCCCAGGATGGTGAATGGAAAATTCATACTGTTTTCTGAAGTCAGTGGTCTTTGTATCCATAGGTGGGTTAAAAGATTTAATCTGCCATTATTATACTGTTTGAGTATGTCTGTCAAAATAAGTCTGAATTTTGGGAGTCAAAATGCAAATTTTGACCCTGTAAATTTTTTACTTGCTGATAATATTAACTGACAAAATGTAATCCAGTACATTAGAGACTTCTGAAGAAGAGAAGCAAGAACAGATGCTCTAGGATGAAAATGAGTGATAATAAACTTTTTACATAATCATGGTCTTGTATAACCAAGAACATACTTGTTTTTAATTAGTTATCTGATTAATAATTTGAAAACTTCATGTCAAAATCAATAGAAAAATAAATTTTAGCATGTGGAATTTGTCTGTTATATTTGTGTAATCTTTGGCTGTGTTAAGGAGTTTTCTACCTTTTATCTGTGCCAGAAATTAGTAGACATGATCTCCAGTGTCTGCATGGGAATTTGGATCTGGAAATATTGAATTACTGTTATTTAGATAGCACAGTCTCACTTTATAAAACTTACTCTGAACATATGACGAAATACTTGATGTTCTATCAAGACGTGTTTCTTTCCTGGAAATATTCTAGTTTCCTAACCTGAGTGTTGGTATTAGAGAGTCAAGTATCTGGAAACTATTTCAGTAGCTATCAGGAAATTCCAAAAGTCAAGCAGAAGTATGGGTAGAAGTATGGATAGTATTGCACTATAGCCATGGACCACTTTGAGCAAACCCCAGCTTAGTGCAGTAAAAACTGTGCATACACAGTATGGTATGATTTTTTTCAAGAAGAGTGTGTCTTAGTATGCTTTTGAAAGAAAGGAACTTGGATTTGCCTTTCAGCTGCAAGCTTATTCTTCCATCTCCCTAAAAGAATAAAAATTAAGGATAAACAACAGTTCATCATCTTTCTTTGACTTGTTCTAAGTATTCCTCTCACTATCATGAACGTCTCTTTTTTGCCAACCTAGCCATAAAATCAAAGAATGACAACCTTACTCTAGTTTTCATAATTTGTGTTTGAATTGTGTATTTCAACAAAAGCTGATTTTAGAAAAGGAAGAGGAAATCACATTCATTTCACATAAACTATTAGTTTAGAGGAAATAAAGCCTTGTTTGAAAGCAGGTTGGATAATACCCTTTTGGCTAAGAAAAATGCCCATTACCAAAAAGAAAGCTCACAAGACAGAAAATGCACTTAATTTCACTTGGAAAATTGAACTAAGCCTTTCAGTTTCATATTTGTGCTGTATTCACTGCAGCATGGCTGCACATGGTTTCTAAAGGGAATGCTGTGAAGGGATTAAAACTTTTTTTCTCATGGTGAAAACATTTTTCTTTCTTATGTAACACAAATGCAGCGGGCATTTTTTTCAAGTCTTCTGCCTCAGTAAAAGAAACTTCAAAAATTCAAAATATGGACAATTTTTTTTTTTTTTTTTAAAGAACAAAATACACACCAAATATTTCTGAGAAGATTTCCCTTTCTTGCCTTTCAAATTTCAGACATGGGACACAGAACTGGAGAGATCTGCAGAGTCATGGGCTGAAACCTGTCTCTGGGAACATGGACCAGCAAGCCTTCTTCCATCAATTGGACAGAATCTGGGGGCACACTGGGGAAGGTAGTTTAAGATACTGTTATATGTAATGTATGAGATTTTTAAAAATCTAACAAAATTTGCTTGTTGCTTAAAGGAAAAATGGTAGAAGCTACAACTTTTGAATGATCTAATACACTGCTACTGGCTTTCCTAGGTACAGACCTCCAACATTTCATGTCCAAGCATGGTATGATGAAGTGAGAGATTTCACATATCCCCATCCTCATGAATGCAATCCATATTGTCCGTACAGGTGCTCTGGTCCTGTTTGTACTCATTACACACAGGTATGTAGGTGTGCTTGATTTTTATCAGCTATGGGAAAGAGTGGCACAGACTTCCAGCGAGGTTGCTGTCTGACACTTGGAGCACACTAAACTTCCAGTGCATATCACAGCACAAAAGCCCAAAAAGGGCTTGTTTAGACTCCATAGTTACTAGCACTGGGTATCTGTGTCAAAGTAGGGTCATCATACAAATCTTTAGATTTCATCCTCATAAGTATCAACAGGATGAGGAAAAAGCTTGCAAACCCCAGTGTTAAACTGAGTGTTACTGCTCAGTGCACTTTGCATAATCCAGGTAGTCCTTCCCATAATATGTTGAAGGAACAGCTCATTTAAAAAAGAAAGTTTTCTTAGGTGAATTCCTCAGATCAAACAGTAGTTTTTAAGGCCTTGTTTTAACTTCAGGAAAATTTTAAAATTGCATAGAGATTATTTGCCTCATACTTTTGAAATCTGTGTATCCAGACTGAATTTTTTCTGAGGGCTACCAGCATGTTTTCAGTATATGGGAAATACATAATCTTCAGATTATACTATGGTCCACATATAATTTTTGATATAATATTGGAAAACTTAAAAATTATTGCTTTTTAAACACTTGTTTTCTGTTTACTAACATAATTTACAATTGTATCTAATTTTAAAATAGAGTTACCTCTATGTTCTTATTTACGATTTCTATGAAAGTACCTGTAATTACATTTACTATTACATGCAAGACCAATACATATATACAGCTTTTTTGTGGTACTAGTTCTTCACAATATTTACCTCTTTCAACTTGTAAATCCTGCTGGGTCTACAGATTTGGCTTACCTTGAATGAATACACTTTCAACACCTGTCATATTTGTCTCATTTGAACATTTCAGACTTCATAATTCTGATTATTTTTGAGATATGCGATGAAAGATGAAAAAAGAAGCACAGCCGCCTTAGATTGCAGTGACATGAAAGCATATTCATTTAAAATCCATGACTTGGGTCTATTCAGTATATGAGTGATTTTGTTAATGGTTTTATCCTTTGTTTACCTCTTTTAGTGCTGAAGAAATCTGTTGTCTCAGTCAAACCAATCCAAACCCCTCTGGGTCTTTAGGTTGTACTTTAGGAACTCCAGCACATGGGAACATAACTTCTAACTCAAAATTATCTATTAATTGTAATTCTAAGAACCAGTTCTTCAGATCCTGTTTTGTAAATGTTTTGCTACACTTTCAAATATATGCTTAGAGCATTTGTATAAAATGAAAGACATATCTCTTCTGTCAAGGTAAAGCTTTTCTCTCTAATAAGGGTGTAACTGAATGGCCTTTTGACAGTTGTAATTTAGGTCCCTTCAACCCATTTATAACAGAGGGCAATACATTACTTTGGTGATTTGAGTTTTCTGTATTGGAGATAGTTTTGACTTTAACTTGATCATCTTTGGTTTTCACATGTTTTCCTCTTTTCCGTAGGTTGTTTGGGCTACAAGTAGCAGAATCGGTTGTGCAATTAATTTGTGTCATAATATGAACATCTGGGGGCAGATTTGGCCAAAAGCAGTTTATCTTGTATGCAATTATTCTCCTAAGTAAGTAGATTGACACCCAAAAATATCTTGAGGGGGCAAGATACTTTATTGTAATCCAGGAAATAATCTGCAAGGAAATCAGTCTGGATTTTCTGGTTTTTGTACTGTTATGAAATAGAGCATTGTTCCCAAACAGTCTTCAGCTGCACAAATATTCTTGTGAGTTTTCTGTCCTGTGTTTTAGTACATATACTGCATCAGAGATCTTTAGTGTAGTGTGATATTTTTCTGAAAAATAAATGTATCTCTCCATTGTGACTTTAAGGAATGTGTAACAGGAAGCCCATGGTTAGGATCAAATTTTATACAATATTTCATCTAGGAGAGTGGAGCCTGTTCTCATGAAGTAGAGAAATTTAGTCTTATGGTGCTATGCCAGTCTGAAAAGATCTTACAGCAATTTATGTCAGTTCTTCATTTTTTTTTCTTCACGAACTTTTCAGCTACATCCTATGTATTTGGTGTAGAATCATGGTATCATTTGGATTGTAAAAGACCATTAAGATCATTGACTCCAGCCAGTAACCTAATGCTGGCAAGTCCACCACTAAACCATGTCCCTGAGTGCCACATCTACACACCTCTTCAATACCTCCAGGGATGGTGGCTCCACCACTTCCCTGGGCAACTTGTTCCAGTGCTTGGCAACCCTTTCAGTGAAAAAATGCTTCCAATCTAAACCTCCACTCGTGCAACTTTAGGCCATTTCCTCTCATCCTATTGCTTGTAATTTGGGAATATCAGAACAATGTTGTGGTCTGTGTGCCTCTGGTTTTCCTAATTTATTTGTTGACATATTAAGTACTGTTTAATGTTAATATGCTCACTGATTAATTTTTTGCTATTTTTTTTTCTTTTTTTTGTAAAGGGGTAACTGGTGGGGTCACGCTCCTTATAAACCTGGCCGCCCCTGTTCTGCATGTCCCCCTAGTTTTGGAGGAGGTTGTAGAGAAAATCTTTGTTACAGAGGTACGTATTATTTCACTATTACAACTATAAATGGGAATGGCGTTGTCTTTTTTTCTTTTTCTTTCCTCATTGTGCTTTAACATAGTGAAATATAATATATTATGTGTGTGCCCAAAGACCAGTTAGGGCCCTACTTTACTATGATGAATGGGAACATGTACTTGTGATATGTGAGGCTGAGTCTCATCAGAGGGAATGGAGTGCACTGAACTCCTGCTGATAAGTGCTGGTTCAGGGGTTTTAGTACACAAAGATGGAGACTCATTGTGTGCTCTTTATATGCCTTTCTGTAATTACACTGGAATTCTATGCAGTCATTTGTTTATAGGGAAACATTATCTCAGTGACATAGTCATGTGGTGTGTGGAAAATCAAGAACAAAGCTAGAAGACATTAGTAATTAAAGAAAATGTCAGCTAGGATGATTATTAACTTTTTACAATTTTTGGAATGCTATTCATATTTTATAGCATTGAAACACAGCATATTATGAAGCTGCTGATTCTTTTTGTTCTACTCTGTGAACAACTCATTTAGCAATTTTCATTAATAACTTCTGAGATTTTGTACAGACCATATGAAAGCTGCATGTGTGTGCCCAAATATCTTCCTTATGGTTCTTGTCTAAGGAAGAAATGTAGATTCAATTATGAGTGTTTCAGAATTTTTTTCACTATGTATGAATAGAAGGGTGTTATTTTCAGATGCATGTTACTATGAAATAAGCTTCTTTAATTGCAAGTTATCTATGAACTTGGTAAAACTCTGCCCATGTGTAAGAGAGATTGTCTTTGTTCCATTGGTTTTCTGATGGCATAAAGATACTGAAACAGGAGCGTTAAGAGCAGTTTCATACTTCAATTGTGCTATGAGTGCTGGGAAAAAGAAGTATATCTTTGCTCACTATCACAAGCATACTTGAGGTGTTGTATTAATCTTGAGTTCTCCATCTTATGAAGCAGTGGAGAGTTTTCCTTGCTTTCTTCCTTTTGTCCACCATTTTTTGAGAACAAAGCCATTTTACCAAAACACGTTCCACACTGATTTTTTTTTTTTTCTGAGAGATTAATTTTTTTTGCCCATTTTCTGAAACAGAGGATTCAGAAAGACCTTATTCCCCCCATGAACCAGAAGAGGAAACCAATGAGATTGAACGTCAGCGATCCAAGGCCCAGGATGCAACTGTGCAAAGCCGGCCAAGAACACATCAACCTTCAGCCTCCACAGGCACTGATGACAGTGAGAAAAATGAAGTGATAAGCACACAGCAAATGTGTAAGGAATTTACCTGATTTGCAAGCGGTCAACAAAATTGAATTACCTAGTATCAAATTCATTGCAGTGAATTTGCTTTTTGCTTGTTTTAGCTCAGATTGTTTCATGTGAAGTAAGGCTAAGAGATCAGTGCAAAGGAACAACTTGCAACAGGTATGGTAAATTTTACAGTTGTCATTTTGAGATTTTTCCGAAAGGCTATATTTGTATGTGAACTGGAATATTTTCCCTTTTTGTAATCCCAGGATTTAAGACCAAGTTGTATTTAATTCTCTTAGGTATGAATGTCCTGCTGGCTGTTTGGATAGCAAAGCCAAAGTTATTGGAAGTGTACATTATGAAATGGTAAATATGTTTAAATTAGATTTTGTACCAGTAGAGTGTTTAATGAAATGTCTTTTCTGTTGGCATACTAGTTAAAATCGTATTAAGAATGGATTTGGAGGATGTCAGCATTCACCAAAAGTAAAAGCTTACACCAAATGTTTAAGATAGCATCAGATGACCTAAATTTGCATCTGCTATTCTGTATGTACTGTACAAATGTACTTCATACTTACACATATACAGAAGTAGAATTTTTGTGTCCACATATTTACGTGCAAATATGTGAAGGTGCAACTAAAAGAGAAGTACAGCAATTTGTGGGTATGCTTGCATGAATTGTTTCAGCAAGATGGACCTGCTTGTGTTACCTTAGTACTAGCTGAAAGTATGTAATTTACTCTGTAGAACTGGAAAACAGTAGAGGAAATGACAGCTACTGTGAACAAGTGTGCTGTAAATGAGAATAGTTTGTCTCTGAGTAAGGCAAAGTGGTGGTTTATTTGTTTGAAATAACACCTGCTTAGACCAAATCACACATAGAGGACTCTCTGCCAAGTTTTTAATGACACATTGTAATTAAAACCTGCTTTTTGTCTGACATGGGTCTGCTTTTCCTGCTCTATTTTTCAGCAATCCAGTATTTGTAGAGCTGCCATACATTATGGCATCCTAGACAATGAAGGTGGTTGGGTTGATGTCACTAGGCAAGGCAGGAAAAATTACTTTATCAAGTCTTACAGAAATGGCATTCAGTCAATTGGGTAAGTTTTTTCTTAAAATTAAAATTTGTGAAAAGGTTTTCACCTGTTTATTTTTTTCATACAAAATATATCACATTTTAATAACATTTTGCTATGCTTTTTGTTATAAAGAATATGAAAATGCTATAAAAAGGCACGGGGATATAGAGGTATTGTATCCATTCTGAAACTTTAGCCAGTGTTTAATGGTGGACATAATAATGTGAAAGAAGGTTAAATGATTTACAGAGTCACTTGGGCAGTAAGTTAATGTTTGTCGTTAAATAATCTTAATATTGAGAGTATTCAGTTAATTAATTGGAAGGAGTATCTATTTATTGTTAAAAAGTAGTACGTACTGTTAGATTGTTTTACATGTTTTGGACATGGGCAGAGCAATCTGTGACAGTTAAAAAAGCAATAATATTACAGGTTTGTGATTGTAAATGACCCTCTTGTAGTGTGCATATGAACCAAGAAGAAAATACACCTCTTCCAGTATGTTTGGTAATTTCAACACAGTTCCACAGTTTACATATTGCATTTTGCACAAGTATTTTGCATGATTTCTGCATTGGCCAGTGATGGATTAATATTCCATACTGTGGAAACTTCATTTGGAGGTGTACTGCACTGCTGAGGTGCCTTCCCTAAGACTGGTATGTGAAAACAGCTCCAAATACTTGCAGACATGCTTAAGGAAAACCCAGAAAAGCAACACATAGAAGTGAAGAATGCTTGACAATTTCATATGTAATTATCCAACGATAGAAAAAGATCAATATTAGTATGTTTGAATCTAAGATATTATTAGTATTTGCAAATTACACTTCACTCTATCATAATGTATTCTTCAGAGCTGTAAATTGCTGTCCTTATTTCTGTCTATAGTTAGTAAATGTGTAATAGTGGTGTATGTGTAGCTCCTAGGGGTAATAATGAGCTGAAAGAAAACAGAATTTTTCTGAGTGATATATTTGGCTCAGATGTAAACCCAAGAGTCAGGGAGATAGGTAGTTGTCAGAGGCTGTGCTCTTACTCTGTGCTGTGCAAACAAATGATGCGGGCTATGACACCTGTCGTGATTTCTCTTTTCAACAGATATGTCTAATCCAGCATAGAGAGGAGCACTGACCTGGTAGACTAAATTCAGTGGCCTATAATTTGGTCTACCTGGGTAGCACTTAAGGCATTGATATCAGTCAGCTTCTTTGGATGTCCAGTGACCTGGCTGTGGTTTGACTTACCTGCCTAAAAATGAAGATACAGACAAATACTTCTTTTTTTACTTGCTTTGATAAAAAGAGAGAAGTAAATCTTGATTATATCAATACTAACATATTAGGAGTCAGCTTTCTTACAAATGTAGGAGTAGATAACCTGTAAAAAAGTCTTTAAACTGGAATCAATTGATTTCCCATCAGTTGAAATCTCTGTGTTTCTGTGCTATATGAGACAAAACTGTATGAGTGTCCAGCCTAGAGAGTGTATTTAGCACCTGTCCTCTGAGAACTTGAACTCAGTTCAAGGTGTTTTGGCTATGGAATAAATAAAGATTATTTACCAAAGTTTCAAGCCTTCAAAAGGCCCATCCATAAGGCAGGGGATGCCTTGCCCCTACCTGACTCTCACCAGTGTCTGCAGATGGAGCCTTGCATAAACTACATATCTACTCAAGAATAGATGAAATTAAGTGGATCTCACCTCTACCGTGTATTGCAAAACAGAATAGAGAGTACAGAAAAGTATGTGTCAGTGCAGCATAGTGCAAACACCCTAATCTTCAGCTCCTTTGATTTCTTATCAGGATTGCTAATACAATGTTTTTTCAGCTGTTGGGTTTTTCAGGATAGGGTACTGTTCTCAATATCTCAACAAGCTAGTCAACAATAGAATACATATTCCTACATCAGTGTTTGACAATGCTAGGGCAACAGAAGTATGAGCTACCTCAGTGAAAACAAATTAGAATCAAATAAATGAGCAATGTGAAATTGATGGGTCATACAAGTAAATAAACCAATGCAGGCAAACAGTGGAGTCCACAGGAGCAATTTGCTCCAAAGGTGAATAGGGAATCATTTCCTTGGTTTGTTTTTCTTCTTTTAATAAGTAACTTTATGGTTCCAGAAGCATCATCAGCTTTGTTACAGATGAAAAATATCAGAATCAGAGGCATATCCCAGGAGTTAAAAGAGGAGGAAAACAGAAGATAAGGGGAGTAAAATAGAAATGTTCATTGATTTGTAGTGAAGCCACATAACCTATATACCTGACTTTTTATAACAACAGGAAGCAGATACATCTGAGTGCCATAAAATTACTGAGAAAAAAGTACTCTTGCATGTTATACTGGGTTTTTAATGATGCTGATGATAACAGGAGGTGAAAGATCCAAGAATAAAATTTAATGAGGTGTTTCAGAAAGGCTGTTAGGAGAAATTCTTCTCAGTGTTGGAGTTGCTTACATGAATGAACCTTCAGCAGAAAGTGAATGATTTCTTCTGGTAAATGAAAGCTTCTGAGCAACCACATGCTACATTATGAGGGACCAATATGTTGCATAATTGGTTTCTACCACACATTCTCTTAGCAAATTAAATTCCTGAAAGAGTTTAACACACATTCCTCTTTTTGAAACAGATTCACTGGGAGTACAAAGTAAATGTGTCATTGCAAAAATAGACTCCCAAACTGGGGAGAAGGGGGTGCAGTGAGTAAAAACTGATTGGGGATATTGTCTTGGGTTTATTTCCATATTGTCTAATAAAAATTATTCTAGCTAAAAGAAATCACTGAAACATGTTATTTACTGGTAATTTCTAATATTTCTTCTTCAGAAAATACCAATCTGCTAACTCCTTCACTGTCTCTAAAGTAACAGGTAAGTATTCATTTCTTACAAGCTCAGCACTGCTCTGTTTTTTCTAAATAGCACACATTTACTTGTTTCTATTTTATTTTCTTCAGTTCAGGCTATCACCTGTGAAACCACAGTGGAACAACTGTGCCCATTTCAAAAACCAGCTTCACACTGTCCAAGGTAAAATTAATAAAATGCCATTAATTTAAAGTGCTGTTCTATTTTGTGCCATTTACTAATTATTTTAAGTTGTCTTAAGTTGTTGAGAAAGGTGACAACAGTAGCTGTAAAAATGAAGTCAGAAATGTTCAAGTGATATTTTAGTCTGTGGTCTTAGTAGGAAGTAGATAAAGATGATCTGCAGGATTTTTCATTAGGAAAGTCTCTTTTTCTTTTACTCATTAAGGTCCTGTTGCTAATCTAAGTGAAATCGTTAGATTAAAGACTGTGAATAAAAGTGTGTTTTTATTTTTCATTTTCCATTTTTATATATATGCACCTTGGGCAAAGTACACTTTATTTCAATTTATATACCTGTAAAACAGATACAATAGGAGGATAAAATTCAGATATTTGTTGTAGAAGTTACCAATTTGCTTGGGAGTTCTGGAGAAACTGGATTAAAAAAAAATTGAAATATATCTGGTTAAGGTAAGGTCTGGTCTGCAGGTTGGCTTTAAATATCTGTGCCATTTCTTTGAAGACTGTGTTTTAACTCTTTGAAAGGCACCTGTACTGCAATATTTTGACAAAGGAATTCGGTAACAGTTCTTAAAACCATAGATGAGTCAAAGGTAAATACACTGTAGCATGATTTACCACAAATTAATCTGGAGATATCCACAGGATTACTTTCATAGCAATCCTACAGCCAACACAGGAAACAAGTACAAAGCCAAAACTGCTAGGAAAACATCCCTTCGTGTAGCACTTGGGTCCATGGACTTATTTGGTGTTTGGCTATGACTCCTGGCTTTCTAGCTGGAAAATGTGGAGACGTAAGGTAAAGAGTGGAACACAGGAATGGATGGGTACAAGCTCATACTTCAATTCTTGTCTGCTTCATTATTAAAAACTAAAGCTAGCTTCATTAAAGAAAAATAGGTTTTGTCTTTAGGAAAATTAAAAAATATATAGAGTGTTAAAAATTACATCATTCTGATGTGTCAACTTAAGGAACTTCACAACAGCAGAGATTCATTCAAGATTCTGTGAATGTTCATAATTCTGAAAATGTAGTCTCAGAAATCACAAGCAGTAATCAGCAATGGCATTGAGTATACAACCTCATTTTTCCCTCTTATTCCTGACTCATAAATCAGCAGGTCTTCAAAAGGCTTCTTTGACTTCTTGCTTCCTTCCGACAAAAGTATCTTTCCTGACTCTATCAACATGTTTTAGTTACCCATCGGGCAAGACTCTAGCATGCCCAAGTGATGTGACTTGCCAAATACCGATTGGAGCCTGGATAACATCTTGGAGAAGAACACTTCTCAGGGTTCAGGGCTGCCCTGTGTAGGGTGGCTCCATTTTTGAAATGAAATAGCTCAGAGTAGACCTAGAGTCGACTCATGGTTCTTGCTTGAAGCATATCACAATTAGCAAATAAGATGCTGACACGTTCTGTACTACTCTTAGCTTCCTACATAGTCTCCTGTGCATTTTGAAGCTACAGAAGACATGAATCACAGAGGAAGTTTTCCTCAAAGGTTAGCAAAATGCAGTTAATAAAGACAGTCTTTGTTTTGGTAGGTTTCTGATCTCCCTGAATCAGCTAGGAATCTCACTACTTTCCAAAGTTTTTCATTCTAGCCACAGATGCCAATGCTCACCTTCATTATAAGTTGCTAAATTGGCTTGTGTCACCAGGTCATCAGTATCATAGCAGGTCCTCACTCAGATCTGCCTCTTCTGTGAAGATATCTGACTGTACATTTTGTATAGAGTGCTTAGAATCAGATAAATTACAGAATAATGAACAGTCTCTCTTCTCACTGACCTTCTACTTGCCTCACATATGTTGAACAAGAACACCATCTGCTTATCCAAAGGAAATAAGACCAGTCTTGTTAAAGTATGATTGTAAGCACTTCATTATGAACCTCAGCACATCAGCAATGCTTTCAACTGTATGGTCAAAGCCTCAAAAACTGACAGCTTTTAAGTAACATTATAGACCCATGTGTACAGATAATCAACTTGATTTATATTTACTAATGCTGTCATTGAACACGATCTATTAATCCTGATACTCTGTTTTTGATCTTTCAGGGTGTATTGTCCTCACAACTGTATGCAGGCAAATCCACACTACGCTCGTGTAATTGGTACACGAATTTATTCTGATGTAAGTATAGGGATTTACTTTGTGTTATATAATGAGATATAAAATTCTATGAAAAAAATAATAATGTAAGATAGAATATTGATATATAGTTTTCCTCCATATGCTAATTTGTCCCACAATCTTTTCAAAAGTTCTTTTTCAGAGGCTCCCATTAAAGTTAGCAGTACTCAGCTGCTGAAGATATGGAGAGTTATTTGAAAACTCATTGTAAGCTTCACTAGTCTCTGGACCCACTTTCAGTTTTTTATCAAAAATCCCACTGATTTGTTCAACATTAGCAGTGTATACTCATTTAAACCCTTTCACTTTAGATCCTGATGCAGCCTTAACTTCTGTCAGACTATACCTAAAAATATTACTCTTAAAATAAATGTCCACAGTCTTCTTACTTTGAATATTTCTTATCTGTGTGGATAGCTAAATATTTGCAACAGAGTTTTGATCTGTTTGTGTAAAGTATCTCACATTGTCATACTATTTTAACAGACTTTTTTTGGTCATTCTGTTTGCTAGTCAAGTTTTTTTCCATCTTTTCTACAACATATTTAGTTCTGAGGTGGGTAGAAAGTCTGAAAAGAGATTTCTATTTTATGTCCCTTCTTTGTCATCTCTCTATGGAGAAGCCAGGATGTAGCGGCAGAGGAAGCAGTTCACATTTTTGGCGGTAAACTCTATGGTTTAACTGTCTTATGGATGTCATAAAGAGTAGTATGGCAACCAGCTGGGTCAGATGATGATTTTCACTATTTTGCAGTTCTTTGAAATGTGTGAAAATAACATGCAAGTATTTACTCATCAGTATTTTGAAACTAAGTAATGTCTATTAGATTACCTGAGTGTCTTGTCCTGAAAACTCTCTCATCCATAAGTAGTGTCGCAGGTGTGAATAGTACTTCCACTTTAGAAAGATAATTGATTTGTGGACTGGATCCTTAATGTGTATAAAAGAGGCAGTGAAAATAGACTCAATGCAAGTGCAGTTTGAGGAAGACAATTTTCTTTTAGCTCTGTGGTTGCAGTTAAGGGCTACAGACAAAGTTTTCCAGTGAGTTAGAGGAGACTGTTGGAGGAGAAAGAAGACGTGCTTGTGTTTAACCTAGACAGGAAGAAATCTCAGAATATGTATTTTCTTTGGCTGGAGAAGTCCCAGGTGACTTTAATTAGTGTTATAGAGTTTAAATTAGAGTTTAATTAGTTTAAAATTATTTTAGGTGTACTATCTCATTATTCATCTCCATTGTATAGAAATGTGTGCAGGCATACTGCTTTTAGGAAAAAAATGGTCATAAATACAGGTAAGAATCCAGAGATGGGAATCTTATCAACTTCAGGCTGTCAGGGTAGATATTTACTCTGAAGGTGCTGTTCTAGATTATGTTTGTAGTAGTTTGTAGCACAGAGAGTAGAATGGTAAAGGAGATAAATAGGTATCTGCAGAGCAGAATTAATTTTACTTTTTCAGAGTGCCTACCTTACTTCTTTTGGGGGCTAGAGATCAACAAATATCTTTTATCCAAAGAGTTCCATGGAGTTGTATAATTTTATACCATTTGAAGACTTCAGTCATACTAATTTTTGTTTCAGTAACCATATATGGAAATATTCCCTGAAACTTTTGCAAAAGTATTCATAATTCTCTGCTATGGTAAAATATAGAGACTATGATGTAGAAAGCTATTAAATAGCTCCATATTCCTATGATGGTATGCTAAAGACACTTGTGGTTTAAATGCCTTTGTAGAATAATGATATGCTGTGGTAGATATTATTATTTGTTGAGATCCAAAGTGGGAAAATAATTGGGCAACTTGGTATTCAGATCTTATGACCTGTTAAAAATACTGACAAGTTTAGGAGTGTTCACAACACAGCAATAAAGCATGGCCGTATAACGCTGTGTGAAGTGTTTATATTAACTTAAAAATACTACCTTATATATCCTTTGGAATTTCTTCATCAAAATTAAAGAAACACCAAATCGTTGAAGTCTTCCAGAGAGTGACACAAGGGTGCTACTGTAAACCACAAATAATATGCTGAAATTTGTGATAGAAATAGTGAAATCCTGTTTTGCTTAAATCAACAGGAGGCTTATCTTAGTGGTTCAAGGAAGTGTGATCTGGATGACATAATATTGAACATAGGAAATACTGTGACATCACTACTGGAATCTGATTCCATTTAGATGAATGTCTAATACTCTCATTCCAAGACAATGAGAAATTCTTGAGAAATAAGGGCAGATAATACTTTGTGAAACAAATTTATTTTATATATGCTTATAAAACTAAATACATATATTCATAGCTATTCTTACAAACTAGTTCATAACTATGAATTTGTACTCATTTAATTGTTCATATATTCAAAAAGTATGTGCATTTTTTGTCCAGTCTCATCTGGAACATAGCATCATAATATCAGTTTATTTTTCATCTGAAAATAGCCTCTGAGCTGGCTTCATCCACCCCAGTCTTCTGACCTCTCCTTTTTCACGTATTCCATACAAGTGTCTTGCCTTCACCTTTGAAATGTTGTGCATTAGCCCAGCCATACTTGATTGGTCTACTTGTGGTACCAGCCCTAACCATGGCCCCATCCTTTGTTGGAGATTGTTTCCAACAAGTAGTCAGCCTCTTCTGTCAAAATCTCCATCCCTTGACTTTTCCTTTCTGTTTTACTTGACTAGAAACTTCAAATAACATGGGAACAGCCAGTATCTTAGCTACCCTCAAATGTAATTATGAAGGTATATCCCTATCTCATGGTGTAAAGGGTGTAGCATTTTGATTACTGTTACAGAGGTGAAAAAGCTGATCTTTCTTTTCCCCAATTGTACCTCTAGCCTTTTTTAATTTCTCTAGTGGGAACTGAAAATAAAGTTACTGCTGTGTTATTGTACTAGGAATGAATAGAATGAATAGTATTCTTCTAGTTCTTCAGTGTAGTTAATTGCTTTGTAAATATCATCTTTTATTTCTTCTGACTGTAATCCTGTATTGCAGAGGCCATTTTTCCCCCTGGGTATTTGAAATTGCACATGATTAGTTACTCCACAGTATGGATAAATAAGGGATGTTATAATCGTAACAATAATGCATCTGTTGGTGTTCAGGATATAACAAAAGTTTTGCAGCCTTGGGAGGAGGAAAAGTATAGAGGGGTTTAAATGGCATTCTTTCTGGCATGTTCAAAAACTGCACCCAGCAGCGTGGAAAAAAACCTCTAAAGCATCTTTGCAAAAGATTACTTGCATGAAGTATTTCAGATCTTTACTCCTTTAAATATTGGAACATTAAAAGACAAACTAAATGTGAGTGAACCTGGCAAGTCCTGCACTTACAATGACAGTAGGAAAATCATTGCTATTTTAAATTCCTGATTTTATATAGCATTGAGATTGCAAAATGGCTATGATAACATGTATAAACTACTCCAGTTATAGCTGGAAGAAATGCAATTTTTGTTTAAATAGTGGCCTGTTTGACCAGCTATTTATATTTATATTGACTAAGTTGTTTAAGGTTCCTTGTGGAGAAACCTATTGCATTTAAGCCTTTTTCCACCAAAAAAGCTTGTCTCCAAGTGGAGATTCACTGTAGCTGGAATTGCACTTTGCTATGCTATGTGTTTAAGATTGGGACCTACCTTCTGGAATATCTAAAAAGTTTCATTCTTCTGACAATTTTTAAAATGCTGAAAGAGTAACAGAGTACTGCAAGAAAACAGCAATTATTTAAATTAACGTTATCAAGATTGTAACTGAGGAATGCTTCTGTGGATATAGTTTATTCTTCATGGGTTCGTGAGGGGAATTAGTGACCAGAGAATAGAGGTTTCAGGAAGCTGCAGGTGCTGTTAACTTCACAGACTATTTTAATTTTAGACCTCTATCTTCTGTCTCATGCTCACGTTATACCTTTCATCTAATTAGCTTTTAGAATTTACCCATGCCTGGATAGGAAACTGTGATTCTCCCTTTGAATATGGATAATTTCACTGATGTTTGATGTTTTGGCTGATAGATTCTTTCATTTTGAAAGGCTCAAGAATTCAAACATGTTCCTGATCTTTAAAAAGAAATAGCCTGAAATAAATTATTTTTGCATCATGGTGAAAGTGACCTGAAAGGCAGTGTCTGTATTCCTATAAATTGGCCTAATTCCTATGAAACTGATTTAAATACTGTAAGACTAATAAAACTAGTCATATAATAAATGTAATAATTATTTTACGTTTCCTAAACTTGGTTTAAATACCTTTCTTTGTCTTCTTCTTAAAAATTATGAAATAAAAGGATGCCTGCAAAGCTAATCTTTTTGTTCACTCCTCAGATCTCCAGTATCTGCCGGGCAGCAGTGCACGCTGGTGTGGTCCGCAACCAGGGCGGTTATGTTGATGTTATGCCAGTAGACAAAAGAAAGGTCTATATTGCTTCCTTTCAAAATGGGATATATTCAGAAAGGTACAGAGCCCATTTGCAAAGATTGCACTTTACTCTTGACCTCGATAAGGTTCACAGTCTTGCATTGTGTCTGTTTGTACCTGGGGCAGTGCTAGAAGCCAAACAAACAGGCCACAGGGGGTGATTTACAGAGCTTGTGTAACAGCTGTGGTGACTTTGGAGAAGCTGTGGTAGTGGAGCTGCCTGCCTCCTCTAAGCTCATAAAATATTACCCTGAAAAGCTGCTTATGAAATAAAGTAAACCTCTTGTTTGCTTTGCTGGTTCTGTAGCAACTAACACAATATTTGATAAGAAAATTGCCTTTACATCCTTAGGAATTTTTTAAAAATTAACATTAATGATGCAGGTTCATTGGTTCCTGATGAACTGTTCGTTAGTGATTTACATGGTATCGAACCAGTGATCCTGAATCATACTTAATACTCACAAACATTAAAATTCGCAATCATTGAAACTTTTTTTTAAAATAATTTGTTAACAGTGTTTTTCTGAAAGACATGGAGATACTGTGAAAGTTCACTAGTTGTATTTGAGTGTATTTGTGCATTGTATGATGATGACACATGACTATATATTGCAGATTAAATTTTATCCCTGAAAGGGTTCTCCAGGTTCTAAAGGAAGAAAGAGAAATTACATTAAAAACATTGTACCACTCTTTTCATCCTCTAAAGCTAAGAATGTTTCTTAGACTAAAAATGATTGTTACCTAACCAGACTATAGCCTTTCCGCAAAATTTGAGTG
The DNA here is from genome assembly GCA_013399195.1 of Dicrurus megarhynchus. Lineage (NCBI taxonomy): Eukaryota > Metazoa > Chordata > Aves > Passeriformes > Dicruridae > Dicrurus > Dicrurus megarhynchus. Next base: position 81,753 of record VXAD01001026.1, on the reverse strand, counting down.
GGAAAAAACCTCAAAAAGTTTCTGTAGGAAACCCAGAAGTAGGAAAATACTGAGTATTTCTGTCTTGTTTTTAATTGTGGGTAGGGGAATGTCTTCTCTCTTTCTTTCAGACCTTTCAACAAATCTGGAAGCTTGTAAAATACAGATTTTCTTTACTCAGTGGATGACTTATTTTACATATTTTTTGACTTTTCTCTGTGATCATCCAGTTCCTTTAGAGTGCTTCCTTACTGACACTTTTGCTCTCTGTATAAATCTTCTTGAGTAGAGATGCAGACAGGAAGAATGTTGCAAATTTGATTATTATTTATACTTCATATCTAATTTATGTATTATATAATATCTATAAATATAAATTTTAAAATATGTATAAATACACATATATTTACACATAAATCATCTTGGTAAAGTTTGGGAGGGCAGCAGTTTGGAAAAGAGTCTCATGCAAGTTTTCTGTGAAGCAGAAGATGATGAATTCTAATGCCTTTGCAGCCAACCTGTTCCATAGTGCCTTTCCTTGCTTTCACTTCCATTTTCCTTTCCTTCCCAGATAATCTACAGACAGGGTTTGTTAAAGAAAAAACAATGGACCATTAAATAGGACATGCTGGTCCTATTTTAAGGCAAAAATACTTATTCTATCAAAATTTCATTGGAATTCGGGAGTTTTGTTTCTTTTCTTTTGAAGCCAGATATTTACCCATTCAGAAGGAATTCCCTTTGGTTTTCTTAGATATCAGGTCTCTGTAGAAATCTGTTCTTCACTGTATGAGCAACTAACAAATAAAGTGATCTCCTGGGTCTGCAAGTTTTCTCCAAGTACAGTTGCTAGCATAGTAAGCATAAGTTGTTATGTTTTCTCTATTTCCAAAACACTTTTTGTATTTTGCTTCAATTCCTTAAACTGGAATCTCTCATCACAAAGGATTTCTTGAATTTTTTTTATGTTGTGATTTGTTCCTAATAAGCTGTTTGGAAAAAAAAAAAATCTGAAATTTATGTAGTTTTTATTTGTAGCAGTTTTAAAGAAATCCTAGATAGCTAAATTTATGAGTTGTCACAAGAAGTGCTGCAGGATACTAGAATTAACAATAAAAATATTAAAAAAGTTGTTACTGGAGTGTTACAGTCTTAAAAATAACATAAGCAATGTTTTTATGTTCCAGTTTACAGAATCCTCCAGGAAGCAAGGCTTTCAGAGTATTTGCCGTTGTTTGAATCTAGCAAGTAAAACATAAAACAGGCAAGTGAAACAAGAGCACTTGGAAAACATTAATACAGGCCATTTCTTGTAATTCCTAAAATTTGTATAAAGCTGTAACATTATTGTACAGAAGATGTATACTGCTTTCCACCAAAAAGTTTAAATTACGTATAAATCTTAATGGAAAAAAATCTTTAAAAATAAACATGGGAGAAAAATTCATTTGAAAATCTATAATGATATATAACAGTACTTTGAATCCTGTGTTAAATATTGCTATATTTTCTTAGCAGTTACTCCTATACAGTTAATTCAAAGCTCATAAATGTTCTTTGTTTTCTTCATCTGAATATATTATTATATGGTGCTTTATATATGCCACTAACAGTAATCTTAAAACTATACCATAGGGAGGCCTGAGTTTTTGATTTCAGTGTACATAAAAGAAGTCATCCCAATATTTTGATAAAATAAATCATGCCTTAAAGTAAAATAAAAACATATATAACTTTTTGATGATTTACAGTAGCATTAGCCATGCAAGCATAAGTGAAGACCTAGATTGTTCTCAATTCCACACTAATCATAACAAGTAAAAATACCTATTTTGAAGCAAAATGGGAAATATAAAATACAGGAAGAAGCCCTGGGTCATGTTATCATGTTTTCCTCCAAAAAATATTTTTAAGAGACTGGGCCATTCATGTCTATTATTTCTTCAATTGATTAATAAAATATTTATTGGATGCTGGTAAGCTCTTTAGTTCAAATAATCATAATTCATTATGGTTCAGTCCTTCACAGATATTCCACTGTCTTGGGATGGCTGTGTGAGAGACAGACATATATAACCTTGAAGGATCTGATAAAAGTTTTGTATTGAGAAGTGCAGTAACCTGAAATTAAGGAATAAGCCTGCAGTTCTGCACATACACATGCTTTATTTTTGCCATGTGATTCCTTCAATATACCTAAATTTGGGTCCAGAAAAAATGTAGAATTTTACACATACATAAAAATTTGCAAGCTTGTAGCCTTGAGCTGTAAATGTTATCAAAATACTACGCATTAATATGAGGGTAAATGTTCAAAAAAAACCAAAGAAAATGGTAACAAAGGCTAACCTTGCTCCTTGTGACCTGGCAAATACTCCTGCAGGCCAGGAAGTATAGTGGTACGAAGCCCAATGACAATTATGTCATTTGTTGCTTCACAATTTTAAAGAATTCATTTATGGTGAACAGCTTGGTGCATTAATTTTACCATATTATGGTATATGAAGAACATGTAGTGATGATACTATGTTTCTTTCTATGAAAAGTGTATTGGTGCTTTAAGACTGAAAAGCTGTTAAACTTTATTTTTGGTGTATTTTGTTTCTGTTGTTGAATTTATTTCACTCCAACTTGTAAACTTATTCATACTCTTCATATTTCAGAATACTATATTCTGCCTTCTCTTTTGCTACATGTACTACCTCATGTAGTTAGGCAAGCTTTGTTAGTTTTTTTAATCTGTTTTGAATAAAATTAATTTACATTTTAAGAATACCTTTTATAGCTTTTATTTTTTGTTTGTCCTGATTCAAAAGAAAAAAAATTTACAGCCACCCAAAATGTATGTCTTTTTTTGGTTTTCTGACCTGAATATTGCAAGCAGCCATAGTCTGAGGTTCTAAAAGCTGTAAAGGCAGTTTAGACACAAAACTTCCACTAACTGCATCAGAAGTCTTATGGATAAATCTCATTTTTTCAAGTTTTGACCAGGGTCAAATTGATGAGGGAGACAAAGAGTCTTTTATATATAACCCTTTTTTTTTCTGCAAGTGGTGGCCACTGAAAGAAGCTTTCATATAGATTTTGCAATACTGGCATTAACCATTTTTCCGGATTGAAACCAAAGTGCAAGTAGACTTTGACTCATGAATCTCCAAGTCAGTCAAAGGCTTGAGATAGACTTGCACCACCTTTTCTTAAAAGCACCAAAGCACTAACACAGAAAGGTCTTGCAGTACCTGCAGTTGGGATTATCAGAACATAAATACAGTAAAGCCACCCCTGAAATTAAGGACACGCAAAACTACTGAGGGAGGCATTCAAAACAAAATGTTTTGACTGCAACAATAGTGGCCCTTTCCAAGCAGGCAGGATGCTTCCTTGCAACCTGGCCTTGCCATCCAGCAGCTCTCCATGTCGCCTGCCTGGCCTCTGATCCCCAGCAGTCTCCTCAAAACTGCTGGTAAGCCCGTGGGGTGCTGTGGAGCTTGGGTCCGTGCACCAGGCAGCAGAGCGCGTCCCTTCCTGTGGGCACCGCAGAGCCTGCGGGGAGGAAAAAGCAAGGCCTTCAGTCAAAACCACAACTTCCTTGCTTTGGGTAGGTGGGTGAATGGAGTCATACATGGAAACACAATTGCCACTGCAAATTTCTGTCTTTTTTCCTCCATTTCTTTTCTGGTGGCTTTTTTTGTTCTTCTGTGTGTCTTTGCTGCCTCTTTTCTGTCATCTGTAAAGTCCAGCCTACATTTCCTGGAAGTTCCTGTGCAATGGGGCAGGGGTGGACCCTTGGGGCCATAACAATAAAATTTGTGCTTGGTGGGAGGAGAAAAAGTGATACCTGCAACATTCCATGTGTGAATAATTGCTGTGAGCAGCTCTACTAATCAGCAGAGTGACAAGAAGAAAGTTACTTGCCACCCTTTCTCCTTACATATTCTGTTGCCCAAATTGTTGGAGTTCTGTTCCTTTCCCACATGCAATGACTATCCTGTTCTTATCTAAATATTCCAGCTAACACTGGCTTCTTGAGAAATATTCTTCTGTATTTACTGTAAGTAATTAGTCAATGAGTAGACATTTCCAGACAGTTGTAGAGTGGGAGCTACACTTTGGTATTTCTGTCTGCAGCACAAGCAATTTTAGGCCAAATGCTCACAACTAATTCACAGAAAGCCCGAAAGAGTAACTAACAGTACTGGAAAACTTACTGTTGCCTAATGAAAAAACATACAAGAAAGTCAATTTTTAAATTCTGTAGAATTTTCGGTTAACTGAGCAGTTACAAAACTGTGGTCTGAACTTGAAATAAAAAGGATAACCAGTAAGAGAGTAAAACTTAATTAATGCTATTCGTAATGTTTAGCTTTCCTCTCAGGGAAGACCTAGAAATAGCCAACAGGAATTATTACAACTTAAATAAAAAAAAAGTATTAATACATTGATACTAAATGCTAATGTGTTAATACACTAATACTGTTCTAATATTTACCATTTATAATTTTTGAAAGGGCTAAAATTCCAAGAAGTGTAAGCCTGCTCAATACAGTAGGCCCTTAAAAGCATGTATGAAGCAGAATGAACCTTTTCCTGCAGTCTTCTGGTATTTCCCATTAAGACTTGCTTCATGAGGAATCTTTTCCAAAGATGTGCATTGGAATTATTTGGAGAGGAGTCAAGCATTTGTCAAGCATAGGTCACTTGCCTGGTGAGCTGCTCAGTAAGGACCAGTTGATGCATTGCTCTGCTGTGCTGCGTCCTGTCCAGCCAAAGTAGCTGATTTCATAACTAAAAAGGTCAGACCCAAACAGATGATTCTTTCAACAGTCGCTCACCGTTTTGAGAGCTATGTGAGGGTACTCTGGCTTTAGGGAACTTGGGACTCATACTCATAGTACTAGCTGGACATAAACTAAGGAAACTTAAAAAACATTTCCTAAAATGTGGATGCTGAGGAATTTTTGTTAAAGGGTTCACAGATTTCCTTGTGTCTGATTTCTGCATAGGGGACAGTCTGATCTAAAAATTTTACACGGAGTGATTTTGAAATCAAGCCTGAAATACAGGTTGGGATACCCTGTGTGTAAGATCACAGTTTTTTACCTGAAGACATAGATTCAAGTTTTATGTAAATGTCAAGAATGTCACCTGTCTATGGATTCTCACTGGATTAGAAAGAGGAAAATAACATCAGCTTTTTTTGTATGTATTGATACATATGTTCAGGAAAATGCATGACCCTTTACTTCATATGGCAGAGATGTAACCAAGTTACTCACATTAACGGTGTCTTCTGTGTGGAAATTGCTTTTGAAGTATGTTTTGAATTTGGCCTAAAAGTCAGATAACCCAGATTCCTGTGAATACACAAGGGAGGTTTTATTTCCTGCAGTTTCTGTAGTTGTACAAAGGGCAAGATTTAGAAACATAAATATTTGGAAGTTACAAAGATTATTCGTGCAGTGCAATATTCTGTTCAGAAATGTATATAAATACTGTATGAAATACTGTACTGTTGCACTTCTATGGCTTAAGGGTTTTTATAGCATCTGTGGAACTCTAGGGAATTATACAAGGAGTGAGAAGCCTGAAGATTTTTGTTTCATTCAGTGTATAATATGCATCTTAGAGAGCTTTAGATATACAAATGACAGCACACTTTAACACTCAGGAAATTGCATATGATTTTATAAAAACATTCACTGTGAATATGGAAAAAGAAGCTATGCTGTCAATCTTACCTTTAGCCTGTCTTTGCTGTCAGAAATGAATTATGGAAATAGTATTTTTTGTATGGTCATTTTTTATATTATTGATATTATTGTTAGTAAAGCAGAAGTCCTTGACATGACAAGTGAAAATACAATAAAATGTGATTCCTGTTCCATGTTAGCATAGGATGATGACGTGGCACCTGAAATTTGCCATCAGCTGTTCAATGATCTGTGCTATCTTGTTCATCTTAGCCTGTTTTCTAGGAGACAGATGCCTACATCATTAAACCATCATAGCATTTTGTAAAAAGTGCTAATAACGAGTGTTAAATATTGAGAAGTTAGCAAAGACCCCCCAGTCAGACCAGCTTGGTATGATAAGGCACAGGAAAATATAAGAGACCAAAGGAGGAAAGTCAAGAACATGCAACAAAAATGGCCAGCCACGATGCTCCTATGTGTTACTGTCCGCATCGATTCCTGCAATAATCACCCCAGTTATTCAGTTCAGTATCTGCCCCCAGTGCTCTATCCAATATTGGTTTTGTCTTTGCTAACAACGGGGTTAGTGTCTGAGGGCTGGCAGCAAAGCTGTTGGTTAAAAAACTGAGATGTGCTGGCCAAACAACACTATGTCTTAGTAGGCACACAAAAGACTTCAGCTGCCAATATCAGTAACTCTTGAGCTTTTAAACCTCCAAATTTAATTTAAAGCATAAGCATTTATAACAATATTAGCAATAATCTTGAGATCTATTTAATATAATGGCTGGCTATGCAGTTTAAAAAAATTTATTTGATGTGTTTGCTATTAGTTCTGAGTGAATGATTTTCTATGACAATATCCGTATTAAGAGTATGATCTTAGAATAAATACGAGAACTTACATTTAGATTTGCTCACATATCTGCAACCTGAGAAACTCATAAGACTTTGTAGTAATACTAATTATTTTTAGGATCCTCAAGGAATTAAACGTGCTAGGAGGTAGTAAGGCTTCCAAACAACCTACACAGTTTGAAAAACAGGTACTTCAGTGGCTTAATTATTCACTTAGGCTTGTTTATATGCAATGTAAATAGCAAGCTGGCTCTGACTTCTTATGAATTGCTGCTACTGTACATCCCAAAGATAAATTGGAAACAGTTGCTAAATAAATCTCCCTGTAGTCAGTTCAGTCTTCATTCCGTCTTTATCTGTTGAAATCCATCTGTTTCTTGTTGGCAGTTGTTTGCTTACTGAAGATCATGTCCTCTGAATAAGTATTCCTTTCATTGTGCCAGAACAAGTCCAAGACCTTTGGGGCTGCAGGCTGCACTGAACAAAGAAACAGAGCAATCATTTTATGCAAAAGGACTTAGTCTCAGATTTTGGATTTAGCTCAGTTCAGTACACAAAGAAGTGCATTGTACGAATTGATTTAGTACTTACTGTACAGGAGGTGATAGTCCTATTCCAGCACAGCTATAAAACCGAGCCAAGGAATAATTTTGTGAAATACACTGAGCCCCTCTCTTTTATCCAATAAGAGTTGTGGGGTAAAGTAGATCAGTTTGCCTTTTTAAAGAACAGGAATAGCTAGACAGATGTGTTTGGTGGCTTATTAATAAAGACATGCTCTTCTGCCAGTGATTGAGGGTTTATGCATGTTCTACCAAGCATGCTCAGTGACGTGCAGAGGGTGCAGATGCTGTCATTTTTTTTGCTTGGCACTACTATTAAAAGGATTTAAATTTGGAAACTTCTCTGGCAGCTTTTAAAGCATTTTAAAGCAGTTTTCTAAAGTAATAAGGCAATTAGCTTCCAATTTGCTGTTGTTTTGTAATGTGTAAAGGTTTGTCCTAGAAACAAGGAAGTCACACCTTGACTGAGCTGCGCTGTTGCATCTACTACACAATAGAGGCATTGTTCTTTCTTTTCTGGTAATACTTCAATTCAATTTGTAGTTTTCATTACAATTGCTGGAGAAGTACAGTCAAATCAAAACACCTAAATATGCTTGAAGAAAATCATCATCTCTACCAAAATCTCTCAGAAGACACTAAGCTCTTATTTATCTCACATCTCACATCAGTACAGCACCTAAACAGCAACTCAGAACCACTCCTATAAAAATGTCAGTCTGTGATGCCTGAGAAGGCTGAGGTTCCAACCCAGCTTCTTATTTAATATAAATCAAAGGCATGGAAAAAGGTTTAACAAGAAAGATGAGACAAACTTGCAGTAAAAGCTAGAATAGCTGAGATATCAGAGAATGTGAGAAATGCCTCTTAAGGAAAGCAGGGCACCTTGACGTATTTGGAGATGAACTTATGTGCATGTATCACATGATCCATGAGTAGAACTGGTAGACGCCACTACAAAACAAAGAGTAGATATTAATAAAGTTTGATCTCAATACTTTAAAACTGTATGTTTACTATTCCAAACCAAATAGCCATTAAGTAACATCTCAAAGCTCATTGGGTTTTTTTTGTTTGTAAAATTAGGCGAATACTGAGTTCAGGGGGCCTGAAAATGAGAATTTTCTGTAGTTTGACTGGTAGGGGGATAAGAACTTGGTGAGGTATACTGATGCACAAAAATCTGATGCAAAGTTTCAGGTTCACCCACAGGAGCCCAGACTCTCTGAAAACAGTTTTCCTGAGAGGTTTATTCTTTCTGTGAACAAAACACTTAAATGGGTATCCATTTGGGTTACATTTCCCTGTTTTGTAGGACTGGCAGAAGAAATTGATTTGCAATTAGTTTTAACAAATGTGGGTCTGAAGTCATTCAGTGATAGCTGTAAGACGAAACAAGAAATATCCTTCATTGTATTTCAGAAATATTTCTTTATGCCTTGAAACTGCTTATAATACAGAGCTACAGCTCTCAGTATTCTCTGATGAAATAAAGACTATTGTGGATCTTCCACGTTTAAGATCTATTGTAAGAGTCAGGAGGTGATGGATGCCGAAGATGGGATGGAGGATTGTTTGTTTTATAATTTTGCCATAATAGGTTTCCCAAATTGCTTAGATTAGTTAGCAAGTACATCTTCATGTCTTCTAAACTGAACAATCTCTTAATTTCTAGAGTTAGACACTTAATTATTTAAATTTTTAGATATAAAGGTGCCAAACCATAATTTTATTTTAAATAATTCACAAGAACTTAAAACTGAACTTATATTCCTGTAATCTGTTCAACTCAAAACTCTTCTCTTTGCTTGTTCTTCCCAATCTTCAGTTTGCTGTGTATCTCTGCCAGTTTGATCAGAAATACTCTCCTGACATATGTCTTTCTAGGCAGCAGTGTGTTAGGAGTGAAAATCCAGAGAATATGCATTGGTAAAAAGTTATAAAAGTTGTAATAATATGTGGGTAATCCTCACAGTGCAAGGAAAGTAATGTGCTTTTGGGGGATGCAGTTTGTTTCTCCCAAAAGCCAGTGTAAAGGAAATAGCATCTTTCAACCTACTGACTAACTGATAGGTGTTAGTGAAGGACTTGTTACTCAGTAAAACTTCAGGGGTTGACCTCGGAGTTACAAAAAGTATCTGCACATTTGAAGTCGCTACCCAACTCTCGTAACTCATGACTAGTGACAGAAGTGACTGTGAAATAGAGGCAGTGTCTCTCCTCCCACCTAACCCAGCTGCTTTGTGTCTCAGCAAGAGCATAAATGCCTCTTTTCCTTCCTTGTCAAAGGTGGGAGTTTCAAAAGATAAGAAAATCTTGAGAGGATGTCTGTGGTGGTATCACTCTGCACAGCAGGGCTGGAGGGATGGCAGATTCCTTGCAGGGCTCTGTCACTGGAAATGCTCATGTGAAATCACAGAGAGAGGAAGAGAGAGAGGGGGGGAGGGAAGGAGTCCTGCCATAGCAGGAGCATGTACAAGGAAGCATGATAACAAAGGCATCTTCAACACTGTAATAATAATGACAACAGACAGTTTTTGTGCACTAGGAAATTTAGCAAGAAGTATTACGAAGTGATCAAGCTCTTTATTGCTAGATAAAATGGTGCAAATTTGATAAATGAGAAGTTGGATTATCTTTTCAGTTAAACTGGTGTAAGTCATTTGACAGAATAATCACACCAATGTCTGTGATGATCCTCAAAAACTGGAATAAGGATAGCTTTTCTTTCCCTAATAATGTTACTTCAGCTGTTAAAAAATCAGACATCATCATAAAATTTTGGCTGTGTTGGTGTTTCAAATGTTTTTAGTGGAAGAAGGGTCAGCATTGCCTTTTCTGAATAATATCTTATGTTGGTTCTAGGTGCCTTAATATGAAGACACCTTTATAAAAAGGTAGCTAATCCACTTCACTGGGACATTCAAGTGGAGCATGATCATGGAATCAGGGAATGGCTGAGGTGGGAAGGCACCTCTTGAGGTCATCCAGTTCAGACCCCTGCTCAAGCAGGGCCACCTAGAGCTGGTTGCCAAGAACCATGTCCAGACAGTTTTTGAGTGTCCTCAAGGATGGGGACTCCACAGCCTCCCTGGGCACCCTGTGCCAGTGCTCAGTCATCCTCACAGTAAAAATTTGTTTCCTGATGTTCAGAGGGAACCTCTTGTGTTTCAGTGTGTGCCCATTAACTCTGATCCTGTCACTGGGCACCACTGAAAACAGCCTGGCTCTGTCCCCTTTGTATTCTCCCTTCAGTTATTTACAGATATTGACTAGATCCTTCTGAGCCTTCTCTTCTCCAGGCTGAACAGTCCCAGGTGTCTCAGCTGTTTCTCATTGGAGAGAAGCTCCAGTGCCTTAATCATCTGTGTGGCCTCTTGTTGGACTCTTTAGTATGTCCACGGATCTCCTATAATGAGTAGCCCAGACCCATCACTGCAGATGTGGCTTCTCCAGGGCTGAGTAGAGGGGCAGGATCACCTCCGTCCATCTGCTGGCAACACTCCTCCTAATGCACCTTCTTAGCTACCAGGGCACGTTGCTGGCTCATGTCCAACTTGGTGTCTACCAGAGCCCCCAGGTTCTCTTCTTCAAAGCAGCTTTCCAACTGGGTGTCCCCCAGTATCTATTGGTGCACAGAGTTGTTCCACTTCAGCTGTAGGACTATGAAGTATGACATGGCACTTCAGCCACTCCTCCCAGTTTGTGTCATCAGCAAATTTGCTGAGAATATGCTGTCCCCCTTCATCTAGATCATTAATAAAGATATTAAGCAGGCTTGGACCCAGCACAGATACCTGGAGAGCACTGGCTTCCAATGAGACTTTGTGCCACTGATCATAACTCTCTGGATGCCGCTATTCATCCAGTTTTTAATCTACCTCACTCTGCTCCTCAAGGCTGTAATTCATTAAGCTTCTCTGCAAGGGTCTTAAGGGAGACAGTGTTGATCTATTGACAGAAAGTATCCTCTTTATGCCTTGCCTCTAGTGCTTCTTATTAGTCTGCAATTAATCTGCTCAACCAGTGGCTGCAGGATCAGAAAGCTTAATGCAGGGATTAGTAGGGATTAGTTGATGCTTTTCATTCTTTAGGTGGGGGCAGTCTACAGACACTGGCAAACACTATGCTTGATGTTATATATATATATATAAATATATATATACACATGCAGTCATATTTTCATATTATTTTCCATAAAAAAACCCCTTTCAGTCTCATCATATGACTCTCCAGGATGGATGTATGTCTGTGACCTTCATCTAGCTCTAAACAGTGTCCCAAATTTCTACTGTCAGGAGCCCAAAATACCCACTTCAGAACATGTCCTTTACAAAATGGAACAGTAGGCTGACAGTGATGACCAGTTTTGCTGTTTCAGGTGGCTGTTACTCAGTCTTGTAATCACTGGCAGACGTATTCAAACTTAAAGCATTGTGTCAGTCTATTCATGCCTATTTGCATCAGCTAAAGGCACAACTAAGAAGACAGTGTAAAAGTGGGAAGTGTTGCAGTACCATGAGATAAGACAAAACTTTGTAAAAAGGAAATGTCTTTTCTACATTATATCCATATACTAAGCAGGGAGATTTGAGTGTGATGAATGAACTGATTTAAGAAAAATGTTACTTATCTGATTTCACCAGAACAGCTCTATGTGGAACAGAGGAAGTGAAGCACTTTGGTTTAGAAATGTTTAAGGAAGTAGCATGAATTATAGAACATTCAAAACAGTAAGAAATCATTTCAGGGGAAAAAAAATACTAACAAATTATTACAGATTATTCAAAATACTTTGCTTCTCTGTCCCGTAAGAATGACTAACTCTCATTTTACTTCAAACAGCTTGAGTAGAAGTGTGTATAATTCCATGAGGAGGCTTAATCTTAGATCTCGCTCCTTTCTCTCCATTACACATATTTTCTCAACAGTCGTAAAGACCCCGTATGTCTTTCTGGGGCAATATGCTATGATCCAGTTGGGTGTATGTATGCCAGCAAGCTGACTAATGTTACCTTCTGCTGCTGTGAATAAGAATAGTACACAAAGACACAGGAAGGTCTTCTTCCAAGCAAGGTACAATTTACTTCAACCAAAGGAATGAAACAGACAGGGAATCTCATTGCAGGAGGCCTCTCTGCCCCAGATAAGCCTTGAGCTTCCCTGCCTTGTCTTACGTGGGCTGGTCTCAAACTTGGCATGCCAAGTTTGGAGATGAAGTTACAGTTCTTTTGGCTTTCAGACAATCTCTGTGCTTGACACAGCTGACAGCTCCCTTGATCTCTTTCTGCCAGGGCATGAATGCCCTGGCATAATGAGCAGGATTTATTGGTTTAAAGGACACAAATTTAGTGAAAAAAAAGGATCGGCTAACTTTAATGTCATGTGGAAGAAGCAACTGCCTGTAATGGCCCATTGTCCCAGCTGTCTTTGAGATGCATAGCTGAAACTCTTCTAGCCCTGAAGCTTTTGCTTCATTTTCCACTTTGGCAAACAATCAGTCAAGAAAAACAACACCAACATTTTTTCAGAGTGATTTTTGAAATCTCAAGCCAAATTTTCAACTGGTGTCAATAAGGCCAGCTATCTTGACTTCAAGGAAAATTTGTGGATTTACATGAGCTGATGGTATAGTTTAGAATTCTAAAGCTGCAGTCTTCAAAAGCACACAGAAAATAAACATTGACAAAGCTTTTTAAAAGGACATCTAAATTGGTTTCTTAGTCTGTCACCTCCATAAACTTACACAACAGAGCATGCATGATTTCCTGTTCCCAGGCTCATTTCCTGGTCAACAACACAAAATGGTAATGCAGGAAGCAAACAAAACTCTCTTTAAATTGATGGCATTTTTAAAAAAAATTACTGCTATTGAAATAAATGTTTCATAAATATCTGGTTATACAATGGAGTATATCTCTTCCAGCATGAAGGTTTCAGGAAATAAAGCAGGAGAGAATTGGATGGGACAGAAACTCTAGCTTGCACCATGAAGCTGTCATTAATTTTCTTTGAGTGAGAGAGAAGCTCTTTTGGCAACCCCTGCAGAGCCCCCAGCACGCAACCTATTTATGCAAGCTGAACTCAGAGCCAGAATTTAAGCTAAGCACAGTAAAAATAATGGGTAATGTAAAAAGCCAGGTGTTTAGAGCAGTCTCATACAAACTAATAGGTACTTGTTTTTATAGGTGTGTCCTGGTGAGCAAGTTCCAGATGATATTTTGCCTGGCACCAAAATGTGCCAAATCCCATGGGAGTGCTCTCATTTTTTTTCTCTGCATCTAGTGAATATTCAGGGGGACTGAACAAGAACCTCTTTAAATTAGTCGTGTGGATTTAGTCTTTGCTATTATTTGGTGGAATGTAGATTACATCCTATGAATATGTATGGTATTGCAGAACCCAGACCTCTCCTCCTTAGCATTGCTTCAGACACACTCAGAGGGCAAAATACACGCACCTCTTTTTTTCTCTGTATCAGGGCAAAAATCTAATGATGCAAAGAGTCCTAAGTGAAACTGAATGAAGTAACAATGGTGGGTTTTTATTTAATAGGGGTACTCCTATGTGTTTGTTGGTACATAACCTGTACATTTACAGACAAATTTTCTAAAAAATCTGATTACTGGAGTACAGGGTTAGAAACTACAAGTAGGTACATAAAATCAGAGTAACACAATACTTAATGCACCTAGTCTTTTGTAAAATCTATCCCTTGTAGAAGGCACTAGATAAGATCAGAGGTATTTTGAAAACCTAATCGTTTCAGTACATAATTCTGGGGAAAAATGGCTACTAAACCATGAAAATATTTAAACTACATGATGAAAAAACGTGCTCATCATATTTTTTCTTGGTTTTTTTTCCGTCAGCCTTTTAGCAAACCAGTGTATGTATACATATATATGCGTGTGTGTGTGTGTGTGTGTGTGTGTGTGTGTGTATGTAAATATGCAGAAAATATTAAGGAGTAGGGAAAGGAAGAGAATAAGAGAAAAAGAGAAAAACAGGAAATGCATCTTTTATAGTCTGGCAGAATTATTTCTGTATTAAAATAGGTGTGACAATTGTTGCATTCTGTTGGAATGGATAAGCAGAGCCATTTTCTAATCCGACAGTAAGTAAAACATGCTAACAATTGGCCTGGCATTTATTTCTTCGAAATCAAACCATTTGAACACTGGAAAAATATTATACTATTATCTCTGAGATGGTTGTCAAATTTCAGTAATAACTTTTTACATGGAATACTGTAATTCATATAAGCACTATTAACATTACATTTCACAGAATCACAGAAGGCTGAGCTCAGAAGGAATCTCTGGAGGTCTTCTGGTCCTCTGCTCAAACAGGGCCATCTAGGGCCTGTTGCCCAGGACAGCTTTTGAATATTTCCAAGGATGGAGGCTCCACAACCTCTGAGGGCAGCCCATGCCAGTGCTCCATCATTTAATGCATACATGTGATGGAAAACAATACATGCAACTCATCACCACTTTCAAGGCGCAAAACTGAAAATTGTTCTGCTTGAGAAATTAGTAGGAGCTCATGATCAACTTTGAAATAGAATTTACTTACTTCCTTTTCCATTAATGACTATACTCCCATGCCAATATTTGCTTTTCCTAAAATGGCACCACCCATACAGTCTTTTGTCCACATATTATTAACATCCTCAATAACTGGAGGGTCCTGAAAGGGTAATTTAAATTGCATATGATTATTTCTATCCCCAGTGGCAGTGTTTCCTTTTTATTTGAAAGCATAAGCAATCCAATATAATTTTGATTTTGTTGTCGCCAGGCTCAGTAAAAATAAAATCAGAGCTACAAAGTTTGCATGCACAGCAAAAGCAGATGTACTAATATGAGAAGTAAAAGCAAATAGGCAAATTTGAATGAAGGCAAAATCACTTGTAAATGGGGTAAGATGAATCTCTAACAATGTTTGAGGGGGAAAAAGTACGCTAGTCTTTTTAATAATCTCTTTAAACCCCTTAAATTTTATACAGAAGGAAAAGAAATCTACAGTTCCTGCATAAACCGCTACTTGCTAATGAAGAAGAAAAGTTATTGAAATGGAAATTACCATTTGACTGGAACTTGCCTGGGCAAAGTTTTATGGGCTACAACAAAACATTTATCTTGATATATTTGAATTACTAGTATCTTAATTTATTTCTCCCACCCTTATGTGAGAATGAGATTCCTGAATTTGGCATAATTAAAATTACCACCAATAACTTCAAAACCAATACCTTTAAAGAAGCTTGGACAGGGATAAGTATATCCAACAGGTGTGTCATTTGAAGACACACCTTCCCTTATAGGAGCATAACTCCTCCAGTTAGAAAAGGTATCATACGCTGGTGGTGGGTCAAAAGGCTGCCATTGATGTTCACCACTCCCTTTTATCCGACCACCTGGAAATCATCAGCTTCTGGACTTTTAGACTGTTGGTTACCCGTGAGCCAGAAGAGCCCAGGGGACTGAGGACAGTGGGGGCTCCCTGGGGTGGCAGGGCAGGGCCTGGAAACCCATCCAGGAGCAGAGCATTATCAGGTTGGGCATGGTGACAGCGGGGCTGCAAAGCTTCAGCTTTTTACACCACGCCAGATTTCATCAGCTATGGTCAGACCACAGGTGCAATGATCTTGAAGCTGTCTACAAAAGGATCTCAGCTGTGCCCTAAAGCTATGCTAAGATGGAGGACCACAAAAAGGCAACAAGCTGATGGGTGGCTGCAGCAGTTTCAAAACACATCAGTTCTAAAACTGAATTAATTTTTGTTCTGCCATAAGGAATTTCCTAATAAGGATTACTCAGTAAATGTAAGTGCTTTGCTTTTGGAGATTGACTTTTCCCATTCTATCTGCTACAACTTCTGCAGGATATCGTTTTACTACAGAGTCCCTTGAAAAGTGTTTTTGTTCTGAAATTGAACCAAGTATATTATTAATATTTACCTTCTACTATCTTGCACTTCATGCAAGACTAAGAAAATTGTTCCATATATAAAGCTACACTTCCTTCCTTTTTCTTTAATTCATTCTATCTACACTCTAGCCTCCTATGACTTGCAACATTAAAAAACAGGGAGGATACACATGACAAAGGGTTAGGTTTTGCAGAATGCATTATGCCCTGAGAGATGCAGTTGCTTACCGGAATGTAAATTGTTAAGTATTCAACCAGGCCCTTCTTCAAGAGAACCAGTTACTGTCGATGTCATGTTCAGCTAGCAAAAGAGGTGGAGTATTTTAAATGTGTTGAGTTCTCACCGAATGTAGAGCTTCTCTTCTTAGTAAAGTTGCTAAAAAAATTTTT
Source organism: Dicrurus megarhynchus (assembly GCA_013399195.1). NCBI lineage: Eukaryota > Metazoa > Chordata > Aves > Passeriformes > Dicruridae > Dicrurus > Dicrurus megarhynchus. The sequence goes on along the minus strand of VXAD01001026.1, from coordinate 65,334 downwards.
ATGTTCTCGTACTTAAAATTCCCTCTCATACTGATGAAACCTCAGTAGATAAATAAAATGAACTACCAAATTACACTGAAGTGGTGAAGTAACTGGGAGACAGATTAGACACTTTATTACTCATTTTCTTTTCCCCTCTTTGGTACTTTATTCCTAAGGTTGTAGAGCATGCATTAAGCAGGCATCCAGTTGGGTTCAGCTCTATTGCTTTGTGCTTCTGAACAAGCCAGCTACTGAAAAATCATTGAAATTGCTGTCAGATCCATAGCCCTTTACAGATATGGAGCTGTACACTTAGCATTTAACATGGTCTTTTGGAAAGAAGAGTCAATAATATCATAATATACATTCTTTTAGTTATAGTAGGGTTGGCTATCACCCATGAAACATAATTAAGAACCATTTTTCATCAGTCTCCATGCAGCCTAGCAAATAAGAAGCATAGTTACTGACTACTGTGCTCAGTGCCTGTTTCAGAGAACTTTTAGAGACAAATGCCAAGCACACAATACCTGCTGGTAAGACCCCTTTGTGATATAAGTTTATTTAGAAGTCATGAACTGGTTTCTTGTTTAACAGACAAGGTCTTCAGCATTAGTTAATAGTATAGCATTTACTGCCTTTAGTTCAAATATTTTTGAGTGGTCTGAGGTGGCAGTCGCATTACTAAATTGGGCCTTTAAACAGTAATGTGAATACTTGGGGTGGGGGCAGTTGTGGGGAGTTGATTCCCTTAGATATTTTAGTTAGAACTAGTTAAAGGAAAAACACCAGCTAATCCTTGCTTTTGAGCAAGACATTGACCTCAATTTAAACTCTTAAGGCAAGATACAGAATCTTAACTTTTTCGAAAGAAAATGTCAAAAATGAGGTATTTGAATACATTCTTGGACAAATGAGTGATTAACTCAACATTCACTGTTGTTGAGCACTGGGCGTTCTTTGCGAATTTAAATTTTTATGGAAACACAAATAAAGAGTAAGCAAATCTAAATAAATATTTATTTTTCTTTGATTTTTGTAATTTGCATTTGTTTTGTATATGTTGTGTTTAACCACACAGCCACTTACTCACTCCCCTGCAGTGCAGTAAGGGACAGAATCAGAAAAGCAAAAGTGAGACAACTTGAAGGTTGAGATAAAGACATTTTAGTAATGACAGCAAAAGCCACACAAGCAAGCAAACCAAAACAAGGAATTTATTCACTGCTTTGGGCTCCATCAGTTATATTGATCATTTGGGACAGGAGAGATGATGTGTTGCACTAAAGTTATTGGGCAATAAAACCAGCTCTGGTCAGGCCACTACTGCTCTTGCCCTGCTTTGCACGAGGATCATTCTCCATTAGTTCCCACTAAGTTCTGGCCACCGAAATAGTAGACACTAGAATTTCACAAAAACAAAATTCCTGTCCAGGAGACAGTTCTTGACCACAACAAATATATTCTCTATCCATGCAAAAAGGGCAAATATTTACTCTTAATCTCTAAAACCTCTTTTTCCCACTTAATTATCGAGTTGATTATGGAAGAGTGCTGGGTTTCCAGAAACAGAATTAATAATTTAGACAATATATTATGATAAATTGAGCTTTTATAAAAGGAATGTTCACAAAGGGCATACCTGTATAAGTGACAGTGTGCAGAGAAGGGTTATGTCTGGTGTGAATTTGCTTTGTATCTCCACTTGGAGTCTTTCTGTGTACTCTGAAGTTTATTGCTCTGAAGATGCATCTTTTGATGGAAACAAGCTGAAGCCATCTACCTAAGTGCTATCTAGAGTGCCCTGCTTCCAATGTGTTCATAAAGTTTGTCATCAATTTTCTCATTAATATATGGTATGAAATAGAACTGGGAACTGACAGAAACTTCCCTGCTGGCAAAAATGTGATATAGACATTTGGTCTTGAAACCATAACAGATCACAGGAAATCAAACCTGTTGTCTGCACTATTTGCAAAGGGAGACATCCAAAGAGTACCAATGTGGAATTTCTCCATTTGGTTCAACTGATCATGAGCTCCTGGTACAAAGTTCCATCATACTGGACTGCTATCTACAATCAAGTGATCACTTGCAAAGATAAAGTCAATTTCTGCATTAAATTAGCAACCACCAGGCAAGACAGAAGTAAGATCAAAGGAGAGTATGCTCAAGATTCAAGATCAAAGGAGAGCATTATCAGATGATTTCGTTTTGAGTGGGCAATTCTTTCTAACCTGGTAAAACAGGACTGTTTCCCATTTCTGCAGCTTTGAAAGTATTATAGAATCCAGGAAAATCAACTTCAGATATAAGGGCTTTAGGATTCAGAAAACTCCAGTTACTGTGAATGCTGCTACGTGTAAATCATTGAAAAATGCAGAAGGTACATTGTACTTCATCCTCTTCCTATACTGCTTGCAGGGCTTTTAATCAGTTTTATAGAACATCATATTTACATGTTTGTCTGTAAATCTGAGAAACTTTCCCTTGGAAAGGGAAAGGCACTTCCAAAGCAAAAAATGCTTCTGTAACATACTCCACTTCTCTCTCTGGGGAGAATCACGACTGTCGACTCTTTAGGTTGGAAAAGGCATCTAAGTTCATCAAGTCCAACCTTTGATAAAAGAACTATTGACACAAACCAGAAGTTAGTCATTGCAGATACTGATTGTATCACTTAATACACAACTGGAAGATACTCAGAGACAATGAGCAGGGCATCATTATAGAACCTGTTTGAAACAGAACAGAAATAATTAATCGAGTAGAATTCACATTTCTTAGATTCACAGAGGAGATGGCTTAGAAGAACCGCTTATTTTGTGAATTTTGTGCCATTTTTTTCAGAAACCGACCTTGAACACTAACCATCATTTTTTACGACTTACAGTTTGCCATGTAATTTTTAATAGCCTTTGTTCTTGTCTTGTCAACAGCTTCATTTAGTAGCTGCCTCATTACTTTTCAAATTACAGGAGAAAGTAATTCAATTTAATGAAAGCTACTAGCACTTTAAAGTCAATATTGATGTAAAGCTGCAGGGGGAAAGTAGCTAAATTTAATAAAAGCAGCAGTTTCTAAATTAAGCTCTGTAGCATCTATGCTTTAAAATTGTGTTATGCTTATTGTAAATGTAAAATCAAAGATATTTTTCAAGTACACACCTGGATGCCAGCTCTGGAATAGAAAAATTCTGACCAAGGCACAGCAGTGCTGGTTTCTCTGGGTGAAGATTCCAGATGGGATTTAGTTCATCTGTAAAACTTATATTTTATTATAATGTAATTGCTAGTGCAAAAGGCCAAAATTGCCTGCAGGTGAAATTCACCTGTGTTTAGATACCAAGTGTAAAGACTGCATTGCTTGCACTACTGGACTTAATAAGCAATACAATCATCTGTAGTCCTTTTATTGTCCCATGAACAAAGGTGAGCAGTGTTAGTAGAATTCACCTCATTGCAGTTATTGAACATTTTGATTGCAGAGGACAATCAAACCGTGAAACTTTGACTTTGCCTCTTGCCCTTTTTATAATAATGAAATATATGCTAAAACTTCATCGGAATCTTATTCATTCCATAAGAGGAATGAAAGGACTGATATAAAAATCTCCCTTCATGAATCTACTTTGCCTCTTCACATGCTGTGGCTAAGGTTAAAAGACATAGCAAATATTATGATTCAATACCTGACACTGGACAATTTTACAAAAGCAGTCTTTCACACTGTTTTATGTATTTCTTTGACTATGACTAAACCGATTCTAGGGTAAGAAAGAAAAGTAAGAAATATATATTTAAAATTTACGTGCCCTCTGTGAGACTTAAATTTATTAAATCCTTACCTAGTGATTGCTTGCATGCCTGTTATATAAACAAAGCCTTTATATAACCTGTAGGAAACACAGGAGTAAAAGCTTCTACAGATAGTGGTGGGTTTGATTTACAGCCCTGGAAGAGACTAGGTCTGGCTTAATTGACAGAGATTTATGGACCTTAAGCAAGAGAATTACAAGCCTAAATTTCTGTAGTTATAAGGGAGAATATGTATTGGGTGTTATGGTGAAGGGTTTTAAGTATAATAATGTGATTTTATAGTATTAAGTTAAGAATTTAGATGTTACAATAGAAGATAATAGGTGTATGTGACAGGACACATTATTGGTCAAGAGATCACCGCAGTGCAGTAGAAACTACCAAAGTGATAGGTTATAAAGTCAAAACAAAGTTTCGTTTTTAGTGTCTATTGTATTAGAAAGTTATAAATTGTCTTGTAACCCTAAATCTTGTGACTGTTCCTGGTCATGGCGGCTTGTAGCTAAATCTCACGCCTCGGAGACTGGTGCCTTGTTTGTTATTTTTAGCAATAAACCGTGGATGACTATGATAGTCCCATCTCTCTCATTATGAGCTCCGACGGGAAAAAGGAATACGCGGGTGCTGTTAACATAAACAAAAAACCAAAGCTAAAACAGGTTTTTATTTCAAAACATTTTTTCTTATTTTTGTATGGGAGACAAGAAAGAATCGTTTAGTTTATGTCATTTCATTTGCCTATCTCTGGAATTTTTACACTATCCGTTCCCTTGGACAATACCTCTACCTCTTATTTTGTATTGTTGGTAAAGACTTATAAGTTCCATTCTAAAACCACAGCAGTTGTTTTCTTTTCTGTATTCTTTAAAGATGATTTATTGTACATTTTAAGTGACTGTGTGGCAAAATCAATGTATATTTAGGTTTGTGCATGAAATTCGCCCTTATCTACAAAGGTGTGAGTGTCCAAAGCCACTTACCTTATCTGTTCTTAGGCTGGGCTTAAGTATTTAATTGGCCTTAGACTAATTTGGTACAGTGATGAATGTTGACATAATTCTAAATAATCAATTCCTTTTGTGTATCTACACCCTTGATCATATTCTCTATACAGAGGGATAATGATATTGCCATACATTTCATTCTTAAATAGCTTTCTGTGCTATTTACATAGCAAACTGTTCGCAGTTTTAACCATGTAATAAAAAAATACTGCAATTAAAAAAAATGTGTTTAAGGATCTGATATATGACATAGATGTCATTATTTTCATATTAGAACTGTCTCCACATACATATAATGGAGAATTAACGCAGAGATTTGTAGATAATTATTAACTTTTTAAACAAGTTCTGGTTTATCTTTTAATTGTCTTAAATGTTTTTTTATTATGTGCATTAAATAATTTAAATCCCCCAAAACCAACGTATATAGCAAGCCGTACTTCTCATACCATATTTGTAACCATGCTCAGTATCCCCAGTAAGAGAAATAATAACTATGTCTGTTTAAACTTTTACAGTTACTCATATGGCAATCTATTCATTTTTACATAATTGTCTTGAGATTGGTAGTAATTTGATTTAGTTTCACAAAAGGTATAGAATTTCTGTTGTCCAAAAAGATGTAATGTGCTGTATCATTTTACTATTGTAGAAACACAGAACGAGTATGTGGGGAAAAAACACCAAACTTAACCTGACAAAATCTAGATGAATTGAAGAATGCTGTACATGCATGTGACCAACTGAAAAGGCACCTGAACAACTGCACATGCATGTTCTTAGAACATCTTCACCAACATTTGAATAAATACGAAACTTTGCAGGACCAGATACATATAGGCAAGATGTAGAATCACGTTTCAATTGCAATAGATATGCAAGCAAAAAGGGCTTAAGAGGTTTAGATAAAGTTTGAAGTCTCCTTTACAATTGTCAATTACCAATTTCCTCTGCCATAAAACAGATGTTATCATCAATAATCAGTATGAGTCACTTGGATATCCCCATTGCTGGAAGTGTTCAAGGCCAGGCTGGATGGGGCTTTGAGCAACCTGGTCTAGTGGAAGGTGTCATTGCCCATGGCAGTGGGGGCTGGAACTGGATGATCTTTTAGGCCCCTCCCAATCCAAAACATTCTATGATTATATGTTTCTATGTTTTTTAATACTCTTAGCCCATACTTTTAAGAGTCTCCTTTAGAAGAACTGTTTGGGTATTTTTCCTCTTATTCTTCCTTCTTTGTTTCAGCTGACAGAAGAAAATATCTATGTACTGCTCATCATATCAATAGGAAACATACCATACAGAATCAATAAAAATCCAAATAATTTGTGATTTTTTTTTTTTTTTTGCGATTTGATTCAGTTTTATGTCTGTGTTTGGCGTGGAAAGACAAAACGGGAAGCAAAAATAAGGAAAAAAGAATGAAAAAATAAGAAAAAGTAGAGGAATGAAAAAAGAAGGAAAAAAAAGAAGGATCAGTGACTATGTGAAAAATTGTTTCGTACTCCTAGATCTGAATTTCCTCAAAATTTCCTACATATAACTTTGTGTGTGATACTTCAAAAAGTATCTAGCAAGTATACTTCACTAAAGTATTTTAGTAATCATACCTAAGAATACCAGTAATGCTACCTAGCTTCTTTTTTTTTGAGGGCGGGGAAGAACAACTTTGAGATTAAGAGAAATAAAAAGCTTCTGCAAATTAGATTATTAGCAAATTGTTCATATTACAGTGTGACACAGGTGGAAAGCAGTGCAGTTAGGACTAGAACTACATTTCCTGATTCCCAGTCTATTATGCTGTTCTCCAAACCTTGGCTAGTTTTACGTGCTAGTATGAGGCTTGACACCTCTTGTCAGTCACATTTGATTGAGTTTCATTTTGTCCACCCAGAGATTTCAAGGACCAGCAAAGTGTCATGGTAGTGAAAGGTTTCCTTTCAATCCATCCTTTCCTATAGTTAATCTATCTGAAAATATATTAAATTCTTTCTAGTTCTTTCTACATAGCTAATAATGTTTGAGAGTTTTGTTAAAATTTTTTAAAGAATTTTTCCAATTAATTCTTTTAGAAGGTTTTAATCTTTTCAAGCATAAAATAACTTCTTTCAATTTTTTAATGCCTTAGATGGCATTTTTGCTATAAAGAAATGAAGCTGATTATTTACAATGGATTTGGTTATTTAATTCTCCATGGCAGGTGTGGCAAACGTATGTGATTCAGAGAGACACAGATTCCTCCCACTTCCTTTCTTGATACAGCAGCACAATAGTTCAGACACAAATTTCCCCAGGTGGGTGATTTGCCAAATATTTCCCCTCTTCAGAAGAATATGTTGGCAAATCTTGGCTATGCTAATATGTTCCTGCTTGTTTTACTTCATGGAAAGATCTCCCATTTTTCATAAAAAGGTGTTTGACATGTCCCATAAGACAGTGCTGTACACTCTACCCAGAGTGATACTGATTGGATTTTTTCCAGGTCCCTTACCCCAGAACACCATCTTTTTGAAATATGTCTCATTAAAAATATTCTGTTCATGCCCCAGACCTACAGAAAGGCTTTTCTGACATAAAGGTGAGTTGCATTTAATTGTGGGGGAAGGAACTGGAATCAGACAGATTTGAGAGGCAGAAAGGACAGGGGCAAAAACTTCCCAAAGCTGGCATACCTGTGTCAAAGACTAAGGACGTAATGCCACCTGGAATTACTCATGAATGTTAAGATAGAAGGCTTAGCCTTGTGCATTTATTTTCACACTAACAGAGGTGTCAGTTCCTAGGAAGCACTCTGGGTGAGAATTTAGTAAGTTTCAGGACTAAAATTTTCAGTATTATTTCCTAAATTTTACAACCAAAACAGGAGTCTTTGTTAGTTTTTTCTTACTTATTTTTACCTTTTCATAAGTAATAGTAGAATCAAAAGCCAGTAAAATGGAAAAGGGCTTCATCAGTGAATCAGGCAGCATTATCATACAATAGACTGTTTGAAAATTGTCTGTTGAACTATTTTCATTAAGATAGACATGAAACAGCATTTAGATTCTGTATCATTCTGTTTTTCCTTACTTTGTGGAGGACAACCTCATGTCTGATGTCTTAGGCACAAACAGATAATCCTTATACTAACTCTGTATTGGATTAAATTAAACTGACATGAACTGAGGTGTCTATATGGAGTTTTCTGCATACATGCCAGGTCCCACTACGAGCAGCAGAGAACTCATCAATATATTTAATAAAGCCACGAAAGAGATGTAGTTCACCCCAAGTCCACACCTACTGCCTTGTTCCCAAGGAGTGTAGTCATTCCCTTTTTGTGACACTTAGGATACTTTGGGCTTCCTGGGCATCCTGAGGAGGAGGTGGAGAGTCTTCCACAACTCCCGAATCTACCACTGTTTTTATTCTAACATACTATATAAACAACAGAAGTATGATATGCTTGTTATATACCAGATGGCATATGCTACTAGAAGGTTGTACTATTTTTACAGGTGTAGCTACTCTGTGGCCAGGTCATGGGCTCTAGCATTGCTCTTCCTAACAGTTGATAGGACCTTTTTAGATACTGTCTTGGCAAAATATTGGGAAAATAATTGTCCAGAGGTTATTCCCAATAAGAAAGGAGAAAAGGTCTTTTGAGAGGAAAGGCATATAGGTTTAGAAAACACAGGAAAGTGTTTGTACTCAGGCTGAGTTGTGCAGCATGCCCTCAGTGCTAGAGAATTAAACCTGGGTCCATATGTGGTTTACTAATGAAAATGTTGCATTTGTGTCTCGTGCCTTTGAAGTCAGATTTAGATGCTCATTGTGGATGATCTAATGTTATCATAGAATCAGTTTCAGAATAATGAGGTTGGAAAAAACCTCTGAGATCATCGAGTCCAACCTTGATGTCACCTTCTTCTAATTGTTTTAGGTTATTAAGTGAAAAGCATTGAATTGACATGGAGGAAAATCCTTGTAATGTATCAGCATATTTATATTGCTGTCCAGAGGAAGGACCAGTCATCTACTAGAGGATTTTGGGATAAAAATTTATCCATGTGTACTGAAAACTCTTAATGCCCTTAAAGACAATTCTGTACTTCTGCCAACTTCCATATGAAAAACCTGTCTGGAGCTTTTACATGCTTTAGAATTTCTGAACTGCCATAAACAAGCATAATAGGATAAGTTTCTAGGTTTAAGTACCTGAAGCGTTTGTTTTTTTTTTTTTAATATGAGAAAAACAATATCTTGATATCAGCATTTGGTATCTTCTAGGTTTGAAAGTTTGAACATAAGAAAATTTAATCTGAGCCTTCCTTAAGCTTTCTTTCACTGATTAAGTCATTATTATATATAACACAAAGACCTTACCTGGAGCTTTTGCCAAGATGTAATTCTATGGAGTGCCTGTTGATTTTGCATTTAACAAATCATCCTGACAGCAACCCAGTCAAGACACGATGCAATGACATACGTGTTTTAATTCAGATATTCTGCCACTTGGCTATTTCTGTGAAGATTGGACCTGTTGCTATTGCGTTTAGGGCCCTCTGAGGAGAGTCTAGGAGTAATATTGCCAAAAAGCCCCCTAGTGAATTATAGTATTTCTAAACAAGAAATCTGGCTAGGGACACAAGCATGCTTTTTCACTGAAATAATTTTAATCTTACTCTTTGTAAACAATTAAGATAATCAAGCATTTTGACCAAGGACTTCTATCAATCCCTGCTTCACCCTTCACACTCTACTGCTCATGAATTATCATACAATCCAAATTTTAGTTAAAATGCAATAACTATAATATGGATTTTGGTTGTTTACTTGTATGTGATTGCCCTAGATTAACCTTCACAGCCTTCATAAATTCACCATATAGATTAACTTTGTGAAGCAGCTTTTCTGTTGCCATTTTATAGGCATGGCATTCAGGGTATTGTGCTGTACTTCCAGTAGAAAATCTAGTTGGCATTTGGGAATATTTCATAACTCTCTCAGAGAAGCTGGCTTTCAGCAAATTTACACTAATCTCTTTTAGGGACAATTCTCTCTCTCCCAATACATCGGATGAATGTGTTATTTGCAATAATGTTAGTAGTTATAGTGAAATATTAGAATTCCTAGTAATTAATTGAAATGTGCCCCAGGTCCAGGTAACTTTGCAAGAGAATAGGAACTAAGCTGAAACAGGTAGAGTTTTAGTTAGTTCCTTTGAACTGTCAAAAAGAGGCAGACATCCTGAATGAAATTCCAGCATTACAAATGGATCGTATCTAATTATTAATTCAATGAGTGACTTAGGTGTATTACTGTCTGGAGCTGATCTGTGAAAAAAGTTTGCTGTGTGTTTGCTGGAAGCTTTGTTTTGTAACCTGTGATGTAGTGCCAGGCCTTGGCACAGAATTGTGGCCCTGATGCAGGCATGCTGATGTGTTTGTATACCTATGAGAGCAGATAGTCCCAGACAGAGACAGCTCTAACTCTGTGAATACATTTTAATAAGGGTTTATTTCATATTAACTCTGCTCAGTGACTTCAGCAATGAGAAGTATGTGTGTAATTCAATGTCCGTTCTTTATTGTTTTGTCTTTATTTAAATAAATAAATAAAATGCTTGATAAAGTTTGTAAGTCTTCTCCCTAAAACAGGAAGATATAAATATACTTGTCTCTGGTTTGTAAATAAAAAGCCTGAGCATCACTGTTTGTTTTACATCACTTCAGAGAATAATTATTCTTTTTGGAAAGAAATAAGAGATTCTATTTATATGCATTGAATATTCTATTTCCAGTTCCATTCCCCAAAATATTAATTTTCACTGCCTATCAGGAAGCATCTCTAAGAAATTAAGTATTGCTACTGTAAGAAGCTGCTAAGGACTAGTTTCTTGAAAATATTTGTATGACTGGTCCTTAGGTATGTGTTTAACTTCTATTGTTTCACTTGGAAATAGGAACTGTGGGTAGGTGTTAGGCCTCTAAACATCACTGAGGTTGAAGGCCTTGTCTAATTTATCTAGCAAGCTCATTGTAGACTCTGGAGATGTATTTTATTCCTAGCATATAAGTTAATCACTACAGCTGCTTTCCACAGCAAATACTGAAAAACAGCTGCGTGTAAAAAAAAAAAATCACATGCATCCCTAGAGCGTATGAAGTGTGCATCATGCTTTCTCACAGGTATTTTAAGATGGTCATTCTCAAATGGCTTTTCCATTCCATTTAAAATTTCTTCTTACAGTACAGATCCTGTCCTAAAAAAACTACTGCCAGAATGATTTTCTGGTGTCCCTAAATTAATGATAATTTGCCAGGACACACAAGAAATTTCATTTTGGTAGGATCATTTGGGAGCAGCGTTTGTAATGTGCTGTGTTTGTAGCAATTAAGGGCCCTGAGGCAATCAAGGGGAGGGAACTCAAACAACACAACCCTGGAAAAGGAAAAAAATACTGGCTTAGAGAAGACTGTGTACAGTAAGAGCAGAGGGAGCTGAAGCAGAAACATTCCCTAAGCTGCAGAGACCAACTCAGAGTAGCTTGACACCCAACCAAATCTCTTTCAGCATGGAATTAATTAGCAACTCACTTAAGTAACACTGTACATGCTAGAAGCATTACATCATCCAAACCTGTCACTGGCTGTGGAGCAAATAGCTGTGAGGACCGGATACTATTGCATTACAATTTCTTTGACTCCTTTCATAAAATTCCAAGCATGGATTTAACAGGGAAACTAATGGAGCTTTTCTCCTTCTCCCCCTCCACAGTATCTCCTCTCCTCATTAGGAGCACTCTTCTAGCATACGTTGAGTGTCAAGTGATGAGGGAAGTGGTAGCATCTAACTCTGCATGCGAGTACCAAATTCTTTCCAATTTTCCTTCAAGCTAGTAAAAGACTCCCACTGAAGCAAATGGGAGTTACATAAGAATCTTACACCCTAAAAGAGCAATTATTCTAGACAATGAGCAATCATAAAATTATCATTCAGCAGTGTTTATACGCATACTTGCCTTTAAGCATGGGCATAAATACCTTTCATTTTGTAATCCATGTAAGCATGTACTTACTTTGCTTTTAAAACACAGACTTCAACATAACTTTTAGGTTCAAGATATTTTGCCACAAAGAACTTTAATGAGTTTGTCTCCTGCAGACTTTCAAAAAAGTGTTCCTGCTTCAGAGAGGCTGTATTGAAGCAAAAATGAAAACATGCAGCCTTTAGAATGGCTTTGTTTACTCAGTTAAATTGTTCTTCTTATGAACATGATCTACTAGGTTTGATAGGAAGCTGAAGAAGATTTCAGGGTGGTATAGCATGCCTTTTCTATTTTCTTTCTTTTTTTCCCCTCACATGAAACTCTCCTTATTTTTGTTTTATCAATATTGAAGTGTTCAGCTTTTCACTGAAAAATCCATAAGGCTCATCTAGCATTTAAAAGTGATGAAACTAGGAGAAAATTATTTGAAAAGTACTATTTCAAAAGCTCTGAGAGAAAAAGCACCACACCTGCCATCTGTGGCACATAAAGTACTATGATGTAGTTACTCAGAATTCTGCAAGGGGAAGTAATTTTCTGTTAAGTCTATAGTATAATCATGATGATGATGTGACGAGTCTGTGGGCCTGCTTATGCTTTCTTTCTTAAGTAAAGAGCAGTTGAGTTCAGAATCCCCATCTGTGTTGGTTAAGAGGTGAAGTGTAACTCTGCAAAGAGATTCAGGTGAATGTGCAAAAATAGTTGGAAAGACTATAGCAAACTGACTCTAGTATTTAATCATGAATATTTTGCTGTGGAACTCCCTCACAATAAAAGAGGCTTGAAGTATGAGATCTGCATTAGCAGAGATCTAAACTGAGGATTCTGAAATATTTTTGCAACTTAATTGCTTGAACCCCCAAACTGTTTCAAATAACTACCCGAAAACTGCTTTAGAATTTTTAAATTTTTATTTGCTTATTTAATTCATTTCCTCAGTATAAAAAACTTAAATAATTTATTGTTTAAAAAGCAGTCAAAATAAGTTCTTTCTTTGTAGCTCTTGACTGATCTGAATAAAAATCAGAAACTTCAGATGAACTAGTCTGCCGCTATGGCTCACAAGGTATATTCTTTCCAAACAGCAATTTTCAAGCTCTTATAACTTTCTGGAAAGGTTATTCTCTAGGTTGAAATTCATCACGTTTATTTCAGTGTGCAGCCATTTCAGAAAGCATTGAGCAGAATGTCATGTGGATGCATATTATCACATTTGAATCTCGCACTGCACATTGAAACAAATTACTCCATGCATTTATATCAATTTGCAATCAAGCAAGTTGTTTGGGTGTTTTTTCCCCTTGCTGGATTTATCTCTTTTTTAACATTTCAATATTACACACACTCAAAAGAGGCACAGAATGCTTTTCCATTTTATATGCAATTACTCACCACAGTTTTTAAGAGCAAAGGAATTTTGTGCAAATAATATGTTAATGCAACATTAGTCATGAGATTTGTTGAGAACTTAACAGCACAAGTCAGAAACTTATCAACCAAATTATGACTCCCACAGCAATGTTAAGTTAGCACATTATGCATATAGGTGAGACATAAATAAAAGAAGGTACAGTTTATAGAGATATAAAGTGCTATGCATAAACAAGATGATGACTTATTTAAAATTTGAGGTCCTGATTCATCTCTAACTTACCTTGGATTAGTTACAGCTGCTTTGGAAACTGTAATACGAAAATGTGTGATATCTATCCGATTACTTTTTCATCATAGAGCACATAATGCGGACTATCCCCAAGATATTATACACTGCAAACTTCTCTGAAAATGCTTCTTGATAGGTTTGTCAACTGATGGATGATAAATAATAATTTTCTCTGGAAAATATTCTGCGTAATTTTTTGGGCCATTTTATAAATATTAAATATTCTGCAAGATTTAGATAAGAAATTTGAAGCTTCAATTATTTATCATGTAAAATGACACCAAAAATAAAGCGACATTTTAATGCCCCTTTAGAGAAAATTGAGATTAATTAAGATAATGTTTTAGAGTAAGCTGCACTTCATTCCTAGGACATCTGCTCCTACATGTGCTTGCTCACTGGTTTTGATGAAAAGCATGGTAACAACAGTTGCTGGTTGTGCAAAGAAATTAAATGGACAATTTTTTTGAGAGTTTAATGCATTTTTTGGCTCTATATGTGCCCCGGTGGAGCCTGTGATTAACTATGGCTTAGGCAGAGATGCCTCCATTGAGGAATGATCTTTCCTTGAGTGCACTTTCAATTTCAAGGTCAGAAGGAGCCACAGGAATTAACAACTAAATATATTTTAAATAGTAATGGTAAAAGTTTTCGTATTGTGCACAATTAATGAAAACAATCAAAAAAGCTAAAAATATAGTCAGAGGTTTTCTATTTTACTTCTTTTTCTAGTACCTTACTTCTGAAAGATTATTGATTAAATTATTTTTCTTTCATAGCCTTGGTTTCTTTAAAAACGTCTATAAATGCTGTAATTTTGGGGGAATAATTGGGAAGATCTTTATCCAAGTGATACTTGGTTGTTTAGGACAATGTAGTAATAACATATAGGAGATGATGAGTGTTTTTTATTTCTTCCTTAGGGGGATTATTTGAATGGCGCTGAATAGGATTCTTGACTGTTGTTATTGCTGGATTTTATTTTCACCTTTCAGTTTAGCAGCAAAAACAGGGAAGGGAAAATCATTTAACCCATCCAATTTTTGTGGTTTAAATATTTACTAAGAGTCCAACCAACGTTTCTTGGCTTGCTTCAATAGCACGCCATATCCCCTAGAGCTTTTGATCCATTTACTAAACAAATCTGGGTTTGACTGCTTAGCCACCATGGTAAGATAAAACACTTTAATTGTGTGACCATAGACTATTTTGAATGTAACTTACATATAAAAAGTAAGTGGGATTCTGAAAGCTATAAAATATCAAATTGTAATGGAAAAAATACTTAGAGTTACAACTTTTTTATGGCAATTTGTATTAAACGTTAGTAAGGTTTAGCAAAAATCAAATAAATGGTAATTGAAAACACAGATACAGGACATTTTTAGTGTATGTTTTTCTTCACAGTTTTCTCAACAACTGCATGCATGAGAAGATTTATTAAATTATAGGTGGGGCTAAAAATATTTTAGCTATGGATTTACAGTTTGGTGACACAAAATTTTGAAGAGACAGTGAAAACATGCTAACCTGCTTATAGTTCTGAAGTGAAGAAAAAATGGAAAAAAACAATATTATAAAAGAAAAAGCAGTATCAAGGGTGTATTTCTTCTGTCTTTGAAACCATGTAAATATTGACACATTTTGATAGAAGCATTTAATTTCTGTATCTTTATCTATGATTTATCCGTTCACTCTTGTTTACATGATGCATTTCCAATCATCAGTATAAATTTCTTTTTCAAGAATTTTTCTTTTTGATCTATATTATCCTGTTCGTTGGTGTCCACTTCCAAACAGAGTAGTTATTTGAGTAAGACTTTTCAAAACCATTGTAGAATTGCAATGTAATCCCTTTCTTTCTTAAACATAGCTGATCTAGGTAGAAAATAGATGCTGACTGCTGCATAGTCAGGCTCAGATGAAACCATTGATGGCTTGAAGAAATTAATTCTACACAGTGCATTTTTTTTTTAAAACTGTGTTGTGATTATGGTAGGGAGTTACTACTGATCCCCTAACCATCTTTCACTTGTGCAATAAATGCACCAGCAGCCCTAGCTAGACTAAAATTCAGAGTGGATTTTATTATCATAAAAAAACTTGAAAGATATTGTTGCTAGATTTTGGCCCACAATGAGGAAGTTGCTGTGAAATTGCTTTAAGGGATTATTTCCACCATTATGAATACAGTATTTGCAATATAACATTGTTCACAAGATTTCAGGAATTTGGAGGATATTGGGGATGTTCACCAATATTTTGAAAATGGACAGAACCCTCTCACTATGGCTTGAGTCCTTGTCTAGCTCATATTCCCTTCCTAAACCAGGATAGATTACCCAAGTAAGCATTATTTTCTGATGGAGATATTGCAATATTCCTGAACTGCTTTTGCCTGTGCTTACTCTTCCCATCTCTTTGGTTTTTTTTTTCTTCTTATGCTGTCCTATGTCATCTGTTAAATTATATCTATTACCTTTTATTACCAATGAACATAGAAAATAAGTAATTTCTTTTCTTTCTATGGCAGCCACATTTTCATTTGGAGGTATTTCTTATGTTTCTCCTATGCCTTTTGCTCTTCGGCTATATCTTTGTCAATCTACTGTATTTTTCAGATAACTTACCATTCTTCTAGAGGTTTTCTGCTAGTGCTGCCAACTGAACTCCACTTTGAGGCTCTCCTCTCTGGTGACTATGTCTTAAGTTTAACGAAGTAGATTAAATTTCTAAAAGACATTATTTTATTTTATTTTATTTTATTTTATTTTATTTTATTTTAATAGAATGTGGATAATAACTTTATCAAAATGGACATACTGCTGATGTCTCACATTCAGTGAGTAGTCCCTCTAAACTTCCTCCTGGTCACTGACTAGCTAGTTTTTTCTCATTGTATATTTATTCAGCTGATTATTCCGGCACAGGGGTAGCACTGGTTCTTTCATTGAACTGAATCCTATTTTTTAAAACCCAGTTCTATTGAGACAACTTTGAATTCAAATCCTGCCTTGCCAAATGCTTGTGGGTTGTCTCTGCATGGTATTTTTTGTAAATTGAACAAATATGCTCTCTATTTCATCAACTATGTCCCTAATGAAAAATAGACCGCACCCAGAGCAGACAACTGTTGGAATTCTTCTGAATATATTCTGCTAGCTTGATAGTAGACTAGCAATAAACTTATTCTGATGAGTTGTTTACATCTATGCTCATGTTGTACTCGTGTAATACTCATTCTTAGTTGTTAGACCTAATTTTCACTTTGTAGGACTTGTTGAGTTTCAGTTCCTGGAAGAATGCTTCTTTCTACACAATAATTGTTTTCTATGTTTGCTATTCTAGATATTGTTCAGAATATCCCAAAGTGGGAGAGTATATCCCTGGTAGATGACAGGTTAGCTGCATTCATTGTTGCCGCACAGGCCTGTCCAGTGAATGACTGTGCTACATAAATAGGTCTTGCTTATTTTGTGTTCTCAATTCCATGAACAGGTGTGGGCTGTCTGTCACCTCTGAAGTGCCTTTGATCCATGTCATTGCTTCACAGAAGAAATAATTCCAGTATACCTTTCAAAATACATGTGGCAAATTTTGATATGGGTTAGAATATTCTTTAGAAAACAGATCTTTCAAAGTCCATTGATGCTTTATTCAGATAGACCACTGCTAACTCACCTGACTTCATTTAACATAGCTTGTAAAAGAAAGAAGCAAATGCTGAAGAATATTAAACAAAGCTTGAGGATTTTTTTTGATAAAAGCAGAAATAACTGGGGCCCAGTTGTGGCATAGATGTCAAGTCTTCAAATACTGAAGTGAAAATTTAACTTTCATCTTTTTGTGGTATACTACAGGTCCTTGTGATTATGGTCGTAAATGGATCCTTTCTTACTGCCTGTATAATTAGAATTATTTTACACCTGGTTAAAATTTTGAAAAGAATGGAGCATTAAAAAAGGCAGCTTGAGAAGTTAGGACATGAGAGCAGAAGATTTTATTTTGAAATCTGCCAAATTCTTTATAACAGAAATTGAGAAAAAATTGAGAAGCTCCAAATACAGCACTAGTTGCTGACTTACAGGTACATTATAAACTGAAAGATTTAGTTAAGCTTGAATTTGAATTTAATGTGTTGGTACCTCTCAAGACTACAATACAATAAAATCTTGTGTTTTACTTTAACAAATGAATTTATACTTTAGGAAGAAAAAGGTTTTCTATCTGGAAATCCATTCCTAAAGTAATCCAAGTAATCCCGTATCTGCTTTGCACAAAGTACCTGCATATTACTATCAGAAAAGTAGAGTTCTATAGTCACTTTGCAATGAAGTAAATGGGTGTCAAAAGGAACCGTTCTGACAGTGAAGTTCATGGAATAGAAGAGATGGAATTTGCCAGTGCCAATTTTGTTTATGCTGGCAAGCTTTGATGTAAACTCAAAATATTTTTGTTTACTTTTAGGGTCTTGCAGGGCAGAATTTATGTTCTTAAATTACTTTATGCATATTTTCAAAATTTGCTCATGAACCCTGCAAGAGCTAGGTGTGTTTGCAGTAAGGTCATTTTGAAGGTAAACATGCATAAACATAGCAAGTAGAAAAGTAAGCTGATGTTCCTGAGATTAATCTCCAATGTGCAAAAATTTTATTACATTTTTCTATAGCTAGGTTGTCTTCTGCTAGGTATGCCACTTCATAAAAAAGTTTTAGAGAGTCTTTCACTTCTACATTTGAGAAAGTTATTTGGGTTTGGAAGAAAGATTACAGCATGTATTAACAAAGCCTCTTGCTACTTCGCTTTTGGGCTACTCTGCCATGTCTGTCTGAAAAACAGCATTTCAAGTTGTTATTTAAGCCATGAACGAAACACTAAATATTGAATTTTTAAGAAGCCATAAGCCTTTTTCTCTTTTCTTGATCACTCATTTATATGTTGAGAAATTTCTTGCCTACTTTAGATCTGTGTAATTGATTTTTCATTTTGAGCAGTGCATAGTTAATATTATAAAGGTTTAGCTGACTTGAGTCTCTCTTTTCTGTATTGTCTGACTTTCAATGAATAAACCATCACATTGTTAAAAACTTTTCAGTGATACTAACTGTCAATACTACTGACTGAACTCAAAAGAATTTGATATTTTTAGGGTAAGGTCTTTGTATTTGAGCCAGAAACCATTTGAAAACATTCCAAGAAATCAGAAATACCAGACACTTAAAAATCCAGTATCTCAAATAGAAAACAAGTAACAGCAGATCACATTTAAAATCATCTCAGCTTTTCCCTTAGAAAAACTAGAAGAATTTGGATATCAAAATCAGACATATAATGGGACACTAGTCTTAAATGTAGACAGGAAGCCATCAATACCCTTCCATGTGTAGATAGACTTGCTGCACTTCCGTTATAAAGTACAGTAAGTCTCTTGCATTCATACCACATACACATATTTTTTCCTTCATGAGTCCACATCCTGCGCCTGACAGGCCAAAACTGCCACTGAAATCAGAACTGGATCCAAGACCTTTCTTTTTTCTTTTTGGCAAATGTGCAGAAACATGCAAATTCCCAGCAATGTATATATTCCTTTTTATTATAAGAATTCCCTATTCTCTCAAGCATGGTGTTTTACTGTTGTAAAGTGGCCTAATTGACATAAATAGATGGGACATGTCACCGCATGATGCGTCACTGTGGATATAGGAACAGATGTGCTGTTCAGAAATCTGCGGTTAAAATGTCTGTAATATGCAATTAAAGAAATATTTATTTTTCAAAAGTAAAAGATTTATTCCCCACAAAAATGTTGCTCTGGTAAAGTTCATGTCTTTCAATACTTTATGCTTTTAATAACTATGGTGAATATTGTACTATAAAGCTCCCATTAGTTAAACTGTATTGGGATCACCGTAGTATCTTTCAAAAAATGAAAGCCACCAGAATATATTTCAGGCACCTATTTAGTAATTTCAGCCTTGTAGTTGCCTTTACACAGGAAAATCAGCCTTCAAAAATAAGGCAAACTGAAAAAAAACTGTGGAATGGAGTTTAACCAATACACTTACATATCTAAGGAAAATGTAGTGCTTTCCAAAAAAGCATGCATATCATTCTGCCAGATCTAAGCAGCATAACCCAAAAGAGTTTTCACACCAATTTTCTTGAATAATCCAAAGCAATATTTTTTCATCCATCGACTGCAACTGAAAAAATTGTTTGGTGTTAAAGGGTGATAGAGTTATTGAAAATAAATGGATGACTGTCATGAATTTTATAAACAGTGAACTCATGCTTATTAAGAAAAAAATACAATCCTTTCTTATTGATATGTTGGCGTTTTTTTACTCATAAATAATATTGTTACGTAACTGTGTTTAAGGATGGAGCAATAGTGGCTTATCTAACTACAATTTCTTTTGGAAATAGGTGAAAGGACAAAACTAGAAGGGGAAAGAAGATAAAAGCAGGGATTCCTTTTTTTTTTTGATCTATAAAGGATATTGATCAGGCCCTAAGATTCCTCAGTGATTATAAAGAAAATTATTGTTGTTTTTTTATTCTGCATTATTAATACCTTACTCTCAGTTCTTGTAGCTGCTTTGCACAGAAATATCAAAATGCAGATACTTAGTTTCTGACAATGGGAGTGAAGAGATGTGACCAAGCCATGATGGCAAATATTATGTTCCAAGTTTGACAAGGCCTAATGTAAAATAGTTATTGAGATTTATGATTCAGAGGGTTATGTCCTAGCATTGCTGGAAACAAAAAGAGTTTTCATGTCCTTTGCCACAATGCCTGTTAAGTCCTGAACAATGGAATTGTCTTGCTTGGCAGACAATCTCAGTTGTCTTCGCTCAGGAATGAAATTGAATATTTCTTGCTGTGAAGAGTTTTCCATTTACTCCATTGTTCAGACTGCATTGATTCAGACAAATTGATTGTCTCTGTGGTAACAGAATCATGCCAAGGAATGACAAAAGTTAAGTCATCTGTGACTAAGATTCAGTTTTTAACGCTGAATTTCTGGAGGCACACCGATGAACTTCTGGAGACATCATAACTACTGAAACACAGAGGGTACCCAGTGAAATTCTTTATGGTACTGGCTACAAAATGGGATTAATTTTCTTTTTATTATTTAGAATTTTTTTCATGTGGCTTTAATTTATGAACCCATGTGTAGGTTAATTCCTGGATGTGGATTCTCTCTTCAAGATCCAAACTTTTATTTACACATAGCCAAATATTGGTCAAATGACCTTAAGCTTTGCACTTAGTTAGGCATGGTATTCTGCAAAGGCTGTCTTTGAATTCATTAACTCCACAGATCAGCATTGTAAGCATTGACCAGTAAGGCTCAATCCACTCTTAACCAAAAGTTTAATGTAGTCCTCATTTACAGTATGTTTGTTCTGTGTTTTCTTGCTAATGTACTTTATATAAGGATACTTATGGGAATATATTGTAAAATAAACCATAAATTTGTTTCAGCCAGAATTTTATTTACAAACAATTTAGGTTGCCTAGATACAGATTTTGTTTATAAGAAGCACACCCTCTATATCTTTCCATTGAGGAAGCAGGTCTCAAGTTAGTGAATGTAAGCCTTCAGGAGGCATATTTTTATTAGTTACCTTCTGTGGATCATTTGTGGGCCAGGGGATTTCCCCAGGGACCCTAGGCTATAGTTTGAAAACCACTTATTTTAGGAACTGAGGGGTTGTTCCAGCCAATAATTTTAAAAGAAGGCTTTGAGAGGATGGCATTAGTTTTCTGCTCAAAGAACATCATATCTTTCCTTAGGAAGAAAGAAGAGGAAGGACAGCACTGTCTGGAAATATTTGTTATGTACAGTAATACTGAACATCAACATTAAACTTTTATTATATGTCTAGGGGTGAGCACTGATGATTTATATTTAGCATTTTTTTTGTTTTAACCAATAGAATAATAATAGAATAATTTTTCCTCCCTTGACCAGAAAAAAAGAAAATCTAACTCAAAACACAGAAAAAAATGGAAATTATGTTAAATCTTGGAATCTGAAAACCAGAAAACAACTGGAGTTCCAGGAAAAGGCATAAAAATTGGAGAAAATCATACATCTAGGCCTCAGGCTAATAATTTAATGTTGTTTTCACCATTCATCCAGCTTTTACTGGTCATAATTAGAACTATTGGAAAATTAAAGGACAACATAGAATAGAGGAGATTAGTTTTTCTTTACCTAGTGAAAACATTTCATCAAAGTTCTCTGTAAATAGATTTTAAAAAATTTACTAGCACAAAGATCGATAACACAAAGATCTTTTGGAAAACTTAAGTATTACTGCGAAATTCTGAGAGCCCCGTGGATGACTTTTCCATGTGAAAATTCAGAAATGAGAGTTCTGCAAGGGAAAAAATAAACTTTTGAAAGGTAACTAAATGTCTTCAGCAGTTTCTGTGAGTTAGTCTAAAGAAAAGTCTGAATGTGTGGTAATTTCTTCTAATCTTCAGTGCATCTCAGAGCAGGGTTTTTTAAACTATTTCATTTGAGCAATAGTCTAACCTTTCCAGAAATCCCCATGTAACATATTTTTCAGAGTTGTCACTTTTCTGTCTTTTACAGATAAAAATCAAGCTAAATTTTAGGCATGTATTTATTTCTTTACATCATTGTGTTGACTTCTTTGCTTCCTGAGTGTAAATGTGCGACTTTGTAATTTCCCAGAAACCTTCTGACATACTGACAATTCAGAGGTTGTTCACAGATCATTTAGGAAAGATTATCCTGTAAGAATTATTAAAAAAAAAAAAAAATTATCTGTGCCAGTAACCCTTCTTTCTGTGTTGACACAGAGCTAAAGAAAGAAACAAACTGTCCAGCATAACCTGTCAATATCTCTTTTTTCAAGTTCATTCTCACTCCTGGAGAGGCTAAGCAGTAGATTTTGGGAAGACAGCAATATAGATTAACTAAATAAATTTTTTGATCCTTTGTTAATTAATATAATTAAATTATTATTATGTAGAGAAAGTTAACAGTGTGCTAAGGATTAAATTGTTTCAGACGTAAAGGAGACTTCAGCCATAAACTTAAAAACACTCTTAACCAAAGGACTCAGAAGTCTACAGTTCTTTTATTAGATGTGAAAGAGAAAAGGAATTGAAAGACTATTTCTCTGCTAAACATTGATTAAAGATCCCCTGCCAATATGGCTAGTATTTCAGAAGTGCCTAGAGAATGATGTGGTTGAGCATGTAGTCACTTTTGTACCTTTTTCCAGTTCTGCAGTTTATAGGTTACTAAAATGGTTAAAACACATACAGAACACAGTAGCAGCTACCACATGATAATTTTGGTTACTCTACTGAGACTCTGAACAACCTGTTTAGCTTTCAGGAAAAGAGATATGCGAAAAGAAAACCCCTCAGTTTTTTACAGATAGAAGTAAAGGTTTTTACCATATAACTGTAATCAGGTCATATAAAAGTTATCCCATGAAATTCAGAAGTTAAACTTCTAAGTTAAATAATCAAAAGATATGAAATCAGGAAAGTAAAATGTTTTATGGCCTTGAATTTGTGATATAATAATTCAAAGCAGCTTTATATGGCCTGGCATCCTTTACTTTGCTTCAGTGAGAAATTTTACCCTGTTCAAAAAAAATTTAGTACATCTGTTTCAAGGTCCATAGACATTAAAATGCAACCTGGTGTGTAAGTGATTTTTTTCCTTCAAGGTGCCACAATGGAACAGACCTGCCTCTTCCCACATGGACCATTAAGACAGTGATGTCAGCATCCTCAGGATGCAGTTTTTATCTTTAACTGCTCATTAAATGAATGCGTGTTCCTGGGAAACTCAAACTCTGCTGACCTCTTTAAGCCTTTGTTCAGATTATAATCACTAAATTCATTCATTCAGGAAAAATAGCATGTGACATACCAGAATAATTACAGTTAACCAACACAGAATTAATTTGGATTATCTAAGACTGCAATGAGTGATCGATTTCTGGGGAAATTCTTGTCAAATAAAAGTGAAGTATAGATGAATAATGATTAAGAAAAGGAAATTACAATTAACTAATGAACACTAGATGAACAGAAAAATATGTTTGGTATGTGAGACAGTAAATAGCTCATTTGGGAAAATGGATGTTTGAGGATGAATATTTCTTACAAAAACACTGTCCTGCCTGGGCCTTGTTGGAATAACCCATGTCTAAAGCAATGATTTACCTTATCCCTTCTCTAAAATATTTTTCAGTACATTTCTACTCTATACTAGCTAATAAAGTCTTTATTTAGTCAGATAATATCCTGTATTGAGGTATCTCTGAAAGAATTGTGGAGAGGAGATTTGTCATGTGAACAACTTTAATTCTGGCAATTTTACACTAAAATACTTTTTTTCCTGTTAGAAGATCTGGTACACTAGGCACAAGGTATAGTTTTCTCCTGTGCTTGGAGTAGGTGGCAACTGTGAAAAAGCAAGTTCATATTTTCAGACAAACTGTGGAAAAAAAGGGATTGTAGACAATAATAATGCTTGATCCTTTTGCATATACTGAGTTGCTTACATTTCTGTCTGTGTAAATGCTCTCCCATCAAGACCATAATACAAAAAGTGAACCTCAGCTTCTTTCAGAAGTTCATGTGGTTCCCTTATTCAAAAACATGCCACTTTGGCTTTAGGTAACTCCTCTGGCTTTAGGTACCTCCTCTGTGTAGCAATTGTTTATTTTACTTCTGAATTTGTAATGCTAAGAATTCATTATGGAAAAGAAATTTTGCTGGAATCATTACCATCAGTTTTTGAATATTGCTAGCACTGACTCCTGCTAACTATGCATGGCTTATTTATGTTTATAAACTGCTTGTAAGTATTCTTATCATTCCTTTGAGTTACAAAACCCAGTTAAACCAAGTAGCCTGAAGATGCTACCTAAAAGGTTTGCTTAAAAGGGATATTAATCTCTTCTCAAGCAAAGAAATGCATCATAACTGATGCAGTTGCATTCTATGGGTCAAGACAAGGACAACCACTGTGGGAATAGGCAGACACATATCTTCTTTGGGGCATGGATATCTGCCCTCTGGGACTGTGTTTGGTGACGCAGGACAGAGGTGGTGAATAAATGGGAGGGATCGTCAGTTGTTGTTCCCAGCAGAGCGTAGCTACTAAGGTATGTATTGACCAGGCATCCAAGTACTACTTGAATGAGCTGTACTCCAGGTCGTATGTCCAGGGCAGGGGGAAGACCACACTGTGAAACACTCATGTTTTGTGACTAGTCTGTAGAAGAAAACAAATCCATAGAGAACTTGCATGAGGCACCTTGTATGGATGCCTTGGCTGCCTAGCAGGCAAAAGCAGCAAGTTTGGAATTAAATAGCATGAGAAACTACAAGAGACTGACTACTTAACAAATACTTTTCAAATCAAAGATTCAAATCAGTTTGAATTGTGTAAGCACTTGCAAAGGAGATTTACTTCAATTTGACTGTTCAGTGTTGCCAGGCTCTTGCTTGGGAAGTCCTCATCCTGACTCCTTGTAGTAACCAAGGAAGGGTAGCACTTTCAGGAAAAAAACGTAATTGATATTTACTAGATTACAGGTATCCATCTGGCACAGGTGATGTGCTCTCAACACTCACTCTCTGCTTTATTATGGTTTAAAAATGCTATGAACATGTACCAATTTCTCATCAGAGCTGTGCTAACCTTTGCAGGGGTACAGTGCTAAGGAAGCTGGAGAATTCAGCCAGTCTATCTTTAGACTGCCATCATAGAAGAGGATGTCTTACTTTCAAACCTGAATTATTTGAAATGCAATGAAAATAGGTATAAATAAGATTATATCAGCCCTTGAAAGGAGTGCTTTTTGATAGCTTAAATGAAGACAACATGTATGCTGCATGGTGCACCTCCCCAGTGCTGAATCAGCTTTTATCAGTTTTTGTTTAAAAAAAACAGACCAGGTGCCAGTTACTGGAGACAGACGTCATTGGGGTCTTTAGTTTAGTAGGGTACAAATATACCCTAAAATTAAAACCCAGTGCTCTGTTTGTTTCTGCTGTTCATGAAGCCGTCAATAAAATCGCAACAACATGGTCTCTCTAGTAATGTTCCAATGTCAGCTGCTCCTGTGGCCAACTTTAACCTACTATGAATGGGTTTCATTTAGTTTCCCCATCCTCTGTATACAGTAGGCTAGCTATCCAGGAACCATATTTTATTTTCAGCTTCAGTTCCTTTTCCACTGAAAATAAAAACAAAAATGTATTCATCCTTCTGGATTCCAATCCTAACGTTTTAAAAAAATATAATATTTTTGCATTTATAAAATATCAGCCAGAGGGCTTTTCAGGATCTAATACAGAGGTACTGCTTTACACCTCTCTGAAGAACAGCCAGTAAATTGAAAACCAAGAACAGTTTAATTGGGCACAGTAAACCTATACAATAGTTCCACTCATTTTATCTCACACTAGAGGGGGAACTATGAAATCTTAAAACAAATGAGTTGTATGGAAAAATACTGCATCCTAGGGAGGAGCTAAATCGACAGCATTATGAATAAAGGGGAAGTGCTGTGGTATCAACATGCACAAAGTAATTCAGGTTCATACCTCAGAGTCCATCCCTGTGACCCTCATTCCTGTTGGTTTCCTCCTCTTAGTATTCAACATTTAGGCATTTCTTGACTTTTCTTCTTCTGGGACATTTTCAACTTTACACAGCCAGGTCTCTGCAGCCTGTTTTATGTAGGGCTGGTTCCTGCCTCCTAACTCTCCCTTTGAGCTAGCAAGAATTAGTATTTACATAAAGCATTCCATTCCTTATAGTTTTAAGAGAGCTATGTTCTCATATGTTCTCATAGCAGATCTCACTCTTGCCTCAGCTTATGAAAAATAAATACAGAATTAGAATAATAGTTTGAGGGAGCTGGAGTACAAAATAGAGTACTATCTTTTTCACTGTAAAGTCTGTTTCAAGTGGCAGCTACAAATAACAGGCTGTGATGTATAAAGATACACAACACATAGAAAATAGCATCACGTCTCTAGCATAGGTGTGCACAACTCCCATGTTTTGCCTCAGTTCTACCATAAATATTTCATCTATTCAACAAAAACAACAGTGAATTTCAGCTTGTGTCCACACCTTGCACCACACCCTTAACAGCAGAAGGTCTTAGTGCCTATGAGAACTGTCTTACAAATCAAAGAAGCAGTAAAAATTGTTTCACTACGTGGTCTCTGGTGTTTACAGAAAGACACCTCGTGGACAGGATCATGTGTCAGCAGGCAATGAGCTGTGACAGCTGGCACAAGGAGAGGTGCATGGGGTTACACTAGGATTGAGGGGCTGAGACCTGGGATGACTGAGGAAAACTTCACTGTGCAGAGTTTTCTCTAAAGTTGCTAGGGCATGTCTCTAAAGTTGCTAAGGATAACTTCTGCTATCACTGACTCCTCACCTGTGGACCTACTCATTGCCATCCTTGCCCTTTTGTGGCCTAAAAGGCAGAGGAGGGAAGGACAGAGGAACAGGCACTGCAGCTGCCAGGCTAAATGCAAATCTTTTATGGCTGTAAGGTACAGTGGCAGAAATCTCTGCTGGGTGCATGACAGGATAAGTAGGATCTAAGAATAAGGAGACCGATTGTTGCTGTCATGCAAGCACTTTGCAGCCATGCACTCACCACAGAGGGAAAGGAAGGTTTAGGAAGAAAAGGTGTTCTTGATACTGGAAGAACACTCCTGACAAGGATAGTGAAATACGGCCATGGCAGCAAATCCAGTGTCAGAGAAGTACAAACACCTCCTTCTTAGCCTTCTCAGTGATTAACACGGGTATCTGAAAGATTAGACACTTCTGTATTGATCCTTAATAACTGTTTTCCCCTGGCTCTGACAAAAAGTGCTCTCAGCTGCAGAAACATGAGTGCAAGGTCATATGTCATATGTGTCCAATACCATAGAAAGCCACAGATTCTTTAATGATTCAAAGAACACAATGCTGCCTGCAATCACTTAAACCACTTCCTGCAGCTCCCTCTTACTCTCAAGTGTACTTAAAGGTGACGTTTTCCATGTGCTTCTGACTCATGTCACCTCTTGTCTCCAAAACCTTATCCTCTGTATTTATATTCAGTTTCATCCTTGCATAAGAAAGCCTCTTGCATTGTACCTTGTCACCAACAGTCACAGAGTGTATGATCTCTGATCCCACTGTCCACTGAGAACTATACTGAAAAAAGGAGGCAATCAGTTGCATACCTGGTAAAACACTAAGAAACATAAAACCACATGACTGATTTAGACAAGCTGTATCTGAAATTGTAGCCAGGGAGAGAGCACTGATGAAGATGAGTGGCTCCAAATCTCATGAAAATTTAATTAAGTGCATTTTTCCCCTACACACTAATATCATGATGCTGATTGACATTGTTAAGATTTAAACAAGTGGTTTCAGGGTTTTTTTTGCCTATCAAAGAGTAGTACGACAGGCATTTGTTGGCCTAATTTTATGAGACTAAATGCACATTGCTGTGCATTGTCATTTGATAGTTTTGATATGGTGGCTAAGAACTACAGCAAGATCCTGTAGGCAAACCCCATCATTATCTCCTGTTGATGTGAGATAGATGAGAACAATAATATGTGTTTCAACAGAATAGAGAAAGTCTGACATAAAGGGCTCAATTAAAATTTGCTTTAATTGCATTAAAAAGTCCTGCCTGAAGATTTTGTTCAAAACAATTTTAACTTGCTTTACATAAAACTAAGGATTCTCTGCAGCAGTTTTGAGTTATAAATATTTTTGGTTTCCTTCTGTTCAGTAACATCATCTATTGATACTGCCATTTTGAGAGGGAAGGGGAAGAAAAATGCAGTATATTAAGATGCAACCTGAAAATTAAGCTTAGAAAAAGTTCCAGCAAAATCTCTGATGAAAACTGATAAATTAAAACAACAGTAAAACATTTTCCCCCGATAATTTTTATTAACACTTGCATACCTAACTTTAAAAATGAAATTTATATGGTAAAAATGTTGGAAATTTGATTTTCTAACCTTTGACCTAAGAAAGAAATCAAAGTTTATTTAACCACACATTTTACTGGGGAAATGATGACTGTTTCTTCCAAACCCTTTTGATAGGATAATAAACAATGACATAACTTGGTGAAAAACTGTGTTTACCAAGCCAGCTTGCAGGTATGTTTGGCAATGGCCATGGCTAAGAAAATGAATGACACATCAAGTATTCTGGGAAGGCAGCATAAGGAATAGGTCTGAGATCTTGAAGAATTTTCTTTTTTACTTCATTCCAATTGACTCACAAAAAGTTTTTATGTAGAAATATTCTACATTTTGCAGCTGAATTGCCTCATGCCTTTTCCTTCCTTCACAAAATATTTTGTCCTGCACCTCTGATAGGTGGTTTTCATTTTAATTCCTAATGTTAACTTAAATCTTTACACCACAAAATATTAAATCACTTTTGATTGCCTTTTTGCCTTTGTTAAATTTGAATGATATTTGAAAGGGTCTTAGTTCAATGGAATCTGGAACAAATGACAGTTCTTTGGTGTATTTTTATTTTAATGTGATTCATTCTTCTTAATTTTTTATTAATCTATTTCTATCACATTTATGAAAAAAATTGTAGGGAAATGTGATGATGTTTTATGATGCATTTATTTGTCTGTATTTTAACTTTAAAATAATTTTTATAAAATATCTCAGTTATGAAAATCTAACCTCTTTATGGAAAACTTTATTTGTACCGTGTTTTCATGATTTCTAATAAGAAACTCTTAGGTAGAATGGCATTGAGAGAGCTTCTGCTAAGTCTTTGGAATGCGTCTTCAGATTAAATTTTTTACAGGATGCCTAGTGGCTGCTGCTCTAGCTAAAACAAAATTAAAAAAAAAAAAAAAAGAAAAGTATTTTTTGTAATGCTTGCCAGTATTCAGTGTATCTCCAGGAGATAAAAAAATATTTTATTTTCTACCTGAGGAAAATTTTAACAATTTGAAGATTAATTCTAGAGCTCTGTAAGTTCTTTCATTTTCTATCGATGTATCTGAGATTAAATTTTTGTGGCTAGGGGGATAATGAAATTTGCAACAGGAACATTAGGTTGGACATATAATACTGGGGCAGCAAAAACTTATGCAGAGTACTGGAGTGTAGAGAAATTGAAACACCAAGGAAACTTAAAATTAGATTTTTAAAAAATGTTTTTATACTTTTTTTAAGATACATGTAAAATGATGGCTAACCCAAAGTGTTGAGTATTTTAACTGCATCTATAAAGCAGTTTATAAATGCAGTCTATAATCCTCAGAAAAGGTTCCCTGAAATTCTGGTCATTGGTTAAAATTCAGAATCATTGCTTGGAAGATGAAATGGACTACATAGTCTTGCTTTTCAAATGAATGTCCCACTCACTAAGCAATTCACTTCTCTCTTACTTAATTTTGATGAGAAGAGTGGAGCATCAGCCCGGCTTTGAACAGGTGGACAGTGGTAGGAGTGCTTCACTGAGTGTTGCTGGTGTTAACCGGATTTTCCTCAGAAGAAATGAATGTTATTCTTTCACACACATCCTGGCATAGACCTCATGTGGAAGAAGCCAACAGCATGGATGATATTTCTTCTACTTGTGTTTTAAAGAAAGTAGGTGGAATTGTTCCACTAGGCAAGGAACCCAGCCTTAATCCTGAATGTAATTGGCTGGAGAAGTCTCCGTTTTGGGCCCCAGTTAGGCTTAGCCCTCTGGGCAAAGTGCAGAACTGTCCTCTCTTCCCTCATGAGTGGGCGGGCAGCAGGATGGGGACTGAGGGAGCAAAATACTTCCTACTATGAGTAATGATGAGGTCCATGACCACATGAGGAACATGACATATGTAAGTCTAGGAGAACTAATGAGATGCATCGTAGAGTACTGAGGGAGTTGGTTGATGTAGTTGCCAAGCCACTCTCCATGATATTTGAAAAGTCATGGCTGTCAAGTGAAGTCCAAGGTGACTGGAAAAAGGGAAACATTGTACCTATCTTTAAAAAGGGTAGAAAGGAGGACTCTGGGAACAACCAACCTGTCAGCCTCACCTCTGTGCCTGGGAAGATCACGGAACAGATCCTCTTTCTTATAAACTGTGCTAAGGCACAGGGAAGACACAAAGGTGATTTGAGACAGCCAGCATGGTTTCAGCAAGGACAAGTCCTGCCTGACCTACCTGGAGGCCTTCTATGATGGAGCCACTACATTACTGAACAAGGAAAGTGACAGATGTCATTTATCTGGACTTCTGTAGAGCCCTTGAAACGGTATCTAACAACATCCTGCTCTCTAAAGTGGAGAGAGATGGATTCAATGTGGATGGTCTGTGGGGTGGATAAGGAATTGGTTGCAGGGTCACAACCAGAGGGTAGCGATCAACCGCTCGGAATCTCACTGGACGTCAGTGACAAGTGGTGTCCCTCAGGAGTCTGTATTGGGACTAGTGTTATTTAATATCCTCATTAATGGTGTACATAAAGGGATCAAATGTACCCTCAGCAAATTTGCACGACACCAAGCAGAATATGGAGGTTGTCACACCTGAGGGATGGGATGGCATCCAGAGGGACCTGGACAAGCTCGAGAAATGGGCCCATGGGAATCCTATGAGTTTTAACAAGGCTGCATACAGACTGCTGCACCTGTGTTGGAACAACCCCTGGTATAAACACAGGCTGGGGGATGAACGGAGTGAGAGCAGCTCTGCAAAGAAGGACTTAGGGGTGCTGGTGGGTGAGAGGCTGGACATGACCCAGCAATATGCACACAGCCCAGAAAGCCAAATGTATCCTGGATGCCTCAAAAGCAGCATGGCCAGCAGAGTGAGGGAGGGGATTCTGTCCCTCCCTCTGCTCTGCTCTGGTAAGACCCCACCTGGAGTGCTGCATCCAGCTCTGGAGTCCCAGCACAGGAAGGACATTGACATGAGCTGTTTCAGCAAGTCCAGAGGAGGGACACCAAGCTGACTAGAGGGATGGAGCACCTCTCCTGTGAGGAAAAGAAAGGCTGAGAGAATTTGGTTTGTTAAGGATGAAAAAGAGAAGTCTTTGGGATGACCTAACTGCGGCCTTTCAGTACCTAATGGGGACCTACTAGAAAGATGGAGAGGGACCTTTTACAAGAGCATGTAGTGACAGGGCAAGAGGGAATGGCTTAAAACTGAAAGACAGTAGATTTAGATCAGATATTAGGAAAAAGTTCTTTAGTGTGAGGTTGGTGAAGCACTGAAACAGGTTGCCCAGAGAACTTGTGGATGCCCTGTCCCTGGAACTGTTTAAAGCCACCCTGGATGGGGCTCTGAGCAACCTCGTCCAGTGGAAGTTGTCCCTGCCCATGGCAGAGGGAGTGGAACTCAATGATCTTTAAGGTCCCTTCCATCCCAAGCCATTCTATGATTATATGACTCTATGAACTGCACCATTCTCTTCAGAGTGGGTGCTTCTAGGTGTCCTTGCCCACTAGTGCCAAGTCTCCCAGAGTGTGGCTGAACAGGGAGATGAGCACTGCCCTCAGTCAAAATAACCTTTACACAGTCAGCACATGTTGCAGTCGGATGAAAGAATATGGAGTTTAAATAGTCTGAACTTAAGATATCAAGGTAAATTTGCAAGGATTTAGCTGTAAAAATATGTATCTCTTGTAAAATTATGATGGTGAGGATCATGGACCTGGGACTTCACACTGTTACCAGAATTTTAACATACCCACAAACAAAATACAAACTAGGCAGGCTTGGCTTCCTAAGCCAATGAGAACCTGAACAATTCAGTCATCTATTATAATGCCTGCATGTTTCAAAACAGTAATTTCTGAACATAGGGAAAGGAAAAGGAGACTAATTCAAAGTATAGAATAAAAACTATACAGCACTTTCATCTGTATCCACTTCCATGCTGCAAAGGGTCAGCAGTAACTCTAGAATTTCTGGCTAACTTAGGAAGGTTGGTGCAACTTTGGTTGTTTATAGAATTTAATATTGAATGATGGCGTATTTAGCCTTTTTCTGTCAAATGTTTTCAACAATAAATAATTTCTCAGCTGTTTTAATGCAGCAGATGGGAAACAGTCCAAAGAAAGAGATCAGGACCACAGAATCATTTAGTTTGGAAAAGACTTCCAAGGTCCTGTATAGTCCAACTATTAACCACTAAACCATGTCCCTAGGTGCCACATCTACACGTCTTTAAAATACCTCCAGGAAGACTGACTCAAACACTTCCCTGGGCCTGTTCCAATGTTTGACAATCCTTTCAGTGAAGAAATTTTCCCTAATATCTAATCTAAACCTACCTTGGCACTACTTAAAGCTGTTTCCTCCTGTTCGATTGCTTGCTCCTTGTGAGAAGAGGTCAACCTTCACCTCGCTATGACCTCCTTTCAGGTAGTTGTAGAGTGATAAGGTCTCTCCTGAGCCTCCTTTTCTCCAGGCTAAACAACCCCAGTTTCTTCAGCTACTCCTCATAAGAGCTGTGATCCAGACCCTTCACCAGTTCCATTGCTCTTCTCTGGACAAGGTCCAGCACCTCAATTTTTTTTTTTTTTTTTTTTTGTAATGAGGGGCCCAAAACTGAACACAGGACTCAAGGTGTGGCCTCACCAGTGCTGAGTACAGGCAGCAATCACTTGCCTACTTGCCACGCTATTTCTGACACAAGCCAGATGCCCTTGGCCTACTTGGCCACCTGGGCACAGCTGGCTCGTGTTTAGCTGCTGTCAATCAGCATCCCCAGTGCTTTTCCACTGGGCAGTTTTCCAGCCACTCTGCTCCAAGCCTGTAGTGCTGCCTGGGGTTGTTGTGACTGAGTGCAGGACTTGACACCTGGCCTTGTTGAACCTCACAGCATTGGCCTCAGCCCATTGATTCAGCTTGTCCAGATTCTTCTGCAGAACCTTCAAACCTTCCGGCAGATTGACACTCCCATCCAACTTGATGTCATCTGCAAACTGACTGAGGGTGCCCTCAAACCCCTCTTCCAGACAATTGATATTAGAGAGAACTGGCCCCAATACTGAGCTCCAGGGAGCACCACCTGTGACCAGCTGCAAAATGAATGTAACTCCTTTCACCACCACTCTTTGGGTTCTGTCTTCCAGACAGCCTTTACCCAGCCAAAGATATATCTGGTGTACATGAGTGTCTTAGAAGAATTTGGAAATATTCACACAGAGTGAAGTAATCAGACCAGCATGTTATATAAATATCCTGTGTAGGTTTCTGCTGCAAAATGAAACCAAAATAACATCATGGATCTTTTATATTGAAGTTTAATTCTATCTCTTTTAGAGGTAAAGCCACCCCATCATTCTGCTAAAACACTCTTTCTTTGATGTCATGTCATCATTACCCTGTAGGAAAGCCTTCCAGTGTCAGATGTGAATACAATATTCATCTGTGCTATCACTGTGATAGTTGTTTCTGTACTGCAGGAAATGAGAAAGGAAACAATATAAAGTATGAAAAAAATTAACGGAACTTTCAGTCCATAATTATAGGGACTTCAGTGCAGAAGCATTTGCTTTTTGTAAGACCTCCTTGGCAGTCTTAATCATGTTCTCATCAATAAATTGAAAGTTCTGTGAAAGGGTGCTCCATAATAACCGTGGTTTAGATTTTTCAATTGATATTGTTCTACCTAGATCCTACTTACCTGTACAACAATAAAAGGCTAATAAAATGAAGCCAACACTGTGACAAAAGTCAACAATAGCAGAAATGTCAGAAGAGTAATCTGCAAAATAAAAATGAGAAAAGTATATACAAGAAATTATAACAGCCAGTTTTTTTATTTGTTTTCCAAATTATGTTTTCCACTTCATGGTACCACATGTACTGATAGCTATTGCTATTATTATTAATGTTGTGGTAGGGAGAAGAGAGAAGGAAAAGATGTGGTCCTTGTGTCCTAACGCTTGGAGAAAGATGTCGAAAGGAATTCAGAGAAAATGGTTCCCTTCCCTTCCCTTCCCTTCCCTTCCCTTCCCTTCCCTTCCCTTCCCTTCCCGCACCTTCCCGCACCTTCCCGCACCTTCCTGCACCTTCCCTTCCCTTCCCTTCCCTTCCCGCACCTTCCCGCACCTTCCCGCACCTTCCCTTCCCTTCCCTTCTTCCCTTTTTTGTTCCCCTCCTACTCTACAGGCTTTCTGTAGAAGGACAAAGATATTTCAAACAAAGGGAAGGATTTCATGCTCCAGGAGATAATTCTTCTGTGATATGTGTATTTTTCAATCAATATTTGGCATTTTCTTACCCTCTGCCTGCCAGGTGGTCTTTCTTTTCTAACCTGTTTAATCACATATGACAGTTTATTAGATGAATACCTTTGCCTTTCCAATGAGGTGCTCTGACTTCATATTTCAATCTTCATATTTCTTGTAAGCTCCCTCCAGTGATTGATTTAAACAGATATATATTTATGGC
Organism: Dicrurus megarhynchus; assembly: GCA_013399195.1. Classification (NCBI taxonomy): domain Eukaryota; kingdom Metazoa; phylum Chordata; class Aves; order Passeriformes; family Dicruridae; genus Dicrurus; species Dicrurus megarhynchus. Next base: position 30,343 of record VXAD01001026.1, on the reverse strand, counting down.
CTACATAAATGATAACTTATTATAACATTCTAAAGTATCTCAAGCATGCAAAACCAAGGGTGAAATTCTGGCCTCACAACAGCAAAACTCTTATCATTTCTGAGGAGCTGACATTTCACCCCAAGGATGAAGAAAAATTATTTATGGCAGCACAGGGGAATATAACTATGAATAATTTGATGAAATTAAGATGGAATAAATTCCTATCAGTGAGATATATTATGTCAAGGATCAGTATATCAAGGGAAGTAATGGAAGATCTATAGATTCAGACATTTTAAACTAGCTTTGAAGAAGGACTAGATAGTAATGCAGTGAGAAACTTACTTAATGGATTGCTTCATAAATTCAAACTCTCTCCAGTTCTCATAGTTCAAAAGAGCTCTTATTGCTGCCTGCTTATCCCATTTCTGTTAATTTTCCTAATAAAATAAAACTCATAGTCTGCCTGATGCGTTTTTGTACATGTCCGTCTGGAATTAAGTGATCAGATTGAATTCTATTGAGAGAAGGGTTTAGGGGGTTAGATATTCAAGACTTACTATTGGCATTGTGGAAAGAGGCAACTAGATAGAATGAGACAGGAGCAATTAATAGCCTTGATAAGAACCTAATAAGACATCAAGGAACCCATACAGCAGAGAAATTCTGGATGCCAAGTTTCATTTAGTCCATCACCCACAGTTTTGTTTTGTTTTAATTCCTTTGTGTGCTGAATGCTGTAAGGACTGACATAATAATAATTAAAAAAGAAGCAATTCAAGAATACAAATTCAGGGTCATGTATTTAAGGTTGCAAACAAGAATTTATGCTGTAAACTAGGATATTCTCCAGTAAAAATCATGTAAGAGAAGAAAGGCCCAGATGCATCAGACTATGAGAGATCAGTGTTATGTAGAAGGGAAATATCATTTTAGGATATATTATTTAACTTGATTTTAGTAGAAAAAGTTCTACCCTTCTCTTGTCAAAAAATGCCAAAAAAACTATCAAACCTTTGTGTAGTCTAAGACACTTTTGTGCAGTAAACACAACAATGAATTGAAGTAATTTCTTGTTGCAGATGAAATGCATTATTCTACTGGAAACACCTCAGAAGAGTGAGTTCTGCTTATACATATGTCACAAAGGCTTTTGTCCTTCAAAAATTTAGGTTTGTTTTGTACTGCCTTATTCTTTCTTCTGATTCAGGCATTAGTCTTTTCTCTTAGCCAGCATTTGACAAATCCTTCTCTCAATGAACTACTGAATTTTTTTTCCGTGTCCCTTCTTTGTTCCAGTTTCAAACATCAGACAACTGTTGTTCTCATTTGGGTGGATTTCTTGCACCTTGTAGTTTCTCAGCTGTTGTCATGGTCCTCATACAAAAAGTGAATGGTGTAGGTTCAACTTCCAGTCTGCAGTATTTCTGTCCTCCCTAATGGCTCCTACTGTTCGAGCATGTCTTTGAAGTGTAAGATTTGTGCTACAGAATTTGCAGACTCAACATCAAGAGAATACTGTGAAGTATTTCCTATTTCAGTATTTCTTTGCTGAAAATTATGTCTGGCATGCATACAATCTAGACAAAGGCTGAAAATGGAAGAGGAGGAAGGAAATTGTAAAGTAACCAACGCTTGAAAAATCTACAGAAGTCTGGATTTTTAAGCCTGCACATAGAAAATATGAGAAATGTGTTCCTTCACTTCATTGCTGTATTGGTACCTCTGACAACAATAACCACAGAAACCTCAGAAAATAAATGGCACGTCTAGAATTTCTATGAATAAACTTCGGAAAAAAACCCCTGAACTGTGGAGATACATATGTGTGTGTGTGTGTGTGTGTGTGTGTGCATATAGTCATGTTGGAAAGACATTTTGATCTTAAAATGTGTTTATTTTTTTTACTAGACTGTGTCCCATAACATAAAGGTATGTACGTAAAATTTTAATTGAAAGACAATCTTCATGAAAAGTGATATTTCCCTTAGAGTGAGTCCCCTGAGATCTTGATCTTATTCAAGAGCTTTAAAATCCAGATGAGGAATATTTTGCTTTACCTAGTAGAGCAGTGTGTTGAGAATAATTTCCTTCTTTTGCTATATTTTGCAGAAAATAGGCAGTGCTGTCAGTTTTTTTAACTTTGCAGAACTGATTTCAGAATTTCTGTTTTAATAAACTATCAGTTCACTAAACCATTACTACTACTACTACTACTACTACTACTACTACTGCTACTACTGCTACTACTGCTACTACTACTACTAATACTACTAATACTACGACTACACTAGTGGCCATTGCCTTTGTCTGACTTAACCCAAGTAAAATTCATGTGGGAAGGAAAGGTTTTTGCCTGTTTAAGGGATTGAAGGATTTTGCTTCTGTTACTAAAAAGTCATTTAGAAACAGCTGTAAATGTACATATCGTTTTACAAATGTGGTATAAGATACATTCCTTGCCCTGAAGTGCTTATAGTCTCTAAGATAGGAAAAAGATAAATGGAGACCAGACTGAGGAAACCAATTTAGACAGAGTGTGATGTGAGGAATAAGAATGAGGTACCTATGAAGGAAAATTTCTTAAGAGAATTGTTCCTTGTGGAAGGCCAGATCTTATGGAAGATGGAGACAGTGATCAGGATTTGGAGAACAATTCAGTCCACAATCTGAGCAGTGACACTTATTTCTATATGAGTAAAAAGGAAATTAAAAGTGGAAAGAGTAGAAGGAGACAGGAGTACAAATTAAAAGAACTGGAAAGAACACAGGCAGTGAGTGAAAATGGTGGATCTTGGGTGTTTGGTCCGTGTCATTTTATGTTGCCTTGTGTCCATGATAACAACACATGGTTTTCTGGGGTTCTTTTTCTGAACATTAGCTAGGCAAGTGTCACAGGGGTTTTCCAGCTTGACAGTAGAAACTCAGCTGAGATTGTTCCTTACAATGTCAGTACTGCTTATTTCTTTAGCTGACAATTTATTTCAATCAGTGTAACTTAATTTTTCCAGAAGACACACGGAGTCACCACTCTAATCTCAAATGTGTGTTTTCCTCCTATCATTGCTGGATCTGACTTTAAAACCCATTGCTGAAACTCCTCTTCAAGAAGGCTGAAGCCAGAAAATCAGGGTGCAAACTTTCTCCCTTCAATCCAAAGATACATGCTAGCAGCTCTTCTAATCCTTGTTCCTGTCAGTCACCCTCTGTGTTTGGGTCCAGAAAAATAACAAGCCTGAAGGATGAAACATGCCAAGAATAATTTATTTCCTCAGTGGCACACTTTGCCTCAGTTCTGGTGACATCTTACTCCAAAAATGCCTTGTGCTCATTCTGGAGGCCCCACAGAAGGGCTTGGTGAGCTGTGTCCGTGTGTGGCATTCAGCTGTGGCTGTGCTGGAGAGGGGTCTGTGTAACGCCAGCACCCAGCAGTGCTCGGAGCACGCTGGGCTGTCTGCAGTCATTGCTACCCAAGCACTACCCTGCACATCACATACCAGGTGGCTAAAGGCAGGCCCTTATATAGCCCACAAAGCAGTGCTGGCACTTTCCAGGAGCTGAGAGTCAGAACACAGCTCCTTCCATGAACTACGGCTGGAGGAGAGGCTCCCTAACTCAGACATGTAACTGAAAAGCAGATAGCCTGCTGGCAGGAACACCCTGCTCCTGTGGGAAACACTCAGAGCTATCGTGTGTCGCATGCGGACACGAAGGAAGACACTTACACTCTCACGGCAGGTGAAAGGCCAACGAGAAGGAGGCCTCTTTATTCAGACAGTTATATACCTTCTTAACAATCACTGTGGATTGGATGGTGGGTATTACCACCCCTCAATCACACTGGTCAAAGGAAATATCCATCAAACATCTCCGCCCAGGAGAAAGAATGAAAACAATAAGGACAGTTAGACAAACATAGCTGTGTTTACAAAAAAGTGCGTGAGAACTTCTATCACAGAATTAAAAATATCTAAGCACTGCAGAAATCAGGGTGACAATCGTGGCCTTTTCTTCTGCCTGTTTGTAACAACTTGCTGTATAATTAACAAGATATTATTGCTATACCTGTTAGTTTTATTACAGTTTCATGAACTTATGAATGAGATATTTACTGACAATGTGGAAGATTGAATATTCCTACATGCTTAATCTGCTAGAAAGTGTTAGATTTAAGCAAAAAAATGTGCTTATTCATGTAGCTGGAACATAAGAAGGGTATTTGAAATATAAGTCTAGACATTTTTGCAAACTGTTAAAGAAATGTACAAGCAAAAATATTGACTTTGGAATGCAAATGGTCTTTGAAGAAAGTTAACCTGGAAATTATCTCAAGGAACAAAACTGCAATCTGCCTACACAAATACCAATTATTATTTTTTTAACCCGTTCAAGCAATACTTTTTAGCTGTGGAACAAAATTAAGAATGGTAATCAGGAAAGGAATGTTTATAACTTGTTTTCCTATTTAAATGGATATTTAAGACACTTTGTTTTCCCTTTCATTTTTGAAAGCAATAGTTAAATACAATGTCCAAAACCATATTCCAGTTTCCATTTTCAGACTCACAACCTATCATATAAAATATGAACCTGCTCAAAACCTATGAGATTCCATCACTGGTTATGAATATTTAACTCCTCTGAATCAAGCTTTTTGGGTTTTTGTAAAAATACTGTTGCAGAAAACAAAAATATTCCCATTTATTTTCTTTCCCATATACCTATTTTAGCTTACTTTTTTAGCTGTCAAAAGCACTTGTTTTTCTGAGAAGCCAAACTGGAAAACACAGGCTGCTAATTTTATGGGAGCTCATAATAAAGACATATACATTTTCCAAGTACAGAACCTTTGAAATATTTTCCTCCCTGGCATCTGACTTGTATTTTTAAATTAGCTTTGCCCAGCAAAACTAAATTCTAAAACAAAGAAAAATCATTAAAAAAAAGATGGACATGTAATGTTTAGGCTGGCTATATTTCTCACTAGCAAGTAAATACTATTATAAAGAATTACTGTTTACGTAGCTGACTCCAAAATGAAAACAAACCAAATCCTGCAAAACTGGCTGGGACATTAGTTATAGACTGATCACCATGACTTGAAAAACACAGAGCCTGTTTTTTTTCAAAACAATTTCCTTTGAATTAACTTTTTGTCTCCACTATCAGCTAATATAGCATGGAATTTCTCTAGTTTGCTGTTTAGTTTCTAGACAAAAAAAGATGCCTTCAAAAAAGACAGTATCTTAAGGCTTGCAAGATTTGCAGGGTCTTCATGCAAGCTGCTGGGTTACACAAACTAAGTCACAAACTGGATTCTACTCCTGGCAAATTGGTGGAACTATTTTGTCAGGAGTGACTGTAAAAGCAAGCATCACATCCATCCCATCAAGGACACAGTAGGCTTTTCTCAAATCTAATTCTGATGGCAAGATTACTTGAACTGTCTAAAAGATTCAGTTGCTGAAGAGTTACAGGCTGTGGCTGTGCTGCAGGAGCATAACTTGATCTCTTATCCAGAGACCAGTTCTGGGCACACCCAGGCCAAACTGCAGCACTTGAGCCAAGCTTCACATTTCATATCACAGTCACAAGGGAGATAAATCTGCAAACATCTGCCTCCCTACTGTCTGTGATAGGCGTAAAAGTCACACATCACTGCTGTTCTAACTTTGGAAAAAACTGGAGCAGAGAGTGACTCTAAACCAGGCACAGTCACATTGAATTACATACACAGGAGCAGGACAGTAGCTGGCTAGGCAACCCTTGGGAAAGAATATCCCTTTCCAATATGCGTAGCTATCATCTGTAGTCACGATTGCAAAAGCTTATAAATAACAGTGATTAGATAAACTGTAATAACAAATCAAAAAATGGATATCTTCAAATTATATAGCTGAATAGTGATTATTTTGTCTACAGTACCCTGGGCTGCATTAGGAAGACTGGTGAAAGCAAGTGGAGGAAAATGATTCTGCCCTTCTTCTCTGAACTGGTAAGGTCATACCCAGAGTACTGTGTCCACTATCCCAGTACAGGAGAGACATGGACATGCTGGAGAAAGTTCAGAGACGAGACACAAATGTGATCAGTGTGCTGGATCTTCTTTTGTATAAGGAAAGGCTGAGTGAACTGGGCCTGGAGAAGCAAAAGCTCAGGAAGGATCTTATCATTGTGTATAAATACCTGAGGGAAGGGTGAAAAGAAGGTGAAGTCTATTATCAGTGGTGCGCAGTATACCAGGACAAGAGACAAAGGATACACATTGAAACAGAAAATTCCACTTTAGTGTAGGAAAACACATTTTACCTTGAAGCGGTTGAAAACTGTCAGAAGTTTCCCAATAGCTTGTGGAGTCTCCATCCTTGGAGATATCCAAACCATACCTGAACATGGTTCTGTAGATTCAGGAACTGGAATCAACTGGATATATCTATAAGAATAAATTGAATGCTTTGCATAGCACTCCTTGGCACTATAGCTGACAACTACAGGATAGTCTTTTTCTATTTTATTCTATTAAAATCTTAATATCTCTAGGAGATCAGTCACATCAGTCACATTCAAACTATCCATTACTAATGGTCTTGACCCATACAGACCCTTACCTTTATTGCAAATTGCTTAAGAGAGTGCCCATTGGCTCAGATCAAAAGTGGATCCAACGACACAACTGCTGTAATCATTTCACAACACAGGCATCTGGAATAAAGGGCTCTCCAAACCAAAAGGACGCAGTCATTTACTGAATATTTCGATTCATGATTTCAAGTCCTCAAAGTCAGCATAAACATTAAGCAAATACAAACATTAAACAAAGTTCTTATCTTTGGGAAGATGTAAGTCAGAAGAAGTCCATGTCTTGCTTGTGGAATACCCAGAGCTCCTTGGAACCAAGACATGGAGAGAAGAATATAAATGGGAGATCCATGCCTGCAGATATAATTGAGTTTGTTTTAAAGTTTTGTAAAGAATTTCTTCACTGTATTCACTAGCCTTTGGTGTCATGTTAATGTCTTCACTGAATCAGAACTGTCCCAGGATAAAAGGAAAAATTATCCTCTTTTAGTAGGAAAGTACTAAGACTGTTGCTGCTTTTATATCACACAAGCTTTTCTTTTTCATACAAAGATTCAATAGTTGTCACAGGAAGGCAGAAAATCTGGAAATAACTTCAACACACAAAATCTCTCAAGAATATAAAATATAGACTGAGATGCAGATACTAAATCAAAGCTAAATAGCTGCTGAAATAACTGCAGAATTTCCCCCCAGTTTTCCGAAGACAGACCCAGGTTAGTTTATAAAGGCACTTCAGGTATACACTAGAGACCCAAAGATAAGCACAGAAAAATGCATACAGCGAGTAGAAAAAGAATGACACTTCAATGACCAAAAGATGGAAATAATCCAATCTTTATCAGCAAATCTAAATCGGGGATTCTTAAATTTTCTGAAACGCAGTCCGCAGTCAGCCCTCTACATCTGCTGTAGAATGTGCACTGACACATGACTCTAGTTAAGACCTGGTGGGAAAGCACACCTGTGTTTCTCCCATCCTAGAGAGGAGAGTTTGTTCCTATTCTCATCATGGTGAAGACAGGGAAGAATGGCCTGTAGTTATGAACCATAATGAAACCATCACAAACAGAATGCTGAGCTGTTCCTATGGGCCACCTCAGAAGAACACAAGGCTACTGAGATCTGTGACTGAAGTTTCAAACTTCTTGTCGTACAGATTTGATAGGCTGCAGGAGATCGTCAGGTATGGTTCCTGCCCAGAATTAACTCAAAATGAACTTCTAAGGTACTGGCAACTTACCTTTCTTCATTATATATTTTATATCCTCCTAGATTCACAAGAGGTTCATCAAAGCTTAAAAAGGGGAATGGGTCAAATGCTAAGCAAATGTGAGAAATAGGTGGGCTGTGTATGACACCTAAAGCAGGGAATTTAAGCTTTAAATTTGTTTCATGCGAAACAAAACTGAAACATATTGAAAACAGAAACCATCGTATTTTAGAGGTCTGTGCTGCAGGCACTGTATTTCTGGAATTTTTTAAGTTTACAGTTTAGTTTTCATAAGCTTTTTCATAGCAACCCAGAGAGTTTAACATTTGAATTAGCTTAACCTGGAGGAAACCACAGCTGAATCTAAAACTGCACATTGGGCATTGCTGTAAGTGTTGATTTGAAATCTTTGCGTGTGAATGCGTTCTGATATTTCCTGTTCTAGGTGTTGAAGACAAAAATTGTATATAAAGTGAAGTTCAGAGTGGATAAAATCTGTTTTTTTAATTATCCATACTAGTACTATAATTAATTTCACTTAAGATACTTTTGTTCCAAATGGAAAACCATATCTTCCAATAGATTCCTGTGTTACTTTGTGTTCTAAATTCCTGTGTGATGCTTTATGACCTAAACTACTTTGCCAACATAAAGATGTATAAGAGTATTTGTTCCATGCGTTTGCTTCAGTTGTTTATTCTTTATAGAAGAAAAAACTGGGAGGAAGAAATACATTGTGTCATTGTCTCTTGTATTCTAGGTGTAAACACAGCATTTTGCCACATAAGTTGTTTTTTGAAATCTCTTTTTTTTTTTTTTTCTCAAACATATCAATGTCATGCATTAAACTACCTGGTTAATCAAGCTTTCAGTGATTCATAGGGTCTGATTTTATTCTAAATGAAATAAGCAGTTACTCTAAGTTTTAACCAGGCAGAAATTGGATCCATGTTTTCTAAGGATAAGGTCTGAGCAGTTTCTTTCTCCACCCTTTTCCAGGTCAGTCACAGTCATTTGAGGGAAAACAAAACCCAAACAACTTCCCTTCCAAAGGCTGTACAGACAGATTTCCTTCTTCCATGTCATTTTACAGTGACATTTTAAGCATTAGCTACGGGGACCAAGATTTTATTTTGGTTTTATTTCAGCTGTTTTTGCAGTTGTTTCAGTCTCTGTGGGTGCTGCATTCCTAGTTTACTGGGCTGCCTGCGGAATATATGTGCAGCTGAGGCACAAAAAAGGAATGTGTGTTTTTATGTTCCTTCTTCCTTTGTAAGCTGCAGAAAAAAATATCTGCAGAATCCCAAGCATCTAGGAGTGGTTGTTGCTCACCAACCACACCAGGGCACGAAACTGCTTAATGTTCCACTGTCTTCAAAAGTCCTCTGCAGATACAAGGGGATATTTCCTCATTAGATTTAACATTCTATTCTAAGTTTACATCAGATCACATCAAGTGAACCTGAGTTGTGAACTACAGAGCTGGTAATTCAGGGGTGTTATTTGGGACTAAGTTTACAGGATACAAGGCTTTGCAATAAATAATGTCTTTGAAGAGTATGGCAAAACTGATACCTAAGTTAATCCTATGGGAAACAGTGAGGAAACTGAGATTTTGACAAAGTTTTTCTTTAAGTTTTAGGAATACTGGCATCCCCTGCTGTCTGAAGAAATCAAGACTATTCTAAGAAGCTCTGACCTTTGCTGTGCATATTGTGCTTTGTTTAAGCACACACCCAGATTTCCTTCCGTCATACAGCATAACTTTTCCCAAGTTCTTTGAGAATTCAGATCATTACTTTACCATATTCCTAGAAAACTGTGCTGAGAAATATGCAAGCACAGACAGGCTGTGTCTAGAAAGGCATTTAACTTATGTGGACAGGTCCTGTCAGAGAATAAGGTTTCTCATTCCTTTGGCAAAGCTGTTAACAGGAGGAGACTAATATTTTGTGTTACAGTGAAGACCACTTCTATTAATGATTTAAATAATATCTCTTAATAAATGAGGTTTTTGAAAGAAAACTTATTTTACAGAAAGTGGCCAAGGTGGTAACACAGTATTTTCCTGGTATGGCTACTGGCTCACTAGAACCAGAGTTTAGGAAGTTGTAGGTAGTAAGAACTGCTCTGCCATGGTTATGAAATTGTCATCCAACATGAAAGATGTCCCTCTTTCAAAAACTTTCTATCTACTAATGAGTGACATAAAATAAATGGCATAAATCTGTTAAATGTGTTAAAACTCTGGGATTTTTAGTTCTCATTGGTGGTGTGATTGAAGAGCTGAAAACACTAAACCTCAAAAAGCAACTTTTCATGAACAGATTGTCTTACCTTATAGAAATTCAGCTTGATTTTGGGGGCAGCTTATAGAAGACATGTTTAGAATGTTATTCTTCCAAACAAAGAGTTAAAAGCATTTATCAAAGAGTTAAAAGCATTTATCAGCAAAAGGTTTTGAGGGATATTTCTGAGAACCTAAATATGTGCTTCCAAATACCCTCTGCAAAATTGTTTTTGAGAGGCTACGTAAGGACTGCTTGAAAAATATGTTCACCCAAAATAAACCATCGGAGTATTGACTTGCTGGGAACAGTCTGCAATAACTGTAAGTCTTGGAGTTACCTGTTCCCTGCTGGGTGTAGCTCTGTAAATACTCCACCCAGTGCAGTTACATATGAACTGCTTTGTCTATCCCACACAATGTACTACTGCACAGCAGTGAAGCCTCAGGAGCTGAAAACACTGAACTCAGACTCATGAGTACTCTGCCTTTGGTCCCTGGGGACTTGCTTTGCCATTTCTTCATTTTCCTGCACAGACATCAATTTCTTTTAAGCTTCCTGTACACTCAGGTAAAAAAAAAAAGGAAGAAACTGAGAACATCGACCTGTGTAGTATGTAAGATGCAGAGCCCTGAAATCACAGGGCTGTTGTTTCAAGGTGTGCATGCACACACAAATTTTTAAAGGAGTGATGTACAGTGTGAAAGGGTCAAAAAATGGGCACAGCATGTTCTTGAATTTAGACTGAATGAATAAGAAATTGGTGGGAAATTAATAGGATATTCATTCTATAATAGATTGTGATTTATTTATGTTTGTAAATGTTAACCTTTTTGAGAAAATTATATATCTTTCATAGGTGTTGGATTATAATAAAAATTCAAAAGTAATTAAAACAACAATGACACTGTAGAGCATATATCATAGATTATATTTATTTGGTAGCTTCACACTAGTTTTTTAATGAATTTGGAGTGATGTATTTAATACAGTCTTGCAAAAAGATATGCCAAAAGGTAGCGTAATAATGAATAAGAAAATAAAAAGGAAAATTTATTACGGCTCTGAATGGTGAGTCAAAAGTCAAGCATTAATGTACCATAACCACCCGAAGTTCAAATATACTTAACAAGCTTAATGTTTGAGGATTCGAAATCAACAACAAGGAATTATACATGAACTGGAAATTGAAATTAAAGAAATTTTCATGCTGACTGTGATAGTCTTTTGCATTTTGAGAGATCCTGAGGGACTGTACTCTGGCTCATATCGTGTCATTAGCTGAGAAAGAGCCTGAGGACAGAGAAAAAATACAGACAGCTTAGCTGGGGAGCAAAATCTTTAAAACATTTCATGGTATCAAATAGAGAAATACATCAGAGGAAGCATTAAAGTCAAAAGATTTAGGAGGTAGTAAATAGTGAAAGCAGTATTATAACATTGAAATTCTGTTTTTACAATAAGTAAGGAAAACATAATTGACTTAAATATATAAAAATCACCTGATAAACTGTAACATCAGAGATTAGTGTTTTGAAAAACACTGTAAAAACAAAAGTTATCTCACTGAAAGGGAGATTTGTTAAAGGGCAATAGTGTGGTGGTTATTTCCTAATGTTGAACAAAAGCACTGAAGTCTCACTGATATCTGGGTCAACCGATAAGATTTTTTGTTAAGACCTGCAACTTTAATAATAGACAGACAGAAATAAAAAGACAGAATTTTGTAGAAAGTAATGAGGGAATGTAAACTGGACCATATGGGTAAAGGCAAGGCAGAAAGAGTCAAGCATTTTTCAGATTATAACTGAAGATTAGAAATTATAGTGATTGCTGTTACTGTAATTTCAGTAGCAATCTTTCTATTCATTGTGGAGCTCCTTTTAAGACATGAGGTGATGTTAGAACATGGCATCATGGGTAGCTCCAGAGGCAGACAGACCAAGGCTGCAGGGAGAGTTCTGTGAATGCAATGAATTTGCCTGTAGCACTGGGGAAGAGTTGAACTAAAAGCCAGGTTGCATCTCTCATATTTCCCATAGTTTTTTCCATCTAGAAGGAGATTCTTATTTCCTATGGTATATTTTTGATGCTCCGGTCTTGGCAACATCTAATACAAGGATCTTATGCTGCAGAGACGAAGAATTATTTTTTTTCAAGGTCAGTGTTATGAACATGCGGATATTTTAAATGTTACAGATGGGGAAATGCCCATAAAAATTGGGCTATATGTTGTTAACTACAAATATTTGGTGTAAATTGCAACAAACTCGGAATTACTCTGATTTACACAGAGAGTTGCTTCAGACTCTGGCATCCTAAAAACAAAATGACAAGTTGGTCCCTATCTCTTTTCATCTACATCTAGCACACTAGCTACTGTGAAGAAAATTAACTCTAGCACAGCCAAAACCAGCACAGTTATTCTGAATGAACCCATTCTTTGGCTTGAATGATATTTGTCCATTCTCAAGAAATAAAAATATCACTTGTTTCAGTTACATCTTATTTTAAAAGCAATTCAAAGTGGCTGTATGGTATCTGACCCTGCTGCCCAGCATAATGGAAAAAAATACTTTCAGTTACTTGTAAGTTGGTGTTCCCAACTGATGGATTTGCAAAGTGAGTTTCTGGCAGGAGATTTTAATATCAAAATACAAACAGATTTTGCTTCCATTAAAAGTTTGTTGGAAATCCCTCTCCTTGACCAGTTTTCCTTCATTTGCTGTAGAAAGGCCTTTCTCAATATACTTTTGTCTTTTTTCTCTGCAAAATATGGTGCCTGGAACCTTTACTAAAATTTCTGTTCCTATCCGAGCCTCTTTGTTTCCTGTGGTAGTTATGTTATAAAGTAGCTGTGGCTCTAATAGTTTCTACTGCCCAGACTTCCTTCTCAGATTAAGGGCAAAACAAAACAATTGCAATGCCCTAACTGTGCTGATTAAAGAAGATCTTGTTTTTTCATCCTCAATGGCATCAAAACAAAAAGACCTCAACACACAAAGTATGAGAGACCAGATAATCTTTTTTTCCTGAAACACAAGGAAAGAAACCTTCAAATAAAATAGGTTCTAATATCAGGTATTTTTAATAATCTAATCAGAAAAATGGCAATACATGTGAAATGGGAATGCATGCAACACACCCAAAGGATGTCATAACAAGTCAGCTGTATGGCTCTCCTTGATAAAATTTCACTTTTTGAAAAAGAACAATTCTGACAACCTAAATTCTCTGGACTTCACATGGAGTATTCAAAGGGAACTGATTAAACTAGAGTAATTGGGCATTAGTACAAAAACTGTAAAAATTACTTTGAATCATCAGTAAGGTGCATTTGAAAAAGTTCAAATGGGGTACTAAGATATTTTCAAACTATTTTCAGCATAGTGGGTCAATATGAATGTCGGTATGCAAAGCATAAGAGGCAGACATCTGGAGTTCTGATCACTGACATTCAGAAAGATGAGCCTGGGTTTAAATAGGTGCAGAGAGGAAATCCATTATCACGATTATGCGATGCCTTGGCCTGAAGTAGGAAAGAAGCAGACAAAGAAGTGGGCAAAAAATATTACAGAAAGTAACTTATACCCATTCAGGTACAGTAAGTGTAAAGAGAGTATGTGGACGATCACTTAAAAAGATCCCGTTTTTGAGAGAAATGGCAGCATGAGTCGATTTCTGGATCATTGAAACAAACTGTAGCCTGCTGTCAGATCTTGTTGGGTTACTGATCCATAACCAAAAGAAACACATGATACATCAGAATGTAGAACAAGACTATCTTCTTAGCTGAAAATATTTGGTGGCACTGGTAGGTGACACTGAGCTTCCCATGACAGAATCATACATCAAGTTTGTATGGCTCAAGTAGAAGCAATAAAGATAAATAGGCTCTCTGTTCCTAACAGTTGTTAGCTCCAGTGAGATCAAACTACACCTGTCATTGAATTATTACCATCTCTGCCCTGAAGCTGAAAAGTAGACACTATGCTGATTATTGCAGGGAGACATATTATTATTAGGCTTTTAAACAGAATGCTTAATCTATCATTCAAAATGTTTCTTAGCTATTGAAGATCCTTATGCAATGAACCATCAAATGTTATCTACCAGTATGGGAGCTGTGAATAAACTTTTTATTAAAAGAAAAAAAGGAAACTTTCTAGGTTCTGCACAGTAGCTTCAATATCTGTGGGCATCAGTTTATTTTAGAGTAAAACAGCAAGATGCCTGGAGGCATTATCAGACAAGACCTCTGAAAAACAGTGAGAAAAACTCTCTTGTAACTCAGGTCTTTCTTCACACCTTTACATGGATTGGGTATTGTTGGAACCCACGACATGTCTCTGTCTAATTTAGGGGACCTGACACCCCAAAATGGGGGTGCCCCAGAGGGCACTGCCTTTGATCTTTGTCCTTGGAGAACTTTACCAACTCTGAGAGATGGATTGCAAGCCACAAGAGTCTAATATAAGCACTAATAGTTACTTTGCATCGGGTGAAATGTAGTATATAGAAGATCTGATAACATGTACATGGGGGTACGACATGTACAGGGGGGTTAAGATGGAGTCTAAAGGGTGTGGTCACCTTCTTCTTCTTCTTCTTCTTCTTCTTCTTCACTGTCCTCCATATTCTCGGTGACGAGGACATAAATTGATTGGTAGAATAGAGATAAGACAGGAAATTGCATGTCTAGAACAGGTTAGAATTAATTGGTATAAATTTGTAAATAATGACAACGTATTGTCCACTGGTTGGATCTGTAACGGGGTATAAAAATCTCGGTACGCCCATCTGGGGGGCAGATCTACGCTACTTTCAGCTGCTAGATGGACCTGCGGTGCGGGACATCGCAGCTATAGATAACATTAGAATAAACAACCTTTACATGCCAGCTTTGTGACCTCTGACTGAGTTATGGGCAAAAGCACTGAAGCCTCCCTCGCTCGTGTGCCAAGGCCGATTGAGGCCAAGCTCCGACAGGGTATGGTGCTCAGTCCTCGTCCTTGAAGCAAGAAGTTGTGTCCAAGGGCTTCTTATCAGGCACATGTGCTGTTTGGTACTTCTGTCAAGCAAAGATTCTTCAGTGGTTGATACAGTAATATATTTAACCCTGAATGCATTTTTTTATGTTAAACCTTAATATGGTATATTCACTTATTATTTAAGGGTAGCACAATTTTAAAATGTTAGAATGGCTAGTACTATGGTATTTATTTTTTTTTCCTTCCAAAATATTATTAGCTAGTATTTCTTCTGAGTTTACGTTTAGAAGCCTTATATGAAGTGTATCCTGTTATTTGTGAAGATAGTATAAACATTGTGACTAGAACATAGCAAGGTTCACCATTCCCAATAGGTAGCTGAGGGCAGGAGCATTGGCATTGCACCATAAATATTTCTCATAGAGTATTTTTACCTGACTCATCTTTTTAACTATCCACTTTAACATGTATTACCAGGACAAATAAATCCAGTGAAATGTCTAAAGTATAAAGCAGTAGAAGGTGGCTTTTTAAAGGAACTTAAGTATTAATAGGGAAAATGGGCTAAGGAGCTGAGGGAAGATTCATTAGGAGACATTGAATAACACTTGATATCATGTGATGTGGTCTATCAGCTCAACATTCTAGACATCAACAAATGGCTATAAAGCACAGTTTGCAGACTTCCAGCCAGTCATTAAGCCTTAACACAGACCAGAGCACATGACTGAGAAGCACTTGATTTTTTTTCACATACCTTCTCAGTTCCCAGAACTGATAGATAAATTGATGTCAAATGGCATGAGAATGAGCCTTCATCAGCTGAGGAGTGGGTCATCATAGCTTGACTTAAAAGAATTCTGAACATATGTATGCTGCAGGCTATAGGTTTTGTATGTCTTCCTTTTTTTTGCCATCTTTCACATAAAAAGAGTTAATTTGCGAAACAGTTATTTATTCCAAAGAAGAAGAATAATTTTTTCTTGAGAGCCTCACTAAGACTACTCTGCTCTGCTAACAGCAGCAGGGGTAGTAACTGTCAGCAGTACTGGATAGCTCGTTTGCAATTTCTGTCCCATCTTTCGTAATTACAGGTATGCTATTAGTTTTCTTTCAAAAGTGTGATAGATGTGTATATTTATAATAGTATTGCTTCAGCATTGAGCTCTTAATCAGTTTGTTTCATCTGCATACCTTCTGGTACTTTTTACTTCTTTGCCTCTATAGGTGTTCCTCAAGCTGACCTACAGTGCACATAAATCCGGAAGGAATCTGATTCCAAGAGCAGATGTCTTCTGCTTTATATTAATGATATTCCAACTATTGCTGCTAGCTGTAATATTTAGCAAAATTCACAATATCATCCAGAAGGCATAAAACATTAAAACTGCAAGCCTGTAGATCTTCTAAAAATAGACTAATAGATACTGAATTTATTTACAAAAGGCAGTATTAATTAAATAATTAAAATCATAGAAATAAACAGTTGCCTGAGGGCGCTTTAGCAAAATTCACTATGCTTTAGAAAGCACTTAGGCATTCAGACCAGACAGCTGACTGCCTCCAAAAGACTGAGTTTTGGAAGACAGCTGGCATTTAGATAGTTGGCAGTATAATTTACATTAGGAGTAAAGTGGAATTTTATGCACAATAAATCATCTTATGAGAAAATTCATAGGTGGAAGAAATCTGCATTAGAAGGGGAGAGGATGTGATTAAGGTTTCAGGAAGGATGCCTGCAGGGCTTTTCATGAAAAAAACACATCAGGTCTCAGGAAGGGTCAAAAAACCCACACAGCTCTAGTGCACAGTGCAGTCATATACCCTGAACGTATACTTCCTCCTGTCACTGAGGAAGGTGGGCCATTGACTGTGGAAAAAACAAGCTTGTGGCTGTTTTCTTCCCTCTGTGTCCTCTCTCTCTCTGGAAACACATTAATCACATTTTATTCCTATGCTCTGGGTTTATAGTGATGAAAACGCAGAAGAAAGGAGATGCAGAAAGAGAAAGAAAAAGCTGAGATCACCACCTATGCTATATTGTCTTTAGCTGTAAAATGGTTTTAGGATACTGATAATTCCTCAAGAGGCAACAAACACCATTTCATTTAAGCTCTAAGGTCACTTTAAATCCAGAGAACTTGAAGTTTCTTTTAGCCACAGGAGAAATTTAGGTTCTGTCTTGCACAGTGTGTTATTGTCTAATAGGATAGTGGGTGCCTAAAATCTTGGATTTATTGTCTTATAAAGAGATAGTGAATATGAATACAGGAAACATAGATGTGTGCACATGTATGTGTGTGTAAATATGTTTAGATAATAAATACATTATTCTTTTAATATATTTTTATGGGTGTATATGAACCTTTGGCTTTTTCTTATGATATATAGACTGCAGAGAAGCAAAACTATTTTTTTTTAGGGGGGAACTGTATTATATATAATTTAGGAGGTTGTTGTACTGTTTATAAAGTGAGGCCTCTGGTTGTGACTGATTTTGTCCATAAGAAGCACATTACTATGGAAGCAGATTGGTTTCATGGTGTTCTATATATTCATAGTGGGAAATGTTTTTTACGAGTATGAAAAAGATCGCTGAGACAGTCAAGATGGCCAAGACACATAATTCACGAAAATATTCATTGTCTCAGATACCTCCCCACCTGACAGATACTATATTTAAAATGAGGTAATAATTATGTATTCCTTTTATCAAAACATTATTTTCTTGCAAACCTAACTACAGGTGGCTAAATCACAATTCAGCATGAATAAAGGAGTGATAAATACTTAAAAGAAAAATTCCTGTTGTCTCCACTTTTTCAGTGTTAGGGTGCAAGGATAATGCAAGATGCAATAGCTGGATTTCATAGCTGTTAAAAGGATGCATAAAGAAAGGATGGGTAGGAAACTATAGCCCTGAGGAGTCTGAACTTTGGAATTCTATAAAACTTCATAGCTAGAAACTGATTTGTACAAGCTAAGTCTTGGACACTGATGGCAACTTACTAACAACTGCTGCACTTCGGGAGAGAATATATGACCTAGCACATGCCCAAGTTATAGGAATTCTTTAATTCTGGTCTCTGTCTTGAAAAAACAATTCATTTTTGGTTCCTTCAATTATCATCTCTATAAAATGAGAGTACTGGTTGGAATAGTCAGACCCTATGTAAGTATATTTAAGGCCTAAGGTGACACACTTCTCATATTCCAACAGTAGTTATTAGTCATGAAAAAGCAGTGCTGTGCTGCTGTCTATAGCCTGTTCCCCCACCACCAGTCTCCTCAGAACTGCAGTGTGCCATATAAACACTATGGGGATCTAAAGTCTTGAAACAAATTCTAACTGTTCTGGTGCTGAATTTTACATGTTAAGGGACATAATTTTTTTCTCTCAAGGTACATAAGAACCTTAATTATGATGTTTATCTTGTGCAAGGTATGCACGTTTTATTTGAGAAATGTAATTTTCAGTGTATTTTGGCATTCCTTTGAGAAAGTAGGACATTTTGAATTGGAAAACTAGACACAGATTATCTAACACTCAGCTGAGCATTGAGGTCATTATAAGGTGCTAAGCAGCACTAAGATTTTCGAAGATTGAGAAAAGAGATTTTTTCCTTCCAAGTGACCCATTCAAACATAACGAAGTCCCACTTCTTGGTGGGATAGTTTTTGTAATGCAGGAATTGTGTAGTACAGACTCAACGCATTGAAGAACATGTTTGTTACCTTAGTGCTGAGTCTTAGTGTCCTCTTTCCAGTTCTCTGAAAAATTATCATTATGTTGAAGCATGTCTGCCTTAACTACACTTAGAACTTGATTCCACCAGATGCTGAAGAGGTAAATTTTCACCCATATATCTGAACTCTGTGAATGCACTGTATTCTAGCAGGCCCTGAAGGTGATTGTCTAAATCCACAGGGCTGTTTCTAATCCCTGCCCAAAGGTAGCACTGGAGGATTGGAGGTTTTCAGCATTTGTATTCAGTAACAAATCATAAACCAGTGTACACATAAAATTTATGTTGAAAATCTTACATGTCACTATATAGAAATAATTTTTCTGTGCTTCTTGAAAACAACCTTTTCTAATTCTTTAAGCATGACCTGTCAATCCTAACGTCAGTTATACTTACTGCTTCTGAGTGCCAGAATACACTGCTCTTATGTTGTTTGGCTTGTGGTCAGCCCTCACAAGCAGAAATCTGATGTGAAGTAACTGATCAATGTTTATTCTAAGAAGTCTCCATATTTATTCCAGACAGCTATAGCATTGCAGGGGGTTAACAGGCAAGATCATTAATTCCAGAGCCTTTGCAATTTTTTCTTGCACATGATGCCATCTCTAAATATAACACCAGATTTGGCACAAGAAACAGAGGAATGTTCCAATTTCAATACTTCTAAACTTCTCTGACCACTCAAATATCCAAGAAGTGCTGATCTATGACATATTCATCAACAACACCTACTATGTGAGAATTAAACGCCTTGCACAAGAAAACATCATCTGCTGCTCCATGTATCTTGTTTAACTGCAGCTCAGGTTGCTTTTGTTCTGTAAATCTTGTTTTAAAACTTACTCTCATAAAGCCAAAGTACGCAAACAAATGTAGTTTAAGGGGCCTCTCTCATGGATTTGAGGCTATTTTTTTTCCTGGCTTCATCATTTCTGCAGGGCACATGTTAAAACGGCATGAAATTAAATTAATGTTTCACCCAATTTTGGCTTCCAAAAATTGATTTCAGCTCATGTAAATGGTCTCCAGCTAGCACAGTGCTAGAAGAAGGAAAAACACATTAAAGCCAAACTTGCCCCAAGGTGAAATCTCAAAGACAGGCTTAAAAAAACCCACCGATTGGGGTTTTTTTTGTTTGTGTTTCTTTTCTGTTTGTTTCTTTAGGTGTTTTGGGGGTGTTTTTGTGGGTATTTGTTTTGTTTTTTCTTTAATTGTAAATGTCAAGCTACTCCTACTTCAGAACAGAAACTTTTATGTGGCCAAACCCGAGGCTTCAGGATATAGCTGACATCTATATAACACAATATTGTGCACAATAAAAACATTTCTAGAGTAATAATAAAGTTTTAATAAACAAACACAGTGTAATGTTTTTAACGGGATTTAGTTTGCAGGGTTTTTTGTAAACAAGAAATTATATTTTCTGATCTTTTAACAAGTATTATAGTAGTGTACTTGGTGTATTCTGTGAAATTTTACTTTTTTAAAGTTTTTTGACAGTTTGTAGGGTAACAACAATACTTTCACAACAATATCTTAATGGCATCTCTGAAGTCAAGTTTCTGGAACTATGGTTCAATGCTTGATTAAGCAAGGAATTTATCAGAAAAAAATTAGAGAAATAGTGGTCACTCAGTGAAAGGCTTTGATAGCTCTGAAAATTTTAAATAAAGTGAATTGGCTTTATAAAAAGGGACTTTTTCTAGTAAGAACATTGCAATTTGACAAGCATGTGCAATTTTTCCATCTCTTTCATGTTTTGCATTAATTTATGAATACAATTGGAGAAAGTTTTCAAATGTTAGAGAAGGTTGAAAACTTCACTTTGCTTTATTGGAAAAAGTTTTATTTTCATACTGGCACTTCTCATTCCAATCTGTGCTGTTAATTATAACTAAGTTTTCAAAGAGTCTCCTAGGAGTGAGCAGATAAATATCATGACGAATTCTTTCCTTGTATTCATCTTCTAAAATATACTCTCCAAATGGTTTGTACTGGTACAGCTGAGGACTTGGTTGAACTAATTTATTTTTCATTTAATATATGTAAACTCCATCCTGAAGTTCTAAAAGGTGCCAACAGCTCTATTGTTTCAAGGATCTCGAGCAGATTTTAATCAGAGAAAGAGTCAGAAATGTTGTTCAAAATTCACAAAGCCATACACTAAGTAGTTTAGAAAGTAGAGCATTTACGCAAAAGAAGTCTCCTAGTGCACAAGACGTGACAGCAAACTATGCTTTCTGGAGACACATGCTTAGCTTTTGTGTTTAGTCTTTGAAGAAGAATATTTTATGGGCTAAATTTAAAGAACAATAAAGAAATCATGTCCAAGTGTATGTGGAGCACCATTCTTGAATCTTTTCCTTAAATTTGTCTCATCCTCTAAGCAGCTTATTTTGTAAAACATTATCATTTTGAAATGAATGTGTTGAAAATGTTAAATAAAAGACCAAGTAAAATTATTTAACTTAAATGATTGTTTAAGTTAAGCTGAGCCTATTTTACTAGCTTGTAACAAATGAAGTGAACTCTATATACTTTCTCAGTTTGACAACTCACTAAGAGAATTTTCTTTTTCAAATAGTGAGAAAGAGGTGAAAAAAGATTAAGAGTGTGTCTGTATTTCACAGTACAGAAGAGAGTAAAGAATCTCCTTTTATTAGGAAATTAACTCAAGTGAAAATCTATGCTACCATGACAATACTGCTTTCAGCAAAAAACCTTGGATATCTCAGTGCAGCTCTTCGGTGTCAAGATACACTCTATAGCCTCTACAGAAACTGTCTAGATTCCGAGTCCTTTCAACATCTCCTAAGATCTAACTCAATTAAATTCTGTAAGCAGGAAGATTGATTGACTAAAGAAGATCCGACACTCTTTGAGTGTCGTTCTGTAAAAAACATTGAAAAGCTCCACTCACCAATCTGAGAAACCAATTAAAATCGTAACTCTATCAGTCTGTGTTGACAGATATTTATCCATGAAGATGAATGAACCTGGAATTCAGAAATTCAAGGTGATCAAATTTCACATAGTCATAAAATCTCAGTTCAAACAACTCAAATGTGTTCCTGAAGTTTATACTGAACTGTAATGATTACAGTGGAACTCTGAACAGAATTCTCTAAAGGAAAAATACATTAAGAAAGACACAGGATATGCAAGACAATGAGTGTGATTGATAAGCGTAACTGATAGTATATTTGCACTTGTAGAAGCCATTCAATATAAAATCTACAATTTAAAATCAATGAAGTAAAAATTAAGTAGGTTGAAATCTGGTTAGCTGGTCAATTAAAAAAAAAATTTCAATAATAAATCACCATCATATGAGGACTGTTACTAGTGGACTTCCACATGTATCTGATCCTGATTTTTGCTATCTTGTGCTCTTACAAGTGGGTTGGAGAAACATACACTGTTTATTTAGGTGAGAGCTCCATCAGTAAAGACATAGATATGTAAACTTTGAAAAAAACCTCAAAAACAGTTACAACAATAAGTAAGATAAAATACAATTGCAGGGAAGGATGTAGCTCTGTATGGTGCTATCAGGACATAGTTGTGTGATATATTACTTACATTTCTCATATTTCTGGCCTGTATGCTGCATAAAGTTTGGGGCAAAGGCATTTCCTGCCTCTGTTTCTTCATGTGTTAGAACCACCTTTTATATGAACATACTGTCAATACATAGTTACCAGTGCCCAGGGTACTGTCCTGAAATGGTTTGTACACCTGGGTACCTGGTTTGCTCCTAGCTGCATACAGAGAGAGAGAGAGAGAGTAAACTGGTACTGACAACATTCATATTTGTAAAAATAAGATGAAACTTGCAAGAAGAAATCATGTCCCTTGTAAAGTCATGTAGGGAGTATAATGTATTTTAAGTTTGAAAAGTAGTGACGGTACATTTGGTAAATGATGAGTGATTGTTTTAATGTGAGGTTCTAGCTGTAACCTTGGAAGTTTAGTAGTTTGTAAGCAGGGAAATGCTGAGTATCAGAAAATAGAAGCTGTTAGTTTTCATTATTAGTTTCCTGTTATTTATTTCCATTATTAATTTCTGGTTATTATCTTCTCTGTTTTTCCTTTTGCCTCTGATTCTCTCCAGTTCTTGTACTCAGAGTTCAGATTAAAAGGCAGGAGACGTTGGTATTTCTTTGGATTTAGATGTTTATTATATCTTATCTATAACATAGCTACACAGAGGCTGCCTTCTAAGTTAAAAAGGTGAAAATGGCCCCGAGTTGTAAAATCCAAGGCCATTTAAAGCACAATTCATCCAATTACAAAGTGTTAAGTAACTTGTTTTTACTTATAACCCAATAACTAACTATTCGTGACCTGTACTGCGGGTTTTTTGAACCAATACCAGAAAACCCAGATTTGTGAAGAAGAAAGAAGTAGTAGGAAACCCACACCCAAAATCCTCCATCTTGTGACTATATTCCATAAACCTAAATTCTACAGTTCTACATATTTCACCCAGTGATATAACTTTTAATTACACAGCAACAACTTCAGTGTTATCACACAATTTGGGAAGTTTTTCCCAAGGTCTCAGGTCAAATGGAGTGTGCTTTTGAGGATCATTGCTTCTCAGAACTGAAAGATTGAAATTCTCAGAACTCAGGGTTTCAACAAGAAGCCATTGTACACTATTTAAATTATCTCAGTTTTGTTGTATGGAAACATATTTTGGTCTGACATTCAGACCTTAGGGAACAATGGAGAGAAACTGACAAAAATTCAAGACAGTTAAAAGCATATTTTAGGTCAGGAAGTTTTAGCTTATAGGAGAACACTAAAGACCCGAGAATTAACTAGATTGTATCTGGAAGAACTGGAATTCTGATAGTAGCACTTTAATATAGTAAATAAACTAATGGTTTGTGGCAAACTAGGTAACTTGAGGTTAGAGTCAGTAGCACATATTTTACAGAAAAATATCTGATGAGATATAAGGATAACTTCACCAAGAATGAAGAAAAATTGATGTCTTTAAAAACCAAGGGTTTGGTCTGGGAGCTGCTGAAAATGTAGTTTGTGGTAAGTGGGACATCAGATGTTATATTCATAATTTCTTCATGTTCTAGAGCCAATGAACACTCTATATTTTTCTACAGTTTGACCTTTGGCCCTCTGCATAATATCCATGAGCATAAATCATAATGTTAAAGCCAGGTTGTCTTTCTCAAGGTGAACCAGCTGTTTTCCATTGAAGCATTACGTTTTATCTTTGGATTTAAAAATTCAAGTTATGTTATTTTGTGACAACTGTGAAAGAAACTTAATCACTCTGCTTTCACCTTTGCAAACATGGTTTACACCTTGGAGGCGCAATGATGAATCAAAAAAACAGTCCAGGCAGCGGTTTGAAGATGAAGAAGAGGAATTTTCTTTCTAAGCATTAGGTGGAGCTCATGGGGAATCAATGCCTGTGTGCATTACCTAACAGTGTATCAGTTATCAGGGGAAACTATTCTGGCAAAGGGATGGAATAAAATATCAATAAGCATAAATGAATCCTTAGAAGCTTCCTGATGCAGTTTTCTTTTACATTGAAGAACTTTCCATGGCAACAGAGCCTTCTATGGTAAATTTTCAATATTTACTTTAAAATGTTTGGAAAAACTATTCCATTTCATGTAATTTTGACTTAGATTGCATCACTTTTCATATTGGGGTACAAACAGCCAAAGAAAAAAAGCCTTGTGAGAAAAAGTTTTGACTACCCCAACCTCATTTCAGTCATTAAAGTAAATGCAAAGGTGCTTATTAGAAGAAATCTGTCTCAAAAGTCTGTAGACACTTATCATGAAATGTCTTAACACCAGCAAAAGAACCAACAAAAAGAATTAAAATTGTCTTATGATTAGGTAACAGATATATGATAGCTATGGATATCTGTTTTCTGATTACATGGTCATTGTTCTGATTAGGTTGTTGATGGAGATACTCTTGAATGAAAAATTTTAGTTTTATCATAATAGCATTATGCAAATTATTATAATTTGCATAAAAGTTCACAGAAAGCAGGTAATTGGAATTAACGAAAGAGGAAAGAAAGAGAAACTAGCATTAAAACTAGATGCTTCTTTGAAAATTATTATTATAGATATATTTTAAAATAAAATTTCACCTAAGATATTAATTCATGGTCCTTTATTTCTGTGTTCATAATTCATATGAAGAGCAGCAGTAGCAGAAAGGAAACAACCGCTACTCCAGTGACAATCTGACAACCAAAACAATCTATAGAGAATCAGATGAGTTTGAAGGTTTCCAATAGATAAATGCATTGATTGTGATATAGTGACAATTAGCATGACACATGAAAAAGAAAGATGGGCTGTACATTAGCAAGTCCATTCTTATTGACAATACAAAGAGGGGCACTAAGGGATGTCAAGCTATGAGACATCCAGAGTAATATATCAGGGAATGCTACATAGACCACTAGATTTATACCTTATCACCTAATGGGCCTTTTCACTGTGGAAGAGAAACTCTGTTCTTCTCTTGCAGAAATTTTTAAGGGAAATACTATGATTGGTAAGAATGAAACACACAGAAATGGCTGTGTGTTTAAACTCTAGAGCAGGAGAAAAGGGTTAAAAGAAATGGCTTCCATTTGTCACAGAAAACACTATCCCCAGGTCATTGCTTCTAGGATGCTCTTCCCAGCAGTAAAATTGAGGAATGTGTTGCTCACCTGAAGACCAAAAGGCCTGCATTCTGATAAGACATGGATGACTGATCAGTGGAAGTCCTGCATCCATACACCAGGAGCATAGCAACCAGACTGCAACATATCACACACAGCAATTCTTTTGCTGTTAGCTCACCAGAGAAAAGAGACTGTGACATATACATCAAACATATTCCAAAGAAAAACAGAAGCAGCAAAATTAATTGAGATTTTTAAAGGCTGAAACTAGCAACTTTCAGGGACCACCCCATTAAGTCCAAAATTGGTTTACTGTTGTTCATCAGAAAGGACCCCAGAGATGTGGTGAAGTCTTGATAGCCAAGTGTGCTTTGGTGTCTCTTTTGCACAAATGATCCTGGCCAGACCACTGGGTTAATGGCACCCTGGTCCTGGTGAGCATGTATGTGTATGGGAGGCTGTGAATAATATGAAAAAGAGACTGCAAGCAGCTAAAATCTTGGTGATTTGAGTCAGTAAAAATCTTGTCAATCTTGTAAATAAGTTTCTCCTCCCCCTTCCATAAGTCTTCTCACTTAATTCTGCTTGAACTGGAGCGAGATTTTGTCTGGCATTCTTTTCAAGCAGTCCAGGAGCCTGGCTATGCCAGGAAGTATGGGTAGTGTGATAGCCTTGGCTGCACTTAAATTGAAAGAAAGAAGCTCATACACGCTGGTTTGTTGCTGTTAGAAGAACAAAGAACTTGTGAGAAAAATGTTTTGCACTTCAATTTTTCAAAAATGGTCTGAAATAGTAAAAATCTTTTTTTCAATACAAACATGCCTATTTTCTGTGAGACAAGAATGGATAATTGCATTTTCTCTTTTTCTCTATGTACAAATCAAGGTTAAGTGTCCTCTAGAAATGCAAGTAATTCTGAACAGTGACCATGACATTTTTGGTGCACTTTAATACTTAACACAAGAGAATGGACTTCTTAGTAGCCACCAAAAATACAAATAAAAGAAAAAGTTTTAAAATATCAGAATATCTGCTCACAAATTGGAAGGTACAAGCAAAGAGCAGAGGATTTTACAGAGAAGCAATCTGTGTTTCACAGGACAAAAGAAAGGCAAAGATTTCCAGGAAGAACTGATTTCCAGGAAGAAAATTCTCAGCTACCTAGGTCTTTATGTGATATTAAATATCAAGTTCTGGTTTTGACTTCTAATCTAAATGTTTTTTTCCTCAGCAGTTTTATGGCATTCATCTACTATTTTTGAGAGATGTCTTTGAAATGTGAGTAATAAAGAATGTATTTGTATGGATGTTCTCCTTACAAGGACTCTGCCTCAACCAGTTAATCTTTTATTTTCATACTTTAACGTGCACATCCTCATCTTATCTCTGTTGAGCACAAAGATTTTTTAGAGGGAACAGCAAAGATCATAAGCCCTTCTTGGGAGCAGATACACTTAAAATGCAACAATAAAGGATGCTTTCTCGCATAGGATCTAAACATAGAATTTAATTTTTATTTTACAAGCTAAATCTACACCTGCTATGAATCAGAGGTGCTGTTAGTCACTCATTGCTGGTTTTTTGATTTCAACCAGCTGATAATTTGGCCCTTAAAGTGTTCTATACAAGCAGGGCTGGTAAATCCACCTACTATTTGGTTTCCCTATTGATTGCATTGCACGGCTCTGCTTTCAGTTGTTTACAGTTTTGCCAGGCTTCAAATATTTGGTCTGGAATTGCTAATCATGATTCTGTGCTTTACCCTGAATAATTCTGGCAATGAGGGAATGTTTATATCTTTTGCCATCAGCTTGAAAATCTAGCCACATGGTGTCATGTTATAAGCATTTGCAAAATTGCAGTCCAGGCAGCCTCGTTTTATAGTTCATTTAAGCAGTTCAAATCCTATAAGATTTTGCTCACTAAGGATTAAACAAGGCTCTCTCTAAAATGGCAGTTCTGCAAAGTTTTGCTAAGAGTGATTTTAGATAACTCTTCTGAGACTGCAGCTGTCACATGGAGGAAGAAGACACTGTGGCATTCAAACCCCAGAAGTACCAGAGTTACAACCATGATTGCAGTGCACTGAATCAACACAAGCGTGGAGGAGACCTCAAGAACTGAGACTTCAAGTTAGGGAAGTAGCCAGAGAGATGAGATATTAACAGAGAAAACCTGAGAACAGGAGACTGGCAGTAGCTGACGGGGAAGTCTGTGAAGAGACCAGTGCAGCAGTGGTAAGAGATATTTGAAATAAGTGCAATATAGAAAAGAGCAAGACTCGATGGACACAGATTTGTTGTACAGTCTAGAGAAGAAGTTAAGGATTGGGATTCCGAGGTCCTGAGGGAAGAAAGGGAGAATTATTGGTGTAACATGGAAGGAAAGAAAAGAATGAAACCAGGAATGACTAAGACTCCTGGAAAGAAAACATAGTGGACAGTAGAAGTAGAATGGCTGGCTGGTCAAGGAGGCCGTATTTGGGAGAGGAGAAGATTTTTGCTTACAATGTCATAACAGAATCACAGAATGGCTTGGAAGGGATATTAAAGGTCAACTGGTTCCAGCCCCAATTCTATGGGCAGGGTCACCTTTCACTAGATGACACTAAAGAAATATTCTTTTAAAAGCGTTACTAAAGTACTAAAGAAATACTTTTAGAAAGATATTGGCAGAAGTATCCTGTGGGGGGTTGACCTTGGCTGGCTTCCATATGGCCACACAGCTGCTCTCTCATGCCCTCACATCAACAGGATTTGGGGAGAAAATAGGATGAAAAAGCTTGTGGGTCAAGATAGTGGCAGGGAATGACTAAACAACTAATGTAATAGGCAAAACAGACTCAAATTGGGGAATAATAATTTAATTTATTGCAAATTAAAATAAATTTAGTTGATCAGAAGAAAATAAAAATTAAAGTAACACCTTTCCCTCACCCTTTCTACCCAGGCTTAACTTCATTGTTTCATCCATATCTCCTCTACCAGGAGGACCCTGCCCCTCTCCACAGCAGTGTGTGCGAGGAACTGGGGGGTAATAGTCTACCCATAACAGATCCTTTTTGGCACCCCTTTCTCCTCATGTTTATCTCCTGCTCATGGGTCCACTCCATGGGTCCTCCCCCTGGCCTCCTGTCCTTCAGGATAAACCTGCTCCATTGTGGTGTTGCCTTTTCCTGGTCTTAAAATTAAGAGCCAGACACGGTTAAAGGAAAAAGGGGTTTTTACCCTGATATTTATTCAGGGATCCTAAAAGGTGCGCCACTTGGCCAAGGTGGAATGCACTGAAATGCACACACACGACATATCACGTGTACAATTTATAGACCTTGCAAATTAGCATATCTATCAAAGATTCCCCAAGATGAAGCTTAAATGAATAGCGTGAAATCCTCCCATCCCAAGGAACTCCCCCCTGGATGGGCTTATCTTAGTTTACAGGATGTGTTCTAGAGAGGACCTTGGTTTCCCAGGATAGTGTAGGGCTTTCTTGCCTCCAACCGTGAGGCCTCCGGGATGTTTGGTCTCCTGGTTTAATGGAGTATTAGGACTATGCTAAATTATTTGGCTTAAGGAATTACAAGTATGCATGCTAAAAGCACTGAGGATACATAAAAGCTCTATAAAAGGGTATATAAAAGGTATATAAAAGAAAAGGCAAAAAATCATCATGGCGTCCGTGGGATTCTCCAGAGGCTTCAGTTCCTTCAAAGAACATTCACCTCCTCCAGTGTGGGGTCCTCTGCTGGCTGTACTGTGGATATTTGCTCCAGCCTGGTCCTCTTCACAGGCTGGAGGGGAACCTCTGCTCTACTATAATCTCTTCCAGAGGCTGGGGGGAAATACCAGTTGGATGCCTGGAGCCCTTCTCCCCATCCTCCTTCTCCAACCTTGGTGTTAACAGGCTTGTTTCTCGCATGTTTTTCTCTTCACTCTTCATATGGTTATGTGGTATATATGGTGTTTTGTCTTGTCTTAATTTTGTTTTTTCCCAAATATGCCACCAGCTTGACTGATAGGCTCAGCTACATCCTGCAGTGGTTCTGCTGAAAACCCCTGTGTTCAGCACAGGGCAGCCCCAGCCTGGTCTCACAGAGGCTATCCTTGCAGCCCTCCTGCAGACAGCTCTTAGCCATGGACATCCAAATGGATATGCCTTGATGTCCTAGGTTACAACATAAGATGTAACCAAAAGTATGTATTCTATTATCATCTTCACAAGCTGTTAAAGCAGGCGGGGCAGTGCTCGTTATCTCCTACCGTGACTCATCCTTGATAACTCCCTCCACGGGCTATCTCTGTTTAATGGGCAATCAAGGACCCACCGCATGACTCATAAAATTACATCAGCCCATGGTGAGATGCTCCACCCAGGGGGAGGAGCCAAGCATTCCCACCTGGATATAAGCTGGGGTTGGGAACAGAGCAAGCAGCTTTTACTCACTGGATTTTCAGAGGACAAAAGCTACCACTAGACCTTTAGGTGAAGACCAGACCCTTCTACAGGATCACTGCTTTCACAGGACTGCCTCATCTGGACTGCTACCACCACCCAGACTAACAGGTTGTATCCTGACTCTGTCAGTGATCTTTTACTATTGCATTTATTTTAATTTTCCTATTAAATTATAATCCTGACTTGCGATCTCCCACTGATTTGTTTTCAAACTAGTACACTTGAGAAGCACATTTCAGAACCAGATAAAATCTAATATCCCTGGGTCTCAATATCACCATAAATATTGTCCTAATAAGCTCACTGGTGCATCCAGGTTTGCCTGGTGGGGTAAAAGTCAGGACATTTCACAGTCCTAGTACCAGAGCAACCCAGCTTGCAGCAGGGTTGGAGCCTGTTATAGATATGTGTTTAAT